>JADLZN010003856.1:155000-520000 GCA_018155175.1 Sinocyclocheilus anophthalmus
TGTGTGTGTGTGTGTGTGTGAGAGCGTGAGTGAGAGAGGACCGTGAGTGGAGTGAGTTTGTGTGTGTGTGTGTGTGAGTGAGAGCGTGAGTGAGTTTGTGTGTGTGTGTGTTTGTGTGTGTGAGAGAGCGTAGTGTTGATAGTGTGTGTTGGTGAGTTTGGTGATTGAGATATCTTAGTAGTGAGAGAGCGATCGTGAGTGATTGTGTGTGTGAGTGTGTTTGTGTGTGTGTGTGTGTGGGGGGAGAGAGAGAGTGAGTGTGTGTGTGAGAGCGTGAGTGAGTGAGAGAGCGTGAGTGAGTGAGTAAGTGAGTGTGTGAGAGAGTGAGCGAGTGAGTGAGTGAGTGAGTGAGTGAGTGAGTGTGAGAGATTGAGTGAGTGTGTGTGTGAGAGATCGTGAGTTAGTTTTTTGTGAGTTAGTGATAGTGTGTTTTTTTGTGAGAGAGCGCGTGATTGATTGATGTGTTTTGTGCGTAGAGTGTGTGTGTGTGTGTGTGAGCGTGAGTGAGTGAGTGCGTGGTTGTTGTGTTGTTAAAGAGCTTGGAGTGATGAGTGCGGTGTGTGGTGAGCGTGAAGTGAGTGAGAGTGTGTGTGTGGGTTGGAGCGGTGAGTGAGTGAGTGTTGGTGTTGTGTGACGTGGGTGAGTGAGTGTGTGTGTGTGTGGGAGAGTGATGAGTGTGTGTGTGTTGTGTGTGTGGTTGTGTGTGATCGGGAGTGGTGAAGTGTGGTGTTGGTGTGAGCGCGTGAGTTAGTGTGTGTGTGTGTGTGTGTGTGTGTTGATATAGCGTAGAGTGAGTGAGTTAGAGTGTGTGTGTGATCGTGATGAGTGAGAGTGTGTGTGTGTGTGTGAGCGTGAGTGGAGGGAGTGTGTGTGTGTTTATCGTGATTGAGTGAGTTGTGTGTGTGTTAGCGTGAGTGAGTGGTGTTGTGTGTGGTGGTGTGTGTGTGTGAGCGTGAGTGAGTGAGTGTGTGTGTGTGAGCGTGAGTGAGTGTGTGTGTGTGTGTGTGAGCGTGAGTGAGTGAGTGCGTGTGTGTGTGTGTGTGTGTGAGTGAGATAGCGTATGAGTGAGTGTGTGTGTGAGAGCGGTGAGTGAGCGCGCGTGAGTGTGTGTGTGTGGTGTGTGAGAGAGAGAGAGTGTGTGTGTGTTCAGCGTGGTCTGTATTCAGTGGAGTGTGTCGCTCTCTTGTGGCCGCTCAGTGGAAATAAGACAAGTTTGAAGATTGTATCTGTACAGCAAGCATCAAATATATTAGTTTGCATGTGTTGTTTAAGTTTTAATCGCTTGTTGTCCACACTAACACGTGTAAATGGAGTATCGATGCGGAGCAGTGTTTCTGTCAGGTGTAGTGTGAGTGTTAAAGAGATGAGCTGTGCTGATGTGCAGGGACAGTATGAGCTGATGCACACATTACATCTGAGTGTCAGAAGCACGTGCTGCAGATAGCCAGACCAGCAGTTATTCCTTTAGACCTTCTTTATTAGAGACCCAGCGTAATTGTAAAAGTGGGAATGCATTGTTTTTGGACGATGTTTGACAGCTGTACAGCGTGATCTGCAGAAGTGTAATGTCACATGGAAATAAACATGTTAAGCATTACATAATGTACAGTCATATAGCTACTGATGAATGTCATTAGACCACTCAGTTCCACAAATATATAATAAAGCATTTATAACATGATGAGTGCACGTTTATATTAGTTTGTATGTCATCGATTTATTTCATGCTGCACATTATTTTGAAATAAAAGGCCGTGGGCGGGGAGAAATCTAATCACTTCCGGTTCTGCTTGTCGTTTGTGTCCGAACAGAGCGGAGTCGACTCTCAAAGATTCATTCGACTCGCTCGATGAGTTCAACAGACGCGCGCCTGTTCAGAACAAAAGCACGAATGAATCGACTCCCTCTCGGAAATGACTCCCAACAGCAACTTCGTCTGGTGTAGTTCAGTTTGGAAAGGAAGAAACGGGGCACGAAGAAAGTAGATTAAACGGCTAAAAGTGTGTTCGCGCGGTGTTGCGGTCTGAGGCGATCTCAGCGGCGCAGGAGTCGAACCAATGCTCAGGCCCAGATCCAGCACAAGGCTTAACGCGTTGCTGTAAGATGTCTCTGGAGGAGTACGAGCGGCACTACGCCTCTCTGAACTCCGAGTCTGGGTGTGAGTCCGTCGGCGGAAGATCATCAACATCTGGAGCTTTCAGCGGAGAAGAGGAGAGACTGCATTACATCCCCATCCGAGTGCTGGGGAAGGGCTCTTTCGGAGAAGCGACGCTGTACAGACGCACTGAGGTGAGCAGCACTCTCTCAGCGTGTATTCCTGTCAGCAGCTGCTGTTAACAACATAGGCCCAGGCTACGTCACTGTCAGAGGATCGGCGCTCTGCTCTGATTGGCGGGTTGGTCGTTCCAGCCACGCCCACTGATAATGAGCGGCTTAAAAGGGAGGCCAGTTGCACAAACAGCCACTGTGTCTTAAGAGCTAGTTAAAAAAACAACTTTTTATCTCGTATATAATTTTTTTTCTCTCAATTATAAAAAATAGTTTTATATGTCATTAATCAGGGAAATCGTGAGGGGAAAAGTCTCAACTGAAAAATAAACTTACAATTGTGTGAAAAAAAGAATTGTGTAAAATTGGGACGTTTTATCTCACAATTCAGACATTTCAGACGTATTCAGATTTTTTTTTTTTTAGGTATTGCAAGGGGGAAAATTATCTTTTTATGCAATTGTCTGTTTGTATTTTTTATTCCATGGTAGAAACAATCTTCCATAAATGTGCACATGTCGCAATAGAAAACAATATTAAACATTCCACATTTTATAAATGTATTTAAGTGTGCCAAACTAGAAAAAATACATTTGTTTTCCTCAATGGCTTTGGCTCAGTTTTTGAAATTCTCACAACTGTTTTATGGGACGTCACACTACATGAAGAGGCGGCTCATTTGCCAGTTTATCAGACATCTGAAACACATGCACAGGTTTAGCTGATCGAGCTGGGTTTGGTGGATTGTGTGCAGGATAACTCTCTGGTGGTGTGGAAGGAGATCGACCTGAACTGTCTGTCGGACAAGAAGCGCAGAGATGTGATGAACGAGATCAGCATCCTATCCATCCTGCAGCACAACAACATCATCGCCTACTTCAACCACTTCATGGACAAGAACACGCTGCTGATCGAGCTGGAGTACTGCAACGGTACCCCCCCCATAGACACACACACACACTCACATAGACCCCACATACCTAGCACAGACACACACCACACCTCTCTCTCACCACCTCAGACACACACACACTCACACTCCACTCACCCACTCACTCACTCACTCCCTCACTCACTCACTCACACACACACACTCATTCACTCACACTCTCACACACACACGCATGCATACTCTCACACACTCACACACACATAGACACACACACACACACTCACACACACACACTCTCTCACACACACACACACACAGACACACACTCACTCTCTCACACACACACGCACACTCACTCACTCCCTCACCACTCACCTCACTCACTCACTACCGCACACACACACACATAGACACCACGGTCTCTCACACACTCACTCACTCACGCACACACACTCACACACACACCCTCACACACACCCTGTCTCCACACACACAACATTCTCCTCAACACCTCACTCGTCCTCTCTCCACACACACACACACCTCACCTCACTCACTCACACACACACACATAGACACACACCTGTCTCTCACACACCCACACACTCTCTCACACACACACCACATAGACACACTCACTCTCACTCTCTCACAAACACTCATTCACTCACACGCACACTCACTCACACACACCACACACGCAGACACACTCACTCACACATAGACTCACACACACACGCAGACACACACACTCAACATCACACTCACTCTCTCACACACACACACACTCACACACACTCTCTCTCCCTCTCTCTCTCTCTCACACCACACACACACACACACACACACACCCTCTCTCCTCTCTCTCACTCACACAACACACACACTCACACAACCCACACACTCACCGCACACAACACCGCAACACACTCCTCACACATAGACTCACACGACACACACAACACCAACAAACACACACTCCCACACTCTCTCTCTCTCTCACACTCTCTCTCTCTTTCTCTCTCTCTTCTCTCTCTCTCTCTCCTCTCTCTCTCCTCACACACACACACACCACTCCTCTCTCTCTCTCATCTCTCTCTCTCTCTCTCATCACACCCACACGCAGACACACACACAACACACTCACACACTCTCTCTCTCTCTCTCTCTCCCCCCTCACACAGTCTCTCTCCTTCCCTCTCTCTCTCTCTCTCTCCCTCCCGCTCTCTCTCTCTCTCTCTCTATCCCCCCCTCTCTCTCTCTCTCTCTCGCTCTCTCAACACACCTCTCTAACAGTACAAAAAAACAACCACTACTCTCCTCTCTCTCTCGTCTCTCGCTCTCTCTCTCTCTCTCTCCACACACACCACACTCACAGACACACACACACACCCCTCCCACTCACACACACTCACATCGCGCAGACCACACTCACCCCAAAACATATACTCACACACACACACAACAAACACACAACACACACAAGAAACGCGAGACACACACACTCTCTCTCTCCTCTCTCTCTCTCTCTCTCTCAACACCACTCACAACCCTCTCTCCCTCCTCTCTCTCTCTCCTCTCTCTCCAAACCACCACACACTCCTCCTCTCTCTCTCCTCCTCTCACCCACACCACACTCACACACACACACACACCAAGAGATACACACATACACACACATTCTCTCTCCCACACACACACTCAACACGCACACGCACACGCACACACACCACACAGACACTGACATACACACAGACACACACACTCTCTCTCACACACAAACACACACAAACACACACACTAGACACACACACAGTCTCTCTCTCACGCACACACACACACACACCACACGCACATACACACACACACACCACACACACCACACACACTGACATACCCCAGACAACACATTCTCTCTCACACACACAGCACTTGACATACACCAGACACACACACTCTATCTCAAACCACACATCACCAGACTCACACCACTCAGGCACACACCTCTCTCCTCTCTCTCGTCTCACTCAATCTCATCCCTCTCTCTCTTACACATATACACACACACACACACTTTCTCTCTCCCTCTCTCACACACACACCCTCTCTCCTCTCTCTCTCTCTCTCTTTCTCTCACTCACACACACACACTCACCACCACACACACACACACACACAACAAAAAACACACACACACACACACACACATTCTCTCTCACACACACACACGCAGACTCACACACACGCACACACACCACACAGACCAGGACATACACACAGACGACCCACCACATTCTCTCCACACACACGACACTGACATACACACAACACACTCTCTCTCACACACACACACGCAGACTCACACACACACACACACACACCACCCACACACACACAACACACACACAAAAACACACACACACACTCTCCTCCCACACAAAAAAAACCCCAAAAAACCCCGACTCACACACACGCACAGACATAGCGCACACACCACACACAACACAGAGCAGCACTGACATACACACAGACCACACACTCTCTCGTCACAAACACACAACACACCAGACTCCACAGCAACGCACACACACACACACACACCACAGAAGTGGCGTTCCGTGTGTTTAACACAGTCGAATTAGTGTGTGCGATAATATGATAATATTGTAATTGTTGTTTTAACGATGTGCGATTTGGCATTATCGAGTATTTTGCAAAAACCATTCAAAACAGCCCTACAGAGTGACGCATACATTACGTGAAGTCTAGACTAGTGCGAGTGTGCATTTAGAGTGTGTTCTTTCACTGCATGGTTCAGTCTATTAAAATGCATTTAGAATTATCACAAATTCAAGAAATGAAGATGAATTGATATTACCACAGTTCAACAAACATAGTTAGTTGAGGCCTTACGTTTTATACCCATATTGCCTGTTTTTTGTGCTCTATTTCGCAACAAAAAAGAATTCCAAACCCACCACAGCCTGTTTTTGCGTCTCTGAGCAACATGACGGCGTTTCGTTCCTGAATTAATCAACCGTTTAAATGATTCGGTTCAATCACAATGACTCACTTATTAACAGTGACTTTCTGCCACCTGCTGGTGGTTTTAATTTCACATTAAAAGTTTATTTTAATTATTTAGATCATTTCGAACAACAGTATTCAACATTTTATGTTTAAAAAAATCAAAACAGTATTAATGCATTTGTAACCGCAGGTTAAATGCATTCATGTCCCTCTACATTAACCAGTGTGTAAATACATCTAAATGCCACTTCAGACGCAGCTTCTGCGTTTCCTCTGCATTGCAAAGATGAATTTTATTGATACTGACTTAATTTGCTTGGTAACAGCCCAAATAACTTATTATTCTAATTGACTGATTCAAATTAAGAATTTGACTGAAAAGCTAAATCCACTTTTAGAAATGGTTTTATAAAGGTAAAAATGACCATATAAGGTAAAAATTAATTTAAACTTATTAGAAAAGATTCATTTCTATCACTGCTTTGAACTGATCACCACACAGAATATGAAAAATATCAAAAACTTTAGGAGTCAGCTGTCCACGTTATCCTTAAGATACCAGCACAATAACACACTCAGCAAAATATCGTCATCGATAAAATCTCAGAAGATATCAAGATATTACTTTTTTTGTCAATACCGCACACCTCTAGTCTGAATGTGTTTGTGCAGGTGGAAACCTCTACGACAAGATCAACCAGCAGAAGGGAGTGCTCTTCAAGGAGGAGGTGAGTTCAGGAGAACCGCGTTCACAGCGTCTCACACAGGGTTCGTACAAGGCACTTAGGGCCAGTTTTACTAAACAGGGCAAACTAGCGCGAGAGCGCAATTCCGGGAACTTTCTGCGGCTGAATTACGACACTAGGGCTTCACTAACGATTATTTTGTATCGAGTAATCTGTTGATTATTATCGATCATTATAATAAATTTTTTTTGTAGTAATAAAATATCATTTAAATGACTAAATATAATAGCAATGAGGCAATAATATTTAGTTCAAATAAAGTATCAAAAGCAAGCAAGAAATCATATGGTTTTATTGAATAAAACTTAAAATACATAATGTATTATAAACAATAGAGCTAAAGTACATTACACATTATAACAAATGACTGCAGAGGGCGCCAACGGCCTAATGATTGTTTTACACTTTACTGCGTGATCTAATCCGTGTTTAATATTGACTCAACAACATTTAATTCAAATGTCCACTAAATTTTTTTATATTTGGCCATTTCTTTATGACAGAAAAGCTATAGCCACTGTAATTAAATGAATACATTGACATCAAAACGTGTAAACTCAAGAGTGAGGGTTTGAGCTTTTATTTTGAAATCGCGATGAACAGTTAGCATATTGAGAAAGATAATTTTATGTTCTCCTGTGGTTTGCGTAGTTTATAAATGATTTCCCTTACAAATCTGAATGAAATACGGCGCACTTTTGCGTTCCCAGATGAATGTTATAATAAATCCAAACTCACAACAACATGCAGAGATGGAGTTCGAGACGCTACACACGTGTAACGTTAAATAATAACAGTTTGTGCGGAGCAGCGTTTACTGTGAGCTGCTCTGACACGCACGTACGTAACCTACACGCATGTAAATAATTAAAGCGCATATATTAACTTCCTCGCATATATTTTTGATTGAATATATCGCTGTGAATTCTTAATAGCATTAGGCTTTAGTGTGATTTTTAAATGGGTTAAATATGTGGAAAGCACCACGTTCGGTATTTTTGTCGATTACTTAATACGGGCTAAATGCAACTGCGGATTTAAAAAAGTCGAGTACTTGGAAGAGAATCCGCGGAATCTTTCCCCTACGGACAATGCGCAATTAGAGAACCAGACCAACAACTCATTTACATTCCACTACCAATGCATATTACCAGGGGCTACCAAGCCAGCGCAAATTAGCCTAGTCTCAAATAAAGAAATAAAGAAGCCACAGTATGTTAAAAAGAACCGGAGGCCAAAAAATGAATGGTTGCAAGAAGTTTTGATAGACCTGGTATTTCATGACTACTGCAGAGGTCAGGACGCAAAGATAGAACCGGCTCGGCTCCGAAGCGAAAAGCTGAACATGCGCTGCATCTGCTGCCTACTTATACTCATGCGGTGATCAGCGGCTGCTGTATGCAATAATCGCATGCCAATGTGCAATGGCTCGTTTAGTTTACACCTCGAAATAGATTGGTCCCTCTAAGCGAGATCCCCATTCGTCGGTCCTCCGACGTGACGTCAAGAGTGACCAACTGAAAGGGAACGTCTCAGGTCCTGACTTTTATTTTCATGGCAATGATTTTCTCCCAAAACCTTGCTATTTATTCTAATGTGAAAAGCAAAAAATATTTGAAATATAATAAATAATGATATATTTAAATTGTAAATAATTTACACATAAGCATACACACAACACCACTATTTAAAACTTTGGAGTCGGTAAGATTTTAAAAAAATCTTTTTTTAATCTTTTTATAAATATTACATTATTTTAGATAATGTAATATTATGCGATAAAATATTACTTAAATATTATTCAGCAAGGATGCATTAATCAAACATAACAGTAAACACTTTTACAATGGCAAAAAATAATTGTAACATTCTGACATTTAATTACATTTAAAAACATTAAAATACAAACAGTTTCTTTTTTAATTGTAAGAACATTTTGCCGTATTCTTAATAATAAATGCAGTCTTGGTGAACATAAAATACCTATTTCAAAAGCATTACAAAATTCTTACCAACCCCAAACTTTTCAATGGTACTGTATATACTATATTCATATCTTTTAATGTTGAGGTGAAATATGACTTACAGATTTCTTCATGAGATTTCCCCTACTGCACATACCAGACAAATCAAAGAACATAAAACAAGAAAAACAGCCCTTGATGGGCCTAAAGGGCTTGGGTGTGGCATCACTGACCTACTACTGCTGCAAAGCTCACTTCAGGCAGAATTCATAATGAGCTCCAGAGCTGAACAGTCTTTCCTGTCCCATTAAACCCTGCTTCAGATCCGGGCTGGTGCTGCAAGCCGTCTCTGACCACACTGTTGACACATTATATTTGCGGCACTAAACATTTTGCATGAACCATTTCTGTGGTCATAACGTGGTTCCTGTGATAAAAAGTCAAAAAGATAAGTTTATATATGTCTCTCGTGTCTGACTGTGTTGCTTTTTCGGGTTGGTCTGAGAGGGCAGTATTTGGCAGTGAATTGAAGAGTCGTGTCAATTTTACAGTAGAGTTTGAATCTGCATTAGTCGTATTGTTTTGGGCTGACTAACAAACAAACAAACAATCTTAGGTCATATAGTCGAAGTGTGGTTATGTTGTGGTCTGTATAATAAGCAGTTCAGTTAGTAGTTGTTGTTTCTAGTCTGTAGATGTGCTCTGGTCAGGACAAACAGGTTCTGGTTCCAGTAAGCAGCCAGAGTAGAAGGAGCTGAAGAGCCAACATCGGCCAGAGAGACGGACTCAAACTGCAGCCACCACCACAGTCAGACGCGTCCTCCTGCGGTCAATACAGAGAAGTTAGTGATTTCAACCTCATATAAACACACCTACATAAAACAGTCAGGCCAGACAGTTCAGTTCAGACAAAGCAGCTTAAAAGTCCTTGCACACAGAGTCTGAAATGTTCATATTTTTATTTATTTTTTTCTTTTGTATTCGGCATACTTTCCTATCAAAATGCTTGCTATGGATGCAAAAACGCAGAAAATGTAACCTGATCCAATTTTTTTAATGACAGACGAATGTTTCGGAGGCAGTGTGTAAATGTGATTGACACAACGTGAGGTTGTATTTATTTTTTAACCTGTGAAAATTTCGGACTCGGTGTGCAAAGACCTTAAGGGTTTCCAACCAGTTTTTTTTTTTTTTTTTAAAAACATTCCATCTGGTTTGTTTCTGGTTTAAGGTGGTCTATTAACAAGTGTTGTATTGTTAACAAAAATTAAAATCGCATTAAGGCTGAAATACAATTAAATATAAACAATAGACGTAAACTCAACATTTCTAATATTTTGTTTTATTGTTTTTTTTTTATTGTTTTATTTTTATAGTTTTTTTTTATTTGCTTAGCTCAAACTTACGAACGTTGAAGTAAAAAACTAACAGGTAAAACATGATACAAAAAGTAAGTAAGCTAAATAGAAATATTAAAATAATTTAAAAAAATCAATACTAATAATATAAAAAATGAAGAAAAAATCAACTAACAAAATATCAAATTACTAAATTAAAACGAAAGCTGAAAATATAAAAATAAAAAGCTAATTAATAAATAATGCAATGGTATACAAATAACACTACATAACACCTGCTGATATGTTGTTGAACCAGTGTTATTTTACTATCTTTGAAATTTTGTTAAAGGTCTATATTTAAGTTGTTTTTATTTTATTTTAAGTTAGTAATTTTCTTGTCTTTTTGTTTAAAGATATATATATATATATACAACTATCAGAAGTTGGTTTTTCCAGCAGGAAGAAGATCCATAAAGAATGCAACTCAATCAGAAGAAAGTCTGATATATGTGAAATGAAAAATATATTGTGAATATCAAAACATGTTTTGGCTGAAGTGAAAAGGAATAAATCAAATCAATGACACGCATGCAAAAACTCTTGCTGTAGAAATAATGCACGACTCTGACTGATGGTCTATGTTCTGGTCTTCTGAAACTTGCGTGCTACAGTATGTGCGTGAACGGCTTGCCAATGAAAGTCCTGGGATGCCCCAGGTTTGAGAGGCATAGGGGCGTATCATCAACCTTAGGATGGAAACACATCTGGAGTTTCCTATGTTTATTCCACAGAAAATCTCTCAGGGAACTAGCTGAAAATGCACTTCCTACTTTCACAGCAGGAGGAAAGCAGTGGCGTCCTGCCTCTAGATCCATACTGAGGCAATGAATAAACAGTATTTTAACCTACATCTAGACCCTTATATGACATGACAACCAGATAAAGTCCAGCATGCTACAATTAATTCAATAAAGAGTTAAGAACGATTCAAAGAAATAGTTCGAAATATAAATGGCAGCACACAAAACGATGAAACTGACCATCAAACACAAAGCAGAAACAGCAGCAAAATGATGGATGGGTAATAGGTCAATGAAGAGGAGCCACTGATTGGACACAAAGGCTCATCCTAGCAGTGACGGGCATGATGAGCAACCAATGAGCATTCAATGTGCAAACAGAAAGGAAATGGATGTTAGTTAAAAAAAGAAGAAAAGCAAGCAGTGAATGATGAAGATGCATTTGTTGAGAAATACCCATTTTGGTTATAACTTACATCTGCGTTGTTGTCAAAGCAGACGTCCGGTCCTTTCCTGTACCGAGGGTTCTGGGTCAGCACACATGGATCAGGACCAGTAGCTGAAAGGAAATCCTAGACAAGCTAAAACTGCAACCAAAAAAAAAAAAAAAAAGAGTTGGACAGGCTTAGATACTTGAGGACTAATTAAATAAAAAAAAAATTCCTCTGTTTGGGACCCATTTCTTGGGTGGGTACTTAGATATAGTAACCACTCAGTCGACCTCTAACGGCTCTTCTGAGGCCTAAAATATGAAGAACTTTTATGGACTGTAGTGGTTCGAGGGTTATTTATTGTTGTGATTTTTATTTACTTATTTATTGGTTGGTTGATTGTCGGTGTTGTTTAAATCTGAAAACCTAAAAGTATGCAAAAAAGTCATAATAATAATAAGAAAAAGTGTAATTCTTTATGTGTTTGATGCTTTTATCCAAAGAGACTTACTTGGATTTATGCATTGATTTAAAACTGCAGTAAAAATATAGTAATTTTGTGAAAAATTATTACAATGTAAAATCACTGTTTTCTATTTGAATATATTTTAAAATGTAATTTTAGAACAGCAAATTTGATCAATTTAGTGCATCATATTTGAGCTAGCTAAATAAACAAATAAATAAATACTTCATGCTTTGCTTAAATAGTTTGCCCAAAATGAAAATTACCCCATTTTTTGAAGTCCAAAAAAGTACATTCAGGGCAGTGGTCTCAAACTCAATTCCTGGAGGGCCACAGCTCCTGCAGAGTTTAGCTCCAACCAGCTCCAAATCACACCTGCTTGGAAGTTTCTAGTAATCCTGAAGAGCTTGATTAGCTGGATCAGGTGCGTTTGATTAGGGTTGGAGCTAAACTGTGCAGAGCTGTGGCTCTCCAGGAATTGAGTTTGAGACCAATGATTCAGCGGGGTTAATAAACGCCTTCTGAAGCAAAGCGATGCGTTTGTGCAAGAAAAATATCCATATTTAAACCTTTACAAACCATAATCTCAAGCTTCTGCTAACTGTAGTACGCACATTCACGAGAGAGTGGCGTTCCAGTAGATGGTGTAGGATGTAGGTGTAGCGTAAGCCTTTATTAACCCCCAGAGCTGTGTGGAGTACTTCTATGCTGGATCGCGACCCCTGCTATTATAAAGCTTGTAAGAGCCAGGACATTTGTTAATATAACTCCGATTGGATTTGTCTGAAAGTCATATACAACTAGGATGGCTTGAGGGTGAGTAAATAATGGGGTAATTTTCATATTTGGGTGAACTATTCCTTTAAGAATCAAACCCATGACTCTGTTGTTTCAAGCACCATGCTCTACTGATTGAACACGAGTGAATCATTTGAAGGATACAGGGCTGTTCAGCTTGTCTCAGTGGTTTGGGATCGCAGGACAGACAGGAACTCTTGGCGTCAGAGATCAAAAAAACCAAATTTGTGTTTGGGAGCTTCTCGGCCCGGTACATTCTTAGAAAAAAGGTAGGAAAGTCAGTAAAACAAACAGTTCTCACAGTTCTCAACAGCTTATGTCATAAGACAGGTATCATGGTTTATGCATCTCTAAACTAAGCAGACATAAGCCTCATCGAGACAAAATTTTACGGGAGGAGCAGTAAACATAAGCAAGCATAAACGGCTGCCGACTCAAAACATTATGCGTAAGCTCTTTGTCGGGAATCAATTAAACACATCTTACATATCCAAAACTGTCCCAATATGTGTGCAAGTCTTTAGTAAGTGTAACAGGAGATAAGTATATTATATTGGAAATCTGCGTCGGTTGGCAGCTTGTTACGTACTGTCATCGCCGAACGAGTTTCAGACATGAGTATTCTTTATAGCGTTCTCTTTTATAGCTCTCCTCCCTCGCTTTAAAACAGAGTGACACAGGTTTTTGCACCGGCCTGTGTGTATGTAAACGTATAAATGGGGATGTGTGCATAAAAGTTCTTTGTTACACATCACCTGCTCTCTCGGTAATCACAGGCTGTTTACCGCTCCCAGACCCCCCCCAAAAAAAAAAAAAACAAAAAATGCTAGCGTGCCTCGAGCCTCAGATCATAGTGGCCATCGGGTCACACTCACACAAACACATATGCACACACACACACACACACACACGGAGGGCTTGATGATCACAGAGAAGCATGGAGTCCTAAAGTTCAGTGGCTCACATCTGTCTGCCCTCTGAGGAATGCTTTATTCATGAGAGCAGGAGAGGTTATAAGAGCACAGAAGAGTGCTTCAGGTGGGTTTATGAGGTCTCCATGAAAAACATCCTGTGAGAAACTATAGTGATGTTCCAAAACCTAGTGAGTTGCATACTCAGACATCATTTTAAAAGGGTAGTTCACACAAACATGAGCATTTTGTAATCACTTACTCAAAGTCATGTCACTCTAAATGTGTACAACACTGGAACTCACTCATTTTTAATGTATGGACAAAAAACGCCTTGTTCAAAATAATGTTTCACAAAATAATTATAGCAGTGCTGACCTGGAAATAATTGCAGCTTTGTGACTAAAATGTAAAAGTTGTAATGAGTTGTTGCATGGATTTATTAAATATGTTTAACACATTTACTGAACTTGACATAACAATTGTTCAATTCTGTAACTGTTTCAATTCTAACAATTGTAACAATTCTGTAATCTACAAAACAAATCCAGAATGTTCACTACCATTCAAAAGTTTGGGGTAAGTTATTTTTTTCATATTCATATTTTATACAACAAGGGTACACTAAATTGATCAAAGTAGACATTTATAATATTACAGAAGATTTATGTTTTAAATATATGCTGTTCTTTTGAACTTTGTTCATCAAAGAATCATGAGAAAAAAATTTATCAGTTTCCACAGAAATATTTAGCATAAAATGTTAAACTATTTTCAACATTGACAATAAGAAATCGTTAACATATCAGCTTATTAGAATGATTTCTATGACACTGAAGACTGGAGTAATGGCTGTTTAAATTTCAGCTACTCCATCACAGGAATAAATCATGTTTTAAAACATGAAAATATTTAGTTATTTTAAACTAAAAATATTTTAGTAATTTTAAACATATTAAATTGTAATAATACTGTAAAAATGTTTATTTTTTTTGTTGCTTTTGATCGAATACATGCAGCCTTGTTAAGTATAATTTGAAAGAGGCTTGCAAAATATATATACTTTGTAAAAAAAAAAAAAAACGTACCAACCCCAAACTTTCGAACAGTATTCTGTTTAACAAGTAACATATATTGTACTCTTTATATGGTGGGATTGAATTATCATTGAAGTGCAACAACATTAAATATTGCAAATAATAATATCAATTTTTTGCAAATATTATTGTGCCCCAGTATACAACACTGAAAACATTACATTTGCAACTGGATATACAGTATTTGCATTTATTTCACAGTTTACATTTTCTTTTTTGATTAAAAAACAGCATTCTGTAGGAAAAATTTAAATACACATATATTATTCTAATTGTAAACTTAACACTTATTTTCATTCTTTAAAAAGAAATCATGAAACACTAACATTGAATTACTGAATTTATTGGCACTTCTTGCAGTTAATCAGTCGGCTGAGACTGTTTATTTGTTGTCTAAGGTCTTAATTCAGTATCGTTACCATGGGACCAGAGGATGGTACTGTACTGAAGCCACAATTTCAGTATTGATTCAACCCTAGTGTCTCTGTAGGCAGTAGACAGTTCACTAGGTTTCAAAACAGAGGCATTATATAACCTCCGAGGGGAGTGTGTTGTCCAAAAAGCTCTATATCTGTAGGGCTAAAAGAAGACAATCAGACCTTAGATAACCAATGCAAAAGTCTAAAGAAATATGAAGTCTAATTTGCCGTAGTCTCCTTGATGTTCTGTTTTCTGCAATTCCTGCAGTCCTCTCATCAGTACATGCGTTCCTTTAGCCTGAGCTGGTGTTGATGTCTCTGCGAGCGAGATTGAATTACATATGCCGAAGCTCAGGTCTCGAGCTCCTGAGCTCTCACAAATGGATTTCTCTTTATGGCTCTTGTTAAACTTTACATGTCTAAAGTAGTTAACATGGAAGAAAAACTATCGTACGCAGAGTCACACGTGGGGCTCGTAAAAAAGGCGTAGAGTTTCTGTCAGGCCGAGCGCTCCCACCCACCCCAACACGTTTCGCTTTAGCGGTGTTACATTAAACAGCACGGCTGGCGGGATTTACTGCCGGCTGGACGTCGGATGGATCCGGGGAACGAGGGAGCGGGCAGAGGGGACGGAAAGAAAAAGAGAAGGAAAGCTGAGCTGCTCGATCCTTGGAGAGATGACTTACCGGGATGAGCAATTATCCAGGAAGAGACAGAAAGACAGCGCTGACATCATCTGCACATGCTCACATGCACTCCCACACACGCGGACGGAGGGAATGCGGATGGATTTATGTGCACACAAACAGAAAAACAGTCCTCACCTGGAGCAGTTTCCACAGTCCATAGCTCCAGAGAAAGATTTGTTCTCGTTCTCAAAGAAATACTGAGTCTGTTCGGTGATACAGCTCTCTTTGGAGAACGCATCCGAGAGGTCATCCTCCGAGTACGCTGCAAACACACAAACACACCAGCAACATGCTGTGTATATCAAAACACACAAGCGCAGATTAACAGCCTATATATCAAGCACACTCACAAAATGCATGCTGCTTGTTCAATTGATGCAAATTACTACAGCAGCTCTTGAACATTTTGACAACTTAAAGGGGTCATATGATGCGATTTCAAGTTTTCCTTTCTCTTTGGAGTGTTACAAGCTCTTGGTGCATAAAGAAGATCTGTAAAGTTGCAAAGACTAAAGTCTCAAATCCAAAGACATATTCTTTATAAGAGTCAACCACGCCTACCTAAAATAGCTCGTTCTAACACGCCCCCACATGTCTATGTCACGATGTGGAAATATTAGCATAATGCCGCCCAAATGTGCATGCAAAGAAAGAAGGCGTTGTTTCAGGAACAGCAGTAGTGTTGATGCAGCCATGTCAGGGAGACGCTGTGTGTTTCAGTGCGAAAGCAAAAGCACTTTATTTGGTCTTCCGGAAGTAGATGCAATTAGGAATCATTGGTTAAGATTTATTTACAACAGAACAACACAACCCAGATGTTCGAATTTGTGCAATGCATTTTATTGAACCTAGAATAGTACAAGGCTGGCTGTGCACAAAGGTTATTTCTAAAAAAAAAAAAAGGTCAATTCCGACTTCTATGACAATCTGCCGCTTCTGAATCAGCGACTGTAAGTATGTTTTGTTATTAGTTTATGTATTTGCTATTGACTGTTCAAATGCGGAGTTTTGCACTGCGCAGCGTAGAGTAACGCGTCGTGTGTGTGTGTGAGGGGAACAGGGTCACATCACAGGAGAGTGAACTGCCTGTCAGAAATCATAGCACGTCAGCTGTCTTAACCGCAGCTTGTTACTGCATCATCACTGTGTCTGTCACGTTACTCTGTTGCCCTTTCGGGCTTGAACAGATGGTAAAACTAACAACATTATTATCTGTCTTGATATTTACTTTGAAAGCTCAAGCTCGCGATTATGTGTCAACATATTCTGTTACACCAAATACACAAAATAATGATCTTTAAAATAGCATCATATGACACCTTTAACAGCATTGCATGAAATCCATTTAAATTTTACTTTATTTCAAATGTAAAGTTCACTTAATTTAATCAATGCATTTAAATTACATAATTCAATCCATGTAATATATGTTTATATACTGTATATGATAAAGATGATGTATACCTTATTATATATATATATATAAGGATGTAGAAAAATAAAAACAAAATTGTTTTTAATATTGCAAATAATATATATATTATTTTGTAAGGGGAAAAAAAAGCAGTACACATAATTAGGCCACTAGTATTTTCACCAACAAAAAAATGGTTTTAAGTCATTTATTTCTATCTTTTGCTGTAGTGTGTATATCAGTTTACATTTCATAACATTTATTTTGCCATTAATTGTAACAATCAAGTGAGGTTTTTGTTTGCACAAGGAGTCCAGAAGAACTGTGGCAATGTCTCCAAAGATGCTTCAAGAAACATACAGTGGGGAAAATATTTATTTGATCCCCTGCTGATTTTGTAATTTTACCCCTTACAAGAAATGAAGGTCTACTTTTAGTAGTTTTATTTTAACAGATCGCTATCCAGAAAAAAACACATTATATCAAGGTTAGAAATTGATTTGCATTTCAGTGAAATAAGTATTTGATCCCCTACAAACCAGCAAGAATTCTGGCTCCCACACATTGGTTATGTGCCCATGTGGAACACAGATTAGTCCTGCCACTTTAAGATGTCAACTCATTAGGTGTAAAGGCACCTGTCCACACAATCTGTATCTTCCATTCCAACCTCTCCCACCACCATGGGCAAGACCAAAGAGCTGTCAAAGAATGTCAGAGACAAGATTGTAGATCTGCACAAGGCTTGAATGGGCTACAAGACCATCAGCAAGAAGCTTGGTGAGAAGGAGACAACTGTTGGTGCGATTATTCAGAAATGGAAGAAATACAAAATGACCATCAATCGGCCTCGGTCTGGAGCACCGTGCAAGATCTTGTCTCATGGGGCAAGGATGATCATGAGACAGGTGAGGTATCAGCCCCGAACTACACGGGAGGAGCTTGTTAATGATCTTAAGGCAGTTGGGACAACAGTCACCAAGCAAAACATTGGTAACACACTATGCCGCAATGGACTGAAATCCTGCAGCGCCCGCAAGGTCCCCCTGCTCAAGAAGGCACATGTACAGGCCTGTTTAAAGTTTGCCAAAGAACATCAAAATGATTCAGAGAAGGCTTGGGATAAAGTGCTGTGGTCAGATGAGACTAAAATTGAGCTCTTTGGCATTAACTCAACTCGCTGTTTGGAGGGAGAGAATTGCTGACTATGACCCCAAGAACACCAGCCCTACAGTCAAGCACGGAGGTGTAAACATGCTTAGGGGCTGTTTTTCTGCTAAGGGTACAGGACGACTTCACCGCATTGAGGGGCAAATGGACGGGGCCATACTGTAAAATCTTGGACGAGAACCTCCTTTTCTCATCCAAAACACTGAAGATGGGTCATGGATGGGTCTTCCAGCATGACAATGACTCGGAACCGCAGAGGCAACAAAGGAGTGGCTCAAGAAGAAGCACATTAAGGTCATGGAGTGGCCTAGCCAGTCTCCAGACCTCAATCCTATAGAAAATCTGTGGAGGGAGCTGAAACTTCGAGTTGCCAAACGATAGCCAAGAAACCTTAAGGATTTAGAGTGGATCTGTAAAGAGGAGTGGATCAAAATCCCTCCTGATTTGACCAAACCTGGTGACCAATTACAAAAAACGTCTTACCTCTGTGCTTGCCACCAAGTACTAAGTCACGTTTTGCTTGGGGATCAAATACTTATTTCACTCACTGAAATGCAAATCAATTTCTAACCTTTATATAATGTGTTTTTTCAGATTTTTTTTGGTTTCTATACGTTAAAATAAACCTACCATGAAAATTGCAGACCCTTAATTTCTTTGGGTCAAACTTACAAAATCAGCAGGGGATCAAATAAATATTTTTCCCACTGTATAATACATTTATATAAGAAACATAATAATAAATGTATATAAACAATTATAAACGGTACATAAATACTGTTAATACTAAATAAATAAATACTATTATAATAACAATAAATTATGCATAATTACATGCAAGTAACACTAAGCCAAACCCTAACCATATAGTAAGTACATGCAGTTAATTAATATTACTCAGTACTTGAATGTATAATTACACTGTAACAAGGACACCTTAAAATAAAGTGTAAACCAAAATAAATAATGTAATCATTCCAACCCTATCTATTGCACAAAACAACAACATTACACTAGACACTAAAACTAGAATAAAATTGTTCACAATTTTAATTTTTTTTGGTTGACAGGGTTTACATTTAATTTAAATCAAATTTCCTTGATTTAAAAAATAATAATAATAAAGAATTAAAAGGTTCTTGATTGAAAAAAAAATCCAAAGTTCTTGAATGCAAATAGAAGAGCCAGAATTTCTGGGTTTTGTTTCTGAAACATACCTGTTCCCACTATATTTGGGAGAGTCAGACTGAGAAGTAGCTGCTGCAAAACTGACCTAAAAGGAAGAAAAAAATTAGAACATCCACTTCACACTGCAATCCTTTTCTATGTCTGTTTCTCAGTGAGTGGTGTCTATTTCTTCTTACCAGACCGCAGTGGAGGCCCACCAGCCTACAGTCAGCATATCTGCTATAGTTGGCTGTCAAAAACAAACACACAAACATAGATGCCACAATCTAGACAAACAATCAAAATTTTGGACTTTGTATCCACATTACAGAAGTCTATCAGAAACCCCTACATTGATGGTTTTTAAAGAAGCTGACACATATACTTTACCACATATATAGAGCGGGGTCCGGCAGCAGCTTTAGTTTCTCTCTCTGGGTCGCAGACAGATTGGTAGTCGTAGGTTTTATTAAAAGAGAACAGCGAGGTATTGACCAACGTGATCATCAGAACAGGGTCCACTTCACCAAAGAACTGACCTATCTGAAACATCAGAGTGAGAATATGAAAACTACGTCTTTGTGTGACTGTTAGCACACAGTATTGCTGGACCTGCGGCATTAGCCTTGTAAATATATTCTACCTGTGTGATATATTCATCCTGATTGGACATGAGCAGAAATCCACCATCATCCAGAATCACGCAGTCCACTTGCTGAGGAGTAAAACCAGCCATTCATCAGAAACCGATAGTGAAAGCAGCTTTAGATAAGTAGCTACAGAGGTCAAAGCAGCATGAAGCAGTAAGCGCCCTACCTTATCATTTCGGAGGCACCCGCAGATCTCATCCTTGCACTGCGGAGAGGAAATTACGTGAGGAGAGAGCTAAGAATTCATGAAACAAGTCTTTTACAACATTTATTAGAGCGAGTCAATTCATCTCCGCTCTCAGGCCCATCTAGAGAGGCTGCGTTTGTGACTAAACAGCTTCCACAAGTGCTGATAAGGAAACAAGGGTCATTTCTGCTTACATTTTTCTTGGTGGTAGCGTTTATGAAGCTGTTCATCCAGGCCGACACGTTGAGTTTGACTCCCACCACTGTATGATAACACAAAACACACACTGTCATCGGTGTTGAAATCCTACTCACGCGAGGTCAACAAATATAATGATAAAAGATTCAGATGATGAGATGAAGCAATGTCAGGGTCAGTAGAGAATGACCAAACGATTAGTCATAACCTTCGTTAGTCATCAGTGATGAATCATTAAAACACAAACAAAATTATTTACGCAAGAACTTGTCAAATTCGTTCAAATTGAATAGCAGTGACATTACTGTTTTTTTTTCTTTTAAAGATAAACCTTTTTACTTAACCACAGAGAAATTACTGTACTACAGGTTGGAAATTCTCGATAATTCACTATATATAGGTCTATTAAAGCTAAACAGTTATAACATTTATTATATCGACCAAATATTTAATAGAAGACATTTTCACTACCATTCAAAAGTTTAGGGTATGTGAATTTTTTTTTATGTTCACCAAGGATGCATTTATTTGGTCAAAATCACAGTAAAAACTTTTATTTTATTATTATTACAATTTTAAATGCGTATTTTATATTAGAAATATTTAAATACATTTTTTCCAGGGAATTTTTAGCAGCCATTACTCCAGTATTCAGTATCGCATGATCTTTCAGAAATCATTATTATTATCAGTGTTGAAAACTGTTAGAGGTGGAACTGACACTTTTTTTTTGGATATTTGACGAATCGACGAGTCAAAAGACATCATTTATTTGAATAGAAATATTTGTAACATATAATGATCAAATCTTTAACTTTCACATTTGAGAATATAAGTACTTAATTATACCGCCTAATCCCAATTAATTTTTTACGGGGAAAATTGAAAGAAAATAATAATAAAATAAAACACCCTATAAAGTCAGTTAGACGCATTTATGATCTAAGGTTCAAGCGGCTCTCTGTTCTGTTATTTTATTTTTATTAAATTACTTAAAGAAAATGAAATGCTGCTCATAAACATTTTTTTTTTAAATTATTTAATGAATAGAAGTAGAGCATTTATTTGAAATAGAAATATTTTATAACATTATAAAATGTCTTTACTGTCACGTTTAACCAATTGAATGCATCCTTGGTCAATAAACATATTAATATTAATTCAGTAAAGTAGCTGTATTTTTTAAGAGCTCACCAGCAGGTTTGAGTTTTGCTCCATTAATGTCCAAGTCCACTGCTTTACTGACAAGGATACCGGACTCATAACCAGACTCTCTGCTCTCTGTTTCAAGGGAAAAGACAGCACAAATGCAGAACAATAAAATGCATCTAAGGTCAGACTGGCCCTCTTTGCTCTATTTCACTTAACTAATCCAAACAGGCATGGTTTTAGTATCCTAATGCTGTTAATGCAATTCTTCTGGTAACACCTGCCAAGGTAGACATGTTACATCTGATATCGAAATGTTTGAGATATCTATAAGGGTTTCAGTCTGCTTTCACCATTAACTTATATGGTAAAACCTCCCATAAACACAAGGACCAGGTGTTCCCCTGGGGTTGAGTTTTGGCACATGGGTGCTTCTCGACCGTGTGTGTATTAGTCCTGCAGACCACACGTGCGTGAATGTGAGGTAGTCTCATTGAATGGTAATCCCCCAGTAATATAAGCTTACTCGACCTTGGCAGGAGATCTGTAGGTGCGCATTTCAAGTAGATCAACAGCTGTCTTAGTAAAGCAGTGTGCCAAAGAGAGCACACATCGATCCAAATGTTAGAGAGGGGATGTGTACTGAAAGAATAAGAGTGTGCTTCTTACTGTTGACGTATGGGGCGGTGAAGATGTATATGTCATTGTCCAGACTCCTTTTGTAAAAACTTGAGTCATAGGTCTCAGAGTTTTCACCCCATTCTTCCCCGGCACTGAGAAAGAGAGAGAAAAGTGAGAGAAAGAAATAGATTAAGAGGCATTTTAAACAAACTGATAAACAATAGCAATATAAATAATGTAACAACTGAACTCAAGAATGCATAACCCAAAAATCCTACATGAATGCATACAGAGAATCAAATGCCTTGTACTGGATTGAGTGGTTTTCATTAAGAAAAGGCATCCTGCTTTTATCTAGAATCATTTAAGAAAGAAAACACAAATGTTTAAATATTAAACCTTTTTACTTGAACGTTTGTTCACTTTCCTACATATACAATAAAAAGAAAGAAATTCAGTTTAATTATAACTGTGTAAATTAAATTGCTGAGGCTCACATCTATGATTAAAATAAAATAAAATAAATATCAAGCAATTAATACATTAATTTAAAGTGCAGACATAAATCTCAGAGTGGTGACATACATCTCCAAGATAAGTATTAATAATACTGCATATCAAGGAATTATTTTACTGGAAATAAATACTGAAAATAAAATAAATTAAAGCCACACCCTATAAAGTCAATTAGACTGCATTTATGAATCTAAGGTTCAAGCAAAGAAAAAGCTAAATATATGATTGTGGGAAAAAATATTATTTCTAAAGTTAGTCAGCAATGAGACACAAATATCTATGATAAGTAATAACAATACAACATGCCAAACATTTGAGGAAGAGGAGAATCTTAAAGCGACAAGTGGAAAATCTCAGCCATGTCAATCAAGCCTGATATTTCCACCAGTGAAACAAAAAAAGATGATGATTAGCAGTATGTACATGCTGCTCAATGCCAGAAAACGCACATGGATTGTGGTTGGTTCTGTGAAGCTCCAAAAAAGACAAAGAAAACAGGTATTTTGTTTTGGGAAACGAGGTGAGTTAATATGAACTGCGAATAAGTGCACCACTGTAGCTTCTTAAACACCGTCCTGCTGTTTTACACCACGTCACCACCAGAGTAAGTTTATGAACTCAACCACTCGCTGTTATAGATTTAAGCTAATAAAGACAGGAGAAAGAAAGCGAGAGCTGCACATGGCTCCCATAAGAAATCTCAAAAGAGTCACTCTGTACCAGAAACATCCTCTCTCACTCTTTCTTTCAGTCTCAACCACAGACCCCTGCGGGGCTTGCAGACAGAGGAAAGATCGGAAAGAATTTAGCATCTCTCACACACACTTGCACACATGGGGATGGAGAAGTGCACATATTTCACACAACTGTGAATGGAACTTACCTTTTAGGATACACACGTGTAATGCCTCCATCTGTAGCCACAAACTGGGCCAAAACTCCATCTCTAATGAAATAAAAAAACATCAGTATGTTTAGCATGCAGTTTAGAATTTTCCTAAAAACCACAAACAGAAACCAAACAACTCTAGCTCTAGCTGTAACTAGCTTTACACCTGTGAATGTTTTGTTTAGGTATTCTAGCCTTGTACTTTAAATTCAATTATTTCAAGAACATTCTGAGTAACTAATAACACATTCAGCCTCCAAATTAAAAAAACAATAAAACAATGGAATATTTGGGTCATTCCTCAATGTACAAATTTAATTGAAACACCATTTGTTTAATTGAAAACACAATTTTGAAATGCGTCGCATGCATTAAGTACTGTGTTTTTGGACTCCCACATGGTCGGGTTCTTTAATCCTGGTTATAATTGCTAGACTCTCGAGTTTGCTTTCGACAATAAGACAGCAGTCTTATTCATGTCAGGACTCTAAATAGAGCTTTGTGTTCAGCAGTTATACAAAGGCGTCTCTCTGGTCTGCAGAGATCTTTGTACTTGAAAACTCGAGACATTTCACACAGATGTAGATGAGTGTTTTATGTTGTTCCATGTGTGTGTTTTGCTCTAAACTTACACATTCTGATCCTTCCAGACATTGACAAGGTCTGCTGTGAGACCGGCGTCCAGCAGCAGCCGGTTTACAAGAGTGAGATTACCTGAACAATACAGACAAAGAGAAAGGAAAGTCTTTATAGTCGATAGTTTTGGATTATGTCATGGAAAACAGGATTTTCCCATGTTCAAACTCCACTCTCTGTCGACCTAGAATGTAGAAACTAACTGCAAAACTGCAGAAATCTTCATGGCTGTGACAACCATTTACACAAAGCTGTTGAAATGAAACAAATGATACTAGAAAATTGAAAAATAAATTGTTTGTCAGTCTGGTGTGTATCTATATATATATATATACAGTGGGCTGCAAAAAGTATTTAGTCAGCGTTAATTGTGCAAGTTCTCCCACTTAAAAGATGAGAGAGGCCTGTAATTTTCATCATTTGGTATACCTCAACTATGAGAGACAAATTGAGAAAAAAAAATCCAGAAAATCACAATGTAGGATTTTTAAAGAATTAATTGGAAAATTCCTCTGTAAAATAAGTATTTGATCACCTACAAACAAGCAAGATTTATGGCCCTCAAAGACCTGTAACTTCTTCTTTAAGAGGATCCTCTGTCCTCCACTCGTTACCTGTAATAATGGCATCTGTTTGAACTCGTTATCAATATAAAAGACACCTGTCCACAACCTCAAAAAGTCACACTCCAAACTCCACCATGGCAAAGACCAAAGAGCTGTCAAAGGACACAACAAAATTGTAGACCTGCACCAGGCCTGGGAAACTGTAATACTGCAATAGGTAATCAGCTTGGGTAGGGAAAAATCAACTGTGGGAGTCAATTCTTATAAATGAAAAGCACATACAAGACCACTGAAATCTCCCTCGATCTGGGGCTCCACGAAAGATCTCACCCCGTGGGGTCAAAATAATCACAAGAACTGTGAGCAAAAATCACAGAACCACACAGGGGGACCTAGTGAATGACCTGCAGAGAGCTGGGACCACAAAGTAACAAAGGCTACCATCAGTAGTAACACACTGCGCCGCCAGGGACTCTAATCCTGCAGTGCCAGACGTGTCCCCTTTGCTTAAGCCAGTACATGTCCAGGCCCCTCTGAAGTTTGCTAGAGAGCATTTGGATGATCCGGAAGAGGATTGGGAGAATGTCATATGAAACCAAAATAGAACTTTTTGGTAAACTCAACTTGTCGTGTTTGGAGGAGAAAGAATGCTGAGTTGCATCTAAAGAACACCATACCTACTGTGAAGCGTGGGGGTGGAAACATCATGCTTGGGGCTGTTTTTCTGCAAAGGGAACAGGACGACTGATCCATGTAAACGAAATAATGAATGGGGCCATGTATCGTGAGATTTTGAGTGAAAACCTCCTTCCATCAGCAAGGGCTTTGAAGATGAAATGTGGCTGGGTCTTTCAACATGACAATGATCCCAAACACACCGCCCGGCAACGAAGGAGTGGCTTCGTAAGAAGCATTTCAAAAAAAGGGTCTTAGTGGCCTAGTAGTCTTCTCCAGATTCCAAACCCCCCATAGAAAATCTTTGGAGGGAGTTGAAAATCCGTCTTGCCCAGCGACAAGCCCCAAAACATTACTGCTCTAGAGGATATCTGCATGGAGGAATGGGCCAAAATACCAGCAACAGCGTGTGAAAACCTTGTTTAGACTTACAGAAAACGTTTGACCTCTTTCATTGCCAACAAAGGGTATATAACAGAGTATTGAGATGAAATTGTTATTGACAATATACTTATTTTCCACCATAATTTGCACATAAATTCTTTAAAATCCTACAATGTGTTTCTGGATTTTTTTCTCATTTTGTCTCTCATATTTGAGGTATACCTATGATAAAATTTACAGGCCTCTCTCATCTTTTTAAGTGTGGAGAACTTGCACAATTGGTGGCTGACTAAATACTTTTTTTTCCCCCACTGTATTATATATATATATACTGTATAATATACTAATAGATATATAATATCATTATTTCTGTTGCCAATCAGAATTCTACAAAACATATAGACATAGCATTTACAGTACATATATACACACAAACCTCCCTTACTTCTCGGGAGAAAAATAATGCTTATTAAGCAAAGATCTTTGGGTGTGTTCGTGCGTGAGCGCTGTATAGCATCTCTTTACTAAAAAGAGTGAGTCATGATGGTTAAGAACATTAGGATGACATCGCTGGAGTCATTACAGAGCAGACTAATCAATTACAGTGTGATTAAACAGAGCGCTGGCAGGGGTCACCTTCACAGACGGCAGGACCGCCACACACGCTGACATCATTTGAGCGGGAATCAACCTGACTCAGCCACTAAAAGAGAGTAATCTGAGCCCCCTCACCTCTGATATCACTACATCATGTTTTCAAAAATAACTACAGTAGTTTGTGTTTGCAAAAGGTGGTGTTATACAAGGGGCTGAAAAAGTATTTGAAACTTTGATGTCCAGTTGGTTTGATTACATCAGGTTTAATATCACCCGAAAAAAAAAAAAAAAAACGAAAATTGCGACTTCAAAAAACACTCTGAACATTTAACTAATAAACACAGACAGTTCACTGAGAGTGCTTCTATGTTCATTTGAATTTAACATTCATACTGAATACTGTTTTACTGCATTCTGTGCTACACACTGATTATATATCTAGCTAGGGCTGCATGAATAATTGCATGTGATTGTCCTGCACGTCTCATCATAATAGCTTCTGTATGAGTAAAATCTCCATCACGTGCTTTCAGATGGAGTGGCATTTAATACACAGATCCGTAGTTCACTGACAAGCTACGCAATATAGAGTAGCTTATAATTTCATAGAGACATCAGTAGTATTGGTATCAGTGATAATCACCTTCATCGCCCCCCAACTCAAAAAGATGCCATTAAACAACTATTAAAAAGTACTTGTCTTTATGTGGTTGCTACAGTAATTTACAGGATTGAGTGAAATACTTGCAAATATAAAAGGTATATTTAAAAACTTGCATGTTAAGTGGGATAGCCGATTAGTTTGTGGATTATTTTCAGAAACCAATGTGATTAGTCATTTTTTTAATCGAATGACAGCACTAATACATACATAAGCAAGCACAGCTTATAGTCATCACACAAGAAAAGGAAGGTCAAGTTGAGCTTATTGCATTGTGGGACAGTGCTCACCGTTAATAGCTAAATGGTTCAGGTTTGCACTCACACAGAGGATCATTTGGAGTTTTCCTGTCAATATACTCATTGAAGTCCATCAGAAACTGGGTGTTGTTGGATGAGATTTTGAGGTCCTTGCAGTATTCCCTGAAAAACATTATTAGTGTTTAATCACAGAAAAACACACAATCAGTTTGATGACCACAGTGAGGCCTGCGTATTCAAGTAGTGTGACGTTTTCACCAAGCATTTCCGCTGCCGTGTCTGTGGGATCCATTGTTAAGGGGAGTAAAGTTTGGGTCTGAAGGTGTGAATTTATAGGCCTTCAAAGACCAATGGAGTCTAGACACAGTCCACATAAACCTGTCACGACTAAACCCTGTGGGAGGTTTGTGTGTGTGTTACCTGGGTGCAATAAAGGTGTACCCATATTCCTCAAATTTCTCTTGCTGCATGGTTTCAAAGGCTACAGAGAGAGAGAGAAAAAGAGAGATTTAAATACATTTAGACAGCATATTGAAAACATTTAAAACTATCTATGTCAATATTTAGTAATTCTGAGATTAGACTGGTATAGATGGTAACTCTTCCCTACAGAGTCTCTGGCTATGTATGACAAATTCCTTAATTTTTTTGTGGACAAGATATTAGGCTAGATATTCCCTCTCCTTGTCAAGATCCCTCTGTTCCTCCACTTTTTACTAGCATCTTGAGTCAGTTTGAGCCTGTAACTCTGCCTGCTCTACAAGATACTGTAAGCCAGCTTAAACCCTATGGATCTTCCTATGACATTCTTCCTCCTTGATTTTTTTAAACATATTTTTTGAGGTGATTGGGCCTACTGTTCTTAAGATTATGAACAGCTGCCTTGAAATGGCAATGGTTCCAGATGACATGAAGCACGCCATTGTACATCCACTTCTTAAAAAGCCTAATTTAGATCCGACAGTGCTGACTAATTTTAGGCCAGTCTCAAATCTCTCTTTTATGTCTAAAATTTTTGAGAAAATAGTGTTTCACCAACTACAGAGCTTTCCGTTTAATAACGATCTTTTCGAAGTGTTTCAATCAGGTTTTATGAAACCATTCCACAGAAACAACACTGGTTAAAGTTCTGAATGATATTTTATCAGATGTGCTGCCAAATCTGCTGTGTTAGTGCTGTTAGATCTGAAGGCGGCATTTGATACAATTGACCACTCCGTTTTGATTTCTCATTTGGAGCACAGGGTGGGCATTCAGCATAATGCTCTCAAATGGTTTCAATCCTATTTTAACAATAGAAGGTTCTCTGTTAGTGTTGGTGAATTTACTTTATATGCAGCTCCCCTTACGTGCGGTGTCCCTCAAGGCTCTATTCTCGCTCCAATCTTATTCTCTTTGTACATGCTTCCCCTGGAGTTGATTTTTAGGAAACATGGTGTCTCCTTCCATTGTTACGCAGATGATACCCAAATCTATCTGCCCCTGGAATCTAATAACAAGGGTTTGGATGCTCTGCTGACATGTCTAGCTGATGTTAAGGCCTGGATGTCCCTAAATTTTCTTCACCTTAATGAAGGCAAAACTGAGATTATAGTTTTTGAATCATCAGAAGTTGCTAGCACCCCTGGCTTAAATCTTGGCCATTTGTCTTCCTGTGTGAAACCAGTAGTGAAGAATTTGGGGGTCTATTTTGATAGTGCTCTCAAATTTGACAAACAGATTAGTACAGTAGTGAAAACCATTTTTTTCCATCTCAGTCTTAGCTAAAGTGAAACCATTTCTTTGTTATAAGGACTTTGAAAGGGACATTCATGCTTTTTATTTCACGACCGATTTCTGTGAATTTCCTTACAGGTGTATTAATCAGCATCTTCTTAACGCTCAATTACAAAATGCTGCTGCTAGGCTCCTTCTGGTGTGCGTACACAGAGCACATACCCCCTTATTTGTTTTAAAGTCCTGCTGCTGTTTTAAAGCTCTGATGGTTCAACTCCTGTATATCTGTCTGATTTATTATCTGCTCACAATCCTGGAAGGTCTTTTTAGTCCTTCCACAAAGACATTAACATTCCTCCTATAGTAATCAAAGGCTCCGAGCCTTGGCTGTTGCTACTTCGAACTCTGGAACAGCCTACCGTTTTCTATTAAACTGCCTCTACACTGTATGAGTTTGACAGCCAATCGCAACCGCTCTTTTCTCTCTTTTAAACTGTAGTTTATTGGTGGTGTGCCTAGCGTCTGTCCTGTGCTGTAATGTATGTTGTTCGGATGCTAATGTGTTTTGAATTTGATTGACGACATACTTGGCACATCGTTGTGTTTATTGGTGCTATATAAAGAAAGTTGAGTGGAGTTGAGAACTATCCAGTTGAAATACTATAACAATGGCATACAAATGTTATCACATTGATAGGTAATCTCAAACTTGCTTTAATCATGTACTAGTTTTCCCTGCTGAACAATATGCCTAAAGTTAGTCTTGCAGCCTTGCCAAGCTGGTCTTAAGCTGGTTTAACTGTTATCCACAGGCCCAAACTCACTAAAACCAGTACAAAGACCAACTGGGAGACCAACCAAAGACAGTCAAGAAGCCATGTAGGCTGTTTAATTTGTTTCCCAAAAGGGAAATCACACCAGCATTGTAGCAAGTATGCCAATCTTTAGTTATTGGTATCAGCATTGGCCATTGAAAAACCCAACACGTTTTACAAAAGAAGCTGGCATGTTAAATCAATTGGGTAACACTTTACTTGAAGGGGTGTGCATAAGACTTAAGGGGTGTGCATAAGTGTCATTCGCTCAGTTATGTCATTTTGTAATGCAAATATGACATTATTTGACCTAACCCTACCCCCTAACCCTTACCCCTACCTAGCCCATCAATAACAAGCATCTCAAACAATGTCATCATTTGCATTAAAATTACATAACTGAGTGAATGACACTTAATGACAGTTGTCATAAACATGCATAAAAACTCTTCATATTCATGACAGGTGTCATGTCATGATTATGAAGGTGTCATGTCAGTCTTATGCACACCCCTTCAAGTAAAGTGTAACCATCAAGGGTAGTAGTCTTTCCCTGCTGAAAAAAACATGCACAAGACCAGCCTAAACTGGTTTAAGATGGTCTTGCAGCCTTGCCAAGCCAGTCTTCAGCTGGTCTAGCTGTTATCCACAGCCCAAAACCCCTCTTAAACCAGTCAAACGACCAGCATGGGGAGACCATCTAACCATTTTAGGCTGGTTTAAGATGATTTTCGTCAACAGGGATATAACATATCAGCATTTTAGCAGCCATACTAATCTCTAGTTACTGGTATCAGCATTGTCCATTGAAAAACCCATATCAGTTGATTTGACTGAACATGTTTTACAGGAAAAGCTGGCATCTTAAACAAACAAAAGCAGTAATTAACTGCATGCAGAATGAATGTTTATAGATTAAAACAAATTAAAAATTAAATGCACTTTTGAGAAGTGACATTATTTTGATAAAACACACACACAGATGTGACATGACCGCTCTGGGGAAAAAAAAGGATAAAAATAGATGCATGCAAATGACACTGAAAATAAATGATACAACAACTGATGAATGAAATAAAACACAAAGGTCTGAGAAGAGAAGGGTGCAGTACTTGCCCTTGTTTCCTGTGGTGAAAATCCAACCAATCAGAAGACAAAGAGAAAGACAAAGTTACCACAGTCCATCACAGTCCCAAAAGACATCCACAATTGTAAACCGGATACTCTGAAAACAGCATTTCATATAAAACATGCTCATGGAGACGATGGCGGTTTCAGATTAAGCAAAAGCCTGGACACACAACAAAGACGGGAGTTTGAGATTACAGACGTGAAGAAATGGATGCAGACAGTCTTTTCCATTCAACACAGAGAGTTACGAGAGGAGTGAGCGGAGAGTTTGGCAGGCATGGTAAAATAATTCTGACGCTTGATGAAAACATCAAATGACATGATGGTTGAACAAATTGGCATGTGGTATTCACGATCAGCAAAAAAAAAAAAGGTCAGCCAGTGTTTGGTGAAGTCACATCAAACTCTCTCTGTACATCAAAGGTGCACACGCAATCAGCCATTGATGTGAGCCAGTAGATCAAAACAGAACCAGACCATCTCAGCATACAGGAGAAGTTGATTTGCCTGGAAACTTACAGACTGCACTTTCAGCAAGCCAAACAAAGGATTAACCCTAATTTTTATGTTAGAACAATGAAAATCAACTGTGATTGTAATAAAATCAATATAAACAAAAGAGACAAAATATAGACAAAACAACTCAAAACAGTTGGTCTTAATATATTGTTGAGAACTGATGGCTTGCTGTGTGTACTCAACATTGTGTTCTCGTCTGAGGCAATTGCTTGCAAAATCTTAAAACAGCTTTGAATTTAGAGCCAGAAATATTCATGTTTTATTTTTTCAGGGTTCATCAAATCTGGCCCTGGAGGTCCATTGTCCTGCAGAGTTTAAATTCAACTCTAATCAAACACACCAGAGCAAGCAAATCATGTTCTTCAGCATTACAAGAGAGTTATTATAGGCAGGTGATGTTGATCAGGTTTGGAGCTAAACTCTGCGGGACAGCAGACCTCCAGAACCTTGTTTTATATTTTTAAGTGATGCCCTTGAAGGCTATGCTTAGGAGTTTTAGTATTCAACTTTGGTGGTATTAATTTATGCTTCTTTCTTTTTTTACCATATTATTACTAAGTGATCTGACTAAAGATCTTCACTTGGCAGATGACAAAAAGGCCAAAACAATTTCACTGACTGAAAGAGGGACCACAGTCACATTCACATATATACAGGTATATATCACATACAGAAATATCACATTCGTGACGGTGGGCTATCTTGACTTGGGCTACTAAGCAACCACCCAGAATCATTGCACAGAATCTGTGAAAGCTGTTAGGATTGTTACTGTGCTTCTTTGAGTCATCATCAGTGTTGTTATTGTCAACTAAAACCAAAACTATTAAAAATGATTTCCATTAATTGAAAACAAGCTGGAATGGAATAAAATAAAAATAAATAAAGATAGAAACATTTAAGTTTTAATTTTAAGTTGTAATTATTAATTAATAAAATGTATATTAAAATGAAAACATATATATATATATAAGAGATATACCTAAAATTCTAACAATATTATAAATAATTTACCAGAATATAAATACTACTAAATAACAGTGATCTGACTAGCACAAGGGGGGCGACTGCAATACAATCCAAACATATCTGGGCCTGTCACCTGCAGTGCATGCACAGTCGCCTCATTAGCTCTGCTATCGGTCGTATTGCCATAGCAAGCTGTCTGTCAGAAAAACATGACCACAGCCATCAACCACCGATAACAACAGGGAGGCTTGACGTGATAGGTTTGTGCATGGTCCAAAACAGGGTGGTAGCGTAAAACCTTTGTTTTGTGTGCAAATGGTGTTCCTTTCAAGGATTACTTCAAATGTGTCAATGATTCGGACACATGCCCACACAAGCGCCAAGGCTGCTCTGAATTTTGCCGTCCCTATAATTAGCACCATGTAGTGTATGTCTATTTGTCCTTCTCAAACCTATGCTCTCCGCATCATCTGAGCTCACAAAAACGGGAATTCACAGCAACACGCTCTATTTTCCACTTTCTCATACACATTTGTCCTTGTTTTCCAGGGTACGCAAACATCAAAAATACATCTTAAATGACATACGTTACTTAAGATCAGTCCTGCTTTCTGAAAAATCGTGAGGTTTGTCATTCAACAGAAAACAATAGATCTGCCAACTATCTGTGAGGTCTAGCTTATTTTGGATTCTAATGTTGTTTAAGCATAGAACTAAAAACAAAACATTGATACAATGTACAAGACCAGTACTTCTTGTTAATGCGCATCTAAGTAAACGTATCATGTACTAGGTAATCAAGACAACAATCCGTGAGGGGGCCGTTCACGCCAACCCTAAAAACATCGGATGTGCTAGAGATACAATACACTGACTATTATGATACCTACACCAACAGGATGAGTATAGGGGCCGATTTGAAGTCAGTATAAAGCACATCCTGCCAATGCATGTAGACCAGGGTGCGCGACGAAATGCAGGCTATGCGAAACGGGGGAAGGATAGTTCCTGGAGATCCTCGCCAGCTGCAGAGTGTTATTGGCTTCGACCCCTAACCAAACAAAACCGCGGCGCGCTCTCGCTAACAAGCATCAAGGTCTGAAACGGTTAATTACAATAAGGCAAGCAGACGGCAGTATGAGTTTAATTGAGGCGGTTAGATGCTAGAACATCTGCAGGTGTGGCCTCCACTCGACTGGAGTTTCGCACACCGAGAATGAAAGTAAATCCTCTAGATAGGTATCAACTGTCACTAAATTGTTGCACACTCTTTAATCAGCGAAGGATGGTTAAAAGTTAGGCTGATTGGCGTCAATTTTTTGTTTATCATAATCCATGGTAAAAAAACTGTGTCGAAAGTGTTTATCTTACAGTTATTGGTTAAACTCTGATAGGCTACAAATTTAAAACTATATCTTACGTTATCGTAATAGTTATCATCCTTGGTGTGAACGGGCATAAGACCATAATTTTTTGCAGTGTTGAGTACTTGGTGACACACACATGTGAGGCTAATCAAGCAGAAACATCCACAACTTCTAAGATTCAGTCAAGTTCAGAGTGTGCCAGGTCCAAGCACCCGAGTCCATCATCACAGTTTTCTATCAAGAGACATTAGCAGGATGGAGGAAAGGCGATATCCAACGCCGTAAGAGGAACAGATGTAGCCCCTAAGCCAGAAAGTCCCTCTCCGAGAGAGGGGTCTGCGTCATCGGTCAGGACCACTGTTCTTTCCTCATTATTCCCTACAAAAGCCTGCCTCCCAAAAGCCACACTTCTCTATTTCTGCCTTTCTGAAGTTTACATTCGGCTTTGGTCATACAAGCCCTGTGGAGCTCCCAGAGTGCAAAGTCGGGCTCCTAAGGTATCCAGGAGCACTCTGAAGACCACTGCAAAACCTGACCCCTGCGCCACTGCCTCTTTCCCCTTTCTCAATAACCATATGGACCTGCCTCTTTACGAGCCCTTAAACCTATGCCAGGATCCTTTATGACAAGAAATGGAGAGAGCGGGAATAAGAGGAGGAAGAGAGAGAAACAGATACCACATCTCACACATATCTGCAGTAGCACACGCCAGGATACAGAAATATCAGTTTTAGCACATTAACACGCACCCAAACACACTCGCACATAATAAATTAGACGCACAATTATAATTGGCGTACAAAACATCAAATTCCTGTGCCCGGGGGGCATAAGGTTGTGGTGTCGGAGAGTTTGTTTCCTCAAGTAGCTGACTGTTACTGCTTACAAGCCACAATATGACCTTCTGTGGCCCTTCCAGACTTCAAAACCTGCTGTACTCATTGTTTCACAAGCTAAAATTTCCTTTGTTGGCTTTCTTACATGTAATGACTCAAGTTAAAGCTATGTGATCTTACAAAGCACTGTTATGCTAAAATAATTATGCTGATGAACAGTGAGAAGAGGGAAAGGCTTTTGGCTCAGAGCTCTGCATTCTAGTATGATCGTTCTGCATGGCCTCTGTGCAGTGTTGCAAGAATAAAACTCATAATTCATCTCACAAGCCTTCACGCTACGGGCCTGAATGATACAACAAATAGTGAGGCTTGTTGTGGAGAGGTGTGCTATTACTTTTCAAAGCAATTATGCTTATGATTATTTCAAACACACATTGAAAGAGTTTTCAGTTTTTGGTAATTGGAATAAAGCTGAATAAAAAAATGTTTAATCCTTAAACAAAAATGGGAAATGCTTCCTTTGCTAACTGAAATAATTAATTTGAAGTAGTAAAATTACTCAAACTAAATTTGAAATAAAAATAAAGTTAAACAGAAGTACAACAAACTAATAAAAATGCTGAAAGTACATAAAAATACAAAATAAATTAAAATGATCTGAAAATATTAGTGCTGTCAAGTCTATTGATCGCGATTAATCACATCCAAAGTAAACGTTTACATAATAAATGTGTGTGTTATGTGTATATTTATATGTATATATAAATATACACACATACATGTATATATTTAAGAATTACATATAATATATATTTTTATTTATATATAATATAGATTCATATATAATATTATATATAATTAATATATATATATATATATATTATATTCTATATATATATAATATAATATATGTGTGTGTATACATATTTACACACACCCTAAATATTTCTTCAATATATTTTGTGTGTGTGTGTTTTATCTATATCACACATTTAATATATCACAGCACACCCACATAATATATGTAAAACAGACGCTGTTATTTTAGAAAGATGTAAAATAAATCGTTTACGAATTACTCGACTTGACATCACTAGACACTACATAGGTATGTAACAGCAGTTAATTCACATAACGAATAGGTCCTATTAATAATCAAAAAAAATACCCTGCTCCGATCAACTCTTCACAACACACATAGCAACACCCTAGCATTGTTGTGGATTCATTGCATATGGCAATACAGTAAAGCACTAGTTCGTAAATGTAAACAAATCCATTAAAGGCACCGTGTTATTTGTTTACAATGCGAGAGCATGGAAGCACGCGTTGACCGGAGAAAAAGAGTTATAAGACAGGATCAAGAGGGCAAAAACCACAAACACAACGATCACTATGAAAATGAATACGTACCTGAACCTTCGAAAGCGAAAAAGAAGGAACAAGAGTCAGCCCGAAACCCAAAAAGACAGGATGGATTACCCAACACAGGACAAACCAGGATAAGCGCGAATCAACACTTCGCAAGAAAAGAAAAAAGCAACACAAAAAGTAAATAGATACGGTACACAGGCAAACACCACAAACCACCAGAAGAAAGAAAATAAAAAAGCCCTGTAGGTCAAGCAAAAGGATACTAGTATAAAACTAACATCAGCCTGTCAAGCCAGAGCATCAGCTAAAAGGACCAGGGAGCATAAATACAAATACGCAACAAGAATAACTACACATCTCAACTCGATCACAATATAAACAATAGCGCGGGTAAAAATCAATAGAACAGACACAAGATACCGATGAGAACATTAACAACAAAAAAAAGAGCAATCTAGTACTTGCCAACGCAGTGAAATGGAGAAACAAGAGGGGGGCGTTTAACGGTCACATTTAACGAGCGAAGGAAAAGCAGTAACAGCATGGGACTAAGCTCAGGAAGCACAGCGGACGAACCTAGCGAAAGAGGAAAGTAATCGTGTTGTACAAACAAATGGGGAATGCATTCTCTTAGCAAATCCCTGGGTGCCGGTAATCTGTAGGTTACCTCCTCTTCTCTCTTCTTCGGCGTTTTCAAGAGAATATTCACACCATTCTGACATTTTTTTTTAATGAAACACATTTTTATTCTGATTCAGGACAGCATCATTCTTTTGTGATTTCGGTTCTGTTTCAGGACCCGGTTTTAAAAATCAGACTGACTCTGGTTTTGTCGAATTTTCCTACCTTGCTGAAAGCTCTTCAAAGACTTCTTAACACGTCGAAATACCTATCGCGATTGGATCCATCTGGGGTGAGCTACCTAGTGGATTCCAATTAGGTGGTAAGGTTTTATGGTACTATAACAGCATTTTCATTTAACTGGGTGACGTTCCTCGTTTTAAGAACTGTTCTGGGCTTAGTGAGCAAGTAATCAGCTGTGTCGTGACAGCAATGCGGCGTGCTCGTTCATTGCTAACCAAACCACGAAACACGGAAATCATGTTCGACTTCAGTTGAGTGCTACAATCTCGTCCCGTCAGGACGTCGACACGCCCTAGAGTCTGGCCCGAGCGTCACCACCGTGACAGAGCTCACCTAGGATAAGTCCTCCAATGATATGACCGTACCCGTCTGTGCCTATGGTGGGCAGTCCGGTGGGGAGCTGCATCATCATAGCTGTCTCAGGTGAGGGATCTTTTTGAGTGGGCGAGACGATTCGCGGAGGGTTGGGTCGCCTTTTGCTCTTTGAATTGCCACAGCCTAAGGCCCACATTATGTGCTGGGAGGAAGCTCAAATCAAAAACAGGCGGAGGCTGGCAATTAATCAGCAAGAATTGTAACTCAGCGATAGGGTGAAGACCTACGACTGGAACCTCAGTAGTTACATAGAGAGCAGCAGGCCAACATGACAAAAAAAAATCGAGGTAAAACCCAAAGCAAGAACACAAAAGACAATTAACCCGAACAAAACATACAGACCTGCATACATCAGCATAGGAGCCCAGAAGGAGGAAATAAGTTATTCTCACTAATTTCATAAAACATAATATCTTTGCCAGTGCCGAACCTCTACTCTGGTCTTTAGTGAAATGAACCTGAGTGTGTTTGAACAAATCAAGCGTTCAGCGTCAGCGTCACTTGTGTGCATTCAATGAGAACCAACAATCAAAGGCAGAGCGGTACATACCCAAACAAAAAGAGCAAGAACGAAAATAATGGCTATTTTCGACAAAGTGTCTCCGAAGCAGAACCATTAGGTCTCTGCCGTAACAAGTCGAGTGTAATTCAGACATCTGCTATATTTCAGGCAAAACCAAGGCCAGAACATGCAGAAACAAAGTAAAGCCCACACACAGAGGACTAAACGACGACAAAATTATTTATACATACCAATCCTTAGGAGGAGTTCTGAAACCTTTGCATAAAGTAACCAAAAACCACCGGTAGTCTGTCCCTTAACTGGCCCCAGTGTACGTCCGGACGCAATCCTAAATATGCATGAGAAAAATCAATGGTCATCCTCTGATATTGAACAGAAAAAGGTATCAAGTCACCGCATTTGTAAGCAACAAGCAAAATGGTGAAAATTAATATAAAGAGCTACACACCTCATCTTGAGATTTCAACTAAGCGTTTCGATTGTTTCAGCCCTCGCCCAAGTGATCCTGTCAATACATCAGAAGTACCGAGAATCGTGGAAGAGAGCGAGAGGAGATCAGAAAAACGATAGTAAGGATAGGGGCAATCCATGGTACTTTACTTTTAAACTGGTACTACAGTGTTGAGTAAGTAAGTACATTACTAAAAACAGTATATGAAAATTGCATCCACTAATACAATACAAGGATAGACATGAATGGCTCTTTTAATTATTTCAAAGTGAAATCATATAAAATGCATAAATCATTCTATTGAGGAGAGGCCTTGACCAAAGTATTTAACACGGGAGAAAGTTACATTAATACCTATATAACTAACCTTAAAGTGTTAAATTTGGATGGTAAATCCACTATTGTTTTATACAGAATTTTTTCTATAGTCTAAACAGCATTTAATGCAATTACATCAGAAGTAACTAATTAAATTAACACTACCTTTCTTTTTCATGGGTGAAAGGTACGAGTACAGATTTAGTGGCACACGGCCGTTAGAACAGAAGCTTGTTATCCAAACGACTTACATAAGACAAATAGAAGCAATCAAAACCAACAAAAGAGCAAAAATATGCAAGTGCTACGACAAGTCTCGGTTAGTCTAACGCAGTACACATAGCAAGGTTCCAATTACAACTAGTCAAAGTACAAGCGAATTAATTACTATATTGGCACTGCCCTAATGATATTTATGCTGGCAAACGCATTTGATTTGAGTACAAAACAGGGTTAAACACCAACAACAAAAAAAGCTCTGTGACTTGTGTGGTCAGGCATTATGTCCACTACTATCATAAATCACTACTAAGCTAACTATGCATCCCTTGAGCAAAAGGGTGTTTTCAGCACATGTTTTGTTACAGAAATGTAAGCATTTGTAAGTATTGAAATACCACACATGAAATCAAAACCTCTCAGGTGTTTCATCAGCATAGCAATGAAATAAAACTGGTGACATCATGCTATTTGTGTTTGTACTGTATGTGTGTGTTGTGGCATACCTGGACTTTAATATCATTTTCCAGCTCAGCATCCAGAAAATCCAGTGTAACAGGCTCCTGGAATTTGGGGTTCTAAAGAGGAACCAAATGATGTTAACATTTCTCTCTCTATAGTTTACTTTCAGCATTGGGTTGAGTGTTAATGTACTCCAGGTCTACAATACATCACAGTGAAAGTTTCTGTTGAGCTATAGAAATATACAGTTAATACTGGAGGGGTGCTTCTAAAAAAGATTGTCAAATATATGGTCTCATCAAGTCGAAGACAACACCTGTTTCATACCATTCGAAGGGCTCTACAGAGAAGACCCAAGCACTAAACGAGCTTAATCATACACTAAACGAAAAATCCTAAATGATCACATGGAACGAAACGACAACCACGTACAAGGCCAAAAGAAATTATACTTGATATCTTAAAATACAAACAGAACTCCTTCTTGTTGTTTACACCAATCGTTGACTAAACAGATAACAATCACAGTATAGGCTTCCTTGCTCGATAGGCTGAATCCGATAGAAATGAAGAGAAAGCGAGTAGAAGATTGTGTTTCTGTGACGACATACTGTGAAAAGTCAAGCTTCATCTGCTATTAACTATGTTACCGTTTTAAACATAAACTAATCAACACGTCCGATTTAACCAATTAAATCTAAATTATTATATTTGTAAATTTAGACAACAGTTTAAAACCATTTCTTTCCATTGGGCTGTCAAAATAACTGATTCATATTAGAAGTCCGTTTGATAAGATCATTTAAAATCTAGACTACGCCTATATGGCATTCCTGAGGTTATTTCCTGTCCAGAATGCTTGCTCCTTGGAAACAAATGTTTTGGTTTCCTGTATGTAGCTCACGTCCATTGCTCATGTACACATATAAATACAAACTGGCAATCCGATCACACCACATACCAAATGACCTATAGTTTAAGGGCGAACTACAAACACCACAACAACAATATGATATATATGACAACTGAGTGTCCAGGAGGGTCAGGGACTCGTACATCAACATGTAGAGCCAGCATGAACACAGTCAGAGGAGAGGATCGAGGATGCAATGAGGACAGAATCACAAACTCGGAGACAATGGAAATCAAAACATTGGACCCAACAATCACATTACAAAGAAAGAACGAATATGAGACAGAAGAAATAAACGAACAAGTGAAGATAGCTTAAAAAGAAAAGAACGACAAGGGAGACATGCAAGAAAGAAGACCAGCGAGTGGATGGAAAAAGCCAAAGATTGGAACAGTATAACGACAAGGAAATCTATAAGAAAGACACTGATGAGAAGAACGACAGACGTATAGACAGAAATGCAAGAAAGAAATACAGCGATGAAAGAAACCGACGACAACAGACAGACAGACAGAAAGAAGACAGACAGACAGACGCGATTAAATACTAAGACACTGAGGACAGACAGACATACAGAAAGAAAGAAAGAAAGAAAGAAAGACAAGCGATGAAAGAAAGAAAGAAAGAAAGAAAGAAAGAAAGAAAGAAAGAAAAAGAAAGAAAGAAAAAAAAGAAGATGGACAGAAGAATAAAATCAGAGGGAGGAGATTAAGACAGACAGACAGATAGAAAGAAAGAAAGAAAGAAGGAAAGAAAGGGGAAAGAAAAAAGAAAGAAAGAAAGAAAGAAAGAAAGAAAGAAGATGGACAGAAGAAAGACAAAGGAGGAGAGAAAGAAAGACAGACGATTAAAGAACTAATCGACCGTGCCAGATTGATTAAAGAAACTAAAGACAGCGACCAAGTCGCGAAGCGAAGGATCTAAAGCAAAGTGCCAGTAGACAGATGGATGAAAAAGAAAGAAAGAAAGGTGGACAGTAGAAAGACACGGAAAGAAAGAAAGAAATAACGAAATACAAGCTTGAAAGAAAGACAGCCCGATTGATGAAATAATAAAAAATAACAGACAGAAGGATGAAAGAAAGAAAGAAAGAAAGAAGACGGACAGAAGAAAGAAAGACAAGGGAGGAGAGAAAGAAAGACAGACGGATGAAAGAAAGAAAGTGACAGACAGATTGATGAAATGATGAAAGAAAGAAAGATAGAAAGAAAGACAGATAGAAGAAAGAAAGACAAGGGAGGAGAGAAAGAAAGACAGACAGATAAAAGAAAGAAAGTAAGCGACAGACAGATGAATGAAAGAATGAAAGAAAGAAAGACATAATTGAGAACACAATCAAAGGAAAATCAGTGAATATGAAAGCAGGAGTGTAATGGGAGACAGACAACACTGAGCAAGGATTTCAAAGTGTCGGGGTCACCCTCTGCTCCGCTACCGGGCCCCGGGGGACCCCCACATCGCCCAGATATGACTGACATGTGTCGGCTTCATGTGTCAATCTAACAGAGCGTGAGAGAGACTGATGAAAACTATGTCTGGCACTTCTTATATAGGCTGTGAAAATATGTAAACTATTTCTTTTCTACCATCTGCGAAGCTATTCTGCGCTTGAACGACAGACATAAACGTGTCATGTCACAGCTGATGTGGGCGTCACTGTTTATGTTGATCGTGATAATAATAGCACACCGCTGAGAGTCACGGTGACTAACCCCATTATCACACTAACTACAGTGTTCAAGAGAGAGATACAGAACTCAAAGCAAAAAAAGGCCTAATTAAAAACAATCTCACGCACACAACTACTGATCTGAAGCATGGAGGATACAGTGGCTCCGTGCCAATAATACCCACTTGCTCTTTTCTTGCTGAGATAATATCACAAAATAAAAATAAAAAACTAATGTCTTAATACTTCATGTCCCCTAAACGTATTTGGACATTTACGGCTTACTTAAAAACGGCATTACATTAGACTTTGAAAAAAGTAGTATCCATAAATAAATAAATTGAAACAAACAAATAAATACATACATTTCTTGGAACATATTTAAGTTTTGGGTTGTTGTTTTAGAAAGGTCAATACATACATACAAACAAACAAACAAACAAACAAACAACAAAAAATAAACCATAATTAATAATTGTATTTATTTTAATTACATTTTTATTTATTTTTTTTGGAAGGTTGTTTTAGTAGCAGTCAGTTCCCTTAAAGGGATTCACTAAGTGTCACAATGGTTTTATACAGTATACTCATTGCTTTATTTAAAACCTATCAAACTTCTTTTTGTGAAATATTTTGCCTTTCTATTTTTTTTTTTTAAAGTATGCAAATACTTCCTGGGGCCACTTCATTCAACAAAAACTAATTATTCTAAAACGCTGTCAAAGAATCTACAGAGTTACCATCTTTAGCCAGTCCAAACATCTTTCATGCAGAATATGTTGACCAAGTAGCAGTAATTTTTATAAACAGGAAAGGAAGATTTATACAAGTTCCTGCCTGTCCCACCCAAATCCCTCCCTCACCGACCTGAAGCCACACAGGGAATGCCAGTTTTACGAAACATGTAACATATGACACAAAACAGATGTATGATGATCGCAAAAAACAGATACCCTGTCATATTATCCCTTGAAAAGCATCTATGTGATGCAAAACAAGCATTGCATTACTAAAAAATCTATATTTGAAAGGAAAACCTTTTTTATTCCAAGTCTAAGTCAATTAGGAGCCAAAAAAAGCAGCAGAATTTGTGAAACATGTCAGGCAGTCAATTCCCCCATAACGCCACTGTGGGACAGGCAATGTACCGTCTCGGCAAACATTTTTCCTTTCCCTTTTCATTTTTCACTCGTGTGTTTTCACTTGGACAGTAAATCATCTTTTTGTTATTCGCATTACAAATGGAGGTCAAGCGAGAACACAGATCTGCCGTATGAAGAAATCATTGCTGAATCCTTCAAGATTACAAGCACATGACACGAATACCAACTGCTTGAGATACGCATTGGATGCGAGTGCTGAACGTGCTACAGTAGGCTGAACTCTCCGGTATATCTGGTAATGGTTGGAACAAATAAAAACCATTATCTTTCTGATCCGCCAGACAGGAAATATCTCTATGAACTCTCACTCTGTAGACACAAACAAACATCAGATGGCATGCTAGCACTCCTGATAACCATTACACACACTTACTGAAGTCACATCCCCGCTGAAAACACCAGCATGACTGATCATAAGCATATGCTGTGTTTTGGATGCTGGTTCCCGACATGCTTTGTTGGTGTGATGGCGTCCCCACTAGGCTGCTAAACTAGCGGGGTTGGACTACTACCGTTTAAAAGTTTGGGGTCAGAAAGATATAAAGAAAAAGAAAAAAAAAAGGAATACCTCTTCTTCTTTCACAAGGTGCCTTAAATCGCCAAAAAGTGACAGTAAAGGCGTTTTAATTGCTACAAAAAATATTTCAAATAAATAAAAAGTCCTTTTGATGTTTTTGAGCTCATTTCCACCCACATCTTTGTTTTATTCAGGATTAAAACCAACATAAATATAAATAATAATATTTCTGTACTAATAAAAGAATAAGCTATAGCGACTTTTATCGTCACAAATCTAAATCGTGAAATGTAAATTAACATTGCATAAAAAAGTCAATTTATGGATAAAATGTTGCAATTAATTATTATTTTTTTTATTCCGGGGAGTGGGGAACAGAATTGTGAGATGTAAGCTCAGATTTTGAGAAAAAACCAGTCGAATTGCTGATGTAACCTTGGAAATGTGAGAACAAGATCCACAATTATCTTTTTGTCTCACAATTCTGACTTTTTTTCTACAGTCAAAACTGCAAGAAAAAAGTCAGAATTGAGAGAAAAAAAAATTCATTTTTTTTTTAATGATTTATCGCATGGTAAGAAAAAAAAAAAAGAATTGCGAGATGTAACCTAGAATAAAAATCAGAATTTAAATTTATTTTAAATTCAGATTTAAATGAATAAATAAAATTCACAATTTCATTTTTTATTCTGCCTATGGTGGAAACTGGTTTCAATAGACACTGTACACTTTAGTAATGGCTGCTGAAAATTCAGGTTTACCATTACAGGAATCAATTACATTTTAAAAAATATTAAAATAGAACATTTATTTTAAATTGTAGTAATATTTCAATAGTATTACTGTTTTCCCCTAAAAAAAGGATTTTTGGATTGTTAAACAATGTGAAGGGCTCATTGCGATTGGTGCTTCACAAAAAAAACAAAAAAAACTTGAGCAAACAATTTAAGGCTTAAAGAAATTGATTGGATTTATTTATTCTTCCTCTTGCTTAAAACATATGCGTTGTGTACGAAATACCTATATGTAGCATAACTATCACAAACTCTGAGATTTTGGGTTCCATAACTACAGTAAGCTCAGTAATGATATTTGGTAATATATACACTACAGTACAATGCCTCTAAGATTACGGTTAGGTAGGCATACTAGATATTGTACTACAACTATAGGAGCCAAACAAGCTAATGAGCACTATTTCACTCTATTTCTATGGCAGAATGGACTGGATCTACCACAGTTTGCATGGTCTCACCTCAGGGAATGTAAGAGCAAGCTTTTTACTTAGCCGGCGGCGACGGCTCTGAATCCTGTTCTAATGAGAAATATGGAGAGGATTTCAGTGGAAACAGAAAGAGGGTAATTTATGGGTGCCAAAAACTGACTTAAGCCTCGAAAGAGACCACACTTGTTAACAATGCTGTTATTGTAAAACACGGTAATCCATCATAGATGAGAACGTTTGAAAGGAATAAAAGTGCATGCTATAAATCGATTCCCATCGTATAGGCCTTCCTACTGTTTGAACACAGTTATTTCGATCTCTGGCGAGCAGACCACATATGGCTGACATACTATGAGGGTTTGTTCAATTTCTGCACTGTCAAAATCAAATTAGCCCTTCCTGCAGTGTTCAAAGTCTCCTTGAAAGACTCTACAAAGTTCGTTCGAAGTGGTCGCTTTCTCTTAACTTTAGCCGACAAATTCAGTCATGTGTTTTGCACCGCTGGATGCTGGTAAAGCACTTTGAACTGTTTCCAGTAGATCTGGCACCCCATGGTTTAGGGGCTTGTGTTTGCATATCAGCACTGCTCGGGGTTAAGTACGGCATCCACGGTTCAGAGATTCAATCCATGCCTACGTGTCGCTCTCAATCAGCCTGCCGATCTGCGGCCGGACCAGATCGCATCTCAACATCTGTCCTTGAGAGATCAAGCCTTCAGATGTGATCAGAGTCGGCTCGCTAAATTAAAGTAAAACCGACCGGATCTCGCAGCCTGTTCCGCACATGGAGTCCGCTGGGAGCAATAACGCTGGCGTTTATGTTTGTAATGGCACATGCATTTAGTTCGTTTTTATACCTTTAACGATATAGATGGGCTCATTAAAAAAAGCATTGCTCGCGAGTTATGTTACGAGTTTGTTTCGGTAAAGTCTTTTCAAAGGCTTTTCCGTATGAACGATGGGGAGTGGAAGAAATCTCCAAGTCTTTGTCGTTTCCTTTAATGCAAAAGCTGGAGGATGGAACTTTGAGGCAAGATGGAAATATGTCATAACATTCGTTCTTACTGACGCCAAGGACAGAAATGTGTTCGGTGTGCTGGATTTGACTGGCTTGTGGACTGAAGTTAATATTCTCCATATATAAGACCTGGAGCTTTGTTATTTTAATGTCGATTTAACAGCAAACATCGTACTTCTCTGACCAAACATTTCAGCAATAACACTGACATGTTTCAGCACTTGCCCTAACTCACAAGCCAGGTGTCCTCAGGCACAGAAGAAATCTCTCAGAGTTACACATTAGGACTCAACAATAAGGATTTTTTTTCTGCTGGTTCGGTTGGAACCGTGTTTCATACCTGCCCTGTTAAAATGTAATGTTATACCCACACACACACACACACACACATACACATATATACATACAGTGGGGAACATATTTATTTGATCCCCTGTTGATTTTGTAAGTTTGCCCACTTACAAAGAAATGAAGGGTCTGTCATTTTTATGGTAGGTTTATTTTAATGTAAAGAGACAGAATACCAACCAAAAAATTCAGAAAAAACACATTATATAAAAGGTTAGAAATTGATTTGCATTTCAGTGAGTGAAATAAGTATTTGATCTCCAAGCAAAACATGACTTAGTACTTGGTGCAGAAACCCTTGTTGGCAAGCACAGAGGTAAGACGTTTTTTGTAGTTGGTCACCAGGTTTGCACACATCTCAGGAGGGATTTTGATCCACTCCTCTTTACAGATCCTCTCTAAATCCTTAAGGTTTCTTGGCTGTCATTTGGCAACTCGAAGTTTCAGCTCCCTCCACAGATTTTCTATAGGATGAGGTCTGGAGACTGGCTAGGCCACTCCATGACCTTAATGTGCTTCTTCTTGAGCCACTCCTTTGTTGCCTTGGCGGTATGTTTTTGGGTCATTGTCATGCTGGAAGACCCATCCATGACCCATCTTCAGTGTTCTGGCAATTGTATGTAAACGGTATATGCATAACAGTTTAAAAGTTTAGTTTTTTTATTGCTTTAAATGTAACATTGCAAAATTTTACTATAATTTTAAAAAGTAACGGTTTTCTATTTTAATATATTTTTAATGTTTTTAAAATGTATTCCTGATTATTATCAATGCTGAAAACTGTTGTCCTGCTTAATATTTTTGTAGAAACAGTGATAGTTTTTTCAGGATTTTTGAAGGAATAGAAGGTTAAAAAAATATTTATTTGAAATAGTCTAAAATAAATGTAGATTTCTTGTAATAATTTAAAAGTATTCACTGATCAATTCATGAAAATAAAAAAAATACATTAGCAGGCTAGATAACGTTACCTTGGTTACATACTTCAATTAGCATAATCATATAGCATAAATACATCCCCCAAAACCAAATGTTTGATCTCACAATGGCCCGAGTCATCCTTATTGTCGAGCCCTGCACATGTATAACTCTTTGCGATTGCATTTTGAGCTTAAATCAGAGAACGTCTAAACGATTTTCAATCTACAGCCATCCAGACATAATATATTTAATGCATTTTACCTCCTTAACTTGAGAGACTGTCACGGTGGGCTGGGATTGTCTGAGACTGGGTGATGGACAGTGCTTTTACCATCCAGACCGAGGATAAACTATGACCCTGAACACATACACGTGATCTCTTTTCTCTTTCACATTCTTTGTTTAAAAGATGAAATACAGACTGGCCTATGTGTGTGGCTGGATACCAGAATCAAAGGAACCTGCAAACAGACTGATATGTAAGAAGTGTAGTGGAGTTGCATTGAGAAACATGTATGCAGGTTTGTTGCCAGAAACACAGCATATTACTTCGGGCGATTTGCAAAGGTTATGTGCAAAGCTCACCCAGCAGAGGGGCTGTGTGCTCTGATCCAAAGGAAAAGCTATATGAGTGGCTGCTTACACACCGCAAATGCATGTTTATACATTTTAAATCTACAGCTTTACATATGAGGTCAGATACACTTGTCAATAATGATATGAGCTGAATCACTTGCAGATGCTTGATCTTCCCGTTTGTGTCATCGGATAGATAAATGTAATGTGCTATTAACTATAAAAATATATGAATAGAAGGAAAAAAGGGATAATTTTAGGGCTGGGTATTGCAATACTTCCAATTCAATGCTTACATGTTCCAATCGGAAAATTGAAACCGCACCAAACACCACATAAGAAAAAAATATCATGCTTTGATAAATTATAATTATGAAACATGGCATACAAAATTTAAATGATGACATTTTAAGCCATAATTATGAAATGTTATGTAAGTAAATCTGACATAGTGAAAATTTGTTTCATAATGAACTTATTATTGTTTACATTCTTATAACACTTAAGGTTTTATTCTCATAATTGAACTTTGTAATGCTATAATTATAACGTACTGTACTAGCTGTCATAACATGAATTATTTGATCCTACGTTTTTTTTATATATAATTATGTTTTTTTGTCATGATTCTTCATTAATTGAACTGTTGGAGATTAAATTAATACTGATACAACAACTTAAAGTATCAATGCGGTATTTATAGAAAAAAATCATCACGATTACATTAATATAAGATTATATTTGCAAAGCTCTAGATTACACCACCGTTCAAAAGTTTGAGGTCAGCAAGATTTTGATCTTTTGTGGTCTATTATGCTCAATAAGGCTGCATTTAATTGATCAAAATACATTAAAAACGGTAACACTGAGAAATATTATTACAATTTCAAATAAATGTTTTCTATTTTAATATATTTAAAATATAATTTATTCTTGTGATCAAAGCTGAATTTTCAGCATAAAAAAAAATTTGTTTTTTACTGCCATCTTCAGTGTCACATGATCCTTCAGAAAATCATCTAAATGCTGATTTGCTGCTTAAGAAACACGTTAATTATATTAATGATATTATTATTAAGGCAGAGGTGTTGAAAACGTTGTGCTGATTAATTATTTTTGTGGAATTTGTGGAATTTTTTGTGTGTCCTGAAACATAGAAGTTCATATATTTTTTTTGTAAAATGCAAGTCTTTTTTTTGGTAACTTTTCATCAACTTTAATGCCACCTTAACCAATAACAACAATTATAGTTGTAATATATATGTATATTGTGTGTGTGTATAGATCAGATATATATATTATATATATACATGGGTACGGAAAGTATCAACCCCTTAAATTTTCACACTCTTTGTGATATTATTGGCAGGCCATTTGCTAAAATCATTTTATGTTAATTTTTTTTCCTCATTAATGTTGTCACAGCACCCCATATTGACAGAAAAAGACAGAATTGTTGACAATTTTTGCAGATTTATTAAAAAAGAAAACTGAAATATCACGTGGTCCTAAGTATTCAGACCTTTTGCTCGGTATTTAGTAGAAGCACCTTTTTGATCTAATTCAGCCATGAGTCTTTTTGGGAAAGATACAAGTTTTTCACACCTGGATTTGGGTATCCTCTGCCATTCCTCCTTGCAGATCCTCTCCAGTTCTGTCATTTTGGATGGTAAACGTTGGTGGACAGCCTTTTTAGGTCTCTCCAGAGATGCTCATTGGGTTTAAGTCAGGGCTCTGGCCATTCAAGAACAGTCACAGAGCTGTTGTGAAACCACTCCTTTGTTATTTTAGCTGTGTCCTTAGGGTCATTGTCTTGTTGGAAGGAAAACCCTCGGCCCAGTCTGAGGTCCTGATCACTCTGGAGAAGGTTTCCGTCCAGGATATCCCTGTACTTGACCACATTCATCTTTCCCTCGATTGCAACCAGTCGTCCTGTCCCTGCAGCTGAAAAAACACCCCCACAGCATGATGCTGCCACCCCCATGCTTCACTGCTGGGACTGTATTAGACAGGTGATGAGCAGGTGCCTGGTTTTCTCCACACATACCGCTTAGAATTAAGGCCAGAAAGTTCTATCTTGGTCTCATCAGACCAGAGAATCTTATTTCTCACCATCCATCTTGGAGTCCTTCAGGTGTTTTCTTGCACTGAGGAGAGGCTTCCGTCGTGGCCACTCTGCCATAAAGCACCGACTGGAGGAGGGCTGCAGTGATGGTTGACTTTAACTTTCTCCCATCTCCCGACTGCATATCTGGAGCTCAGCCACAGTGATCTTTGGGTTGTTTTTTCTTGCTTTAAACCTCTCCACCAAGGCTCTTGCTCCCCCGATAGCTCAGTTTGGCCGGACGTCCAGCTCTAGGAAGGGTTCTGGTCATTCCAAACGTCTTTCATTTAAGGATTATGGAAGCCACTGTGCTCTTAGGAACCTTAAGTCCAGCAAGAATTTTTTTGGTAACCTTGGCCAGATCTGTGCCTTGCCACAATTCTGTCTCTGAGCTCTTCAGGCAGTTCCTTTGACCTCATGATTCTCATTTGCTCTGACATGCACTGTGAGCTGTAAGGTCTTATATAGACAGTGTGTGGCTTTCCTAATCAAGTCCAAACAGTATAATCAAACACAGCTCGACTCAAATGAAGGTGTAGAACCATCTCAAGGATGATCAGAATAAATGGACAGCACCTGAGTTAAATATATGAGTTTCACAGCAAAGGGTCTGAATACTTAGGGGCATGTGATATTTCAGTTTTTCTTTTTTAATAAATCTGCAAATTTGTCAACAATTCTGTGTTTTTCTGTTTTCCTGTCAATATGGGGTGCTGTGTGTACATTAATGAGGAAAAAAAATTAACTTAAATGATTTTAGCAAATGGCTGCAATATAACAAAGAGGGAAAAATTTAAGGGGGTCTGAATACTTTCCGTACCCACTATATATCATAAGTATATACACTGTTAACACACTCTAAAAAATGTTGGGTTAAATACAACCCAGCGCTGGGTTAAAAAGAGACAAACCCAACCATTGGGTTGTTTTGACCCAGCGGTTGGGTTACTACCCAGGAAGGTTTGTTAAACAGTTACCCAACTGTTTGGTTGAAAACCACCCAATCTCTCTCTCTCTATATTATATATATAAAACAGCTTCAAAAACATCTAGAAACCTTGGAGTTGTGATTGATGATAGGCTGAATTTCTCAGACCACATTGCTAATACTGCCCGGTCCTGCAGATTTGCTTTTACAACATTAGGAAGATCAGCCCCTTTCTTTCAGAACATGCAACACACTCCTTGTTTCAGCTCTTGTTCGTTCCGCGCGCTGGACTATTGCAATGCTCTCCTGGCACCGTCGTCCGAGCCACTTCTATCAAACCTCTACATAATTCCAATGCCATATGCGTTCACAACTTATCTTTAATGAGCCGACTATAATGACACATATTGTCCCATACCTCTGTTGATCAATTTGCCCTGGCTACCAGTAGCTGCTCGCATTAAATTCAAGGCATTAATGTTTGCCTACAAAACCACGACTGGCTCTGCACCCCTTTACCTTAATTCATTTCTTCAGATTTATGTGCCTCTAGAAGCTTGCGTTCTTGCAAGTGAACGGTGTATTATTGTGCTATCTCAAAGAGGCACAAAATCCCTTTCCCGGACTTTTTCATTACTGTTCCCTCCTGGTGGAATGACCTGCCCAACTCAATCCGGGCAGCTGAGTCCTTAGCCATCTTCAAAAAAACAACTAAAAACACATCTGTTCCACCTTTCTTTGACCCTCTAACTCTAACACTTTCCATTCTATTTTAATCTACTTTATATTTATCTCTTTTTTTTAATAAAAACAAACAAAAAAAACCCTAGCTTTCTATTTTTTTCTATTCTATCTACTTTTTTTTCTTTGTGTGTGTGTATATGTGTGTGTATAATAAATATATATATATACACACACACAAATATATATATATATATATATATATAGATATATATATACACACACACACACACACACACAACTTGCTATGTACTTGCGTTAAGCTAACTGAGACTTGTCATTTGCACTTATATTGTTGCTCTTTTGTTAGTTTTGACTGCTTTTACTGTCCTCATTTGTAAGTCGCTTTGGATAAATGCGTCTGCTAAATGACTAAATGTAAGATAATATACTAGCATTTCTTTGCTTCAGTGTTGTCACATGAAAAGATATAATAAAATATTTACAAAAATGTGGGGGGTGTACTTCTCCCTTCTGTGAGTACTGTATAGATATACATATATATATATCTATATATATATATCTATATAGATATATATATTCTATATAATAATATATATAGTATATATAATATAGATAACTACGACTTATTGTTTGACCTTACCAAAAGAGACCACTAGAAAATCAGTGGTTAGGTGGTATTTACAACACTGTCCAAAACAGTTTCAAACCAAATCTTCAGATGGGGGCGCCTTTATGGAGGAGTGTTTCCTGTCCTGTGAGATAGACTACAATGTTCTGACTCAGAGACTGTAAGCACGTTTTTTATATTTAAAGAATTTGCACTGACGATTCAAACGCGATTTTTGAGCGTGTAGAGTAGCGCTTGGTGTTTGTCATTTTTTTGTCTTTTCTCTTCTCCGATCACAAATGCCTAGCGGGTTTTATGTTTACGCGCCGCGATGCAACACGTAAAAAGACAATATAACTTAAGTCAATGTCATAATATCGTCCCCCCTGGATGCAACAAATTCCTCGTTTATTAATGGGGGTTAATGTTTTTGTTCGTCGCCAGTCCGGCTGGCATGCCTCCAGTATGGTAGGGGCGTAACATTTTTCCGTCACACGCTTGAGGTATTCAATCACAATGCACTGGATAGCTGGCATATTAGAGCACACCTCGCTTTTCAGACTTATGAGCTTTGTAAAAATCAATGCGTTTCAGAAAGGCGGGGCATAGAGGACAATCAACAGTGTACAGTATGTGGAAAATAATGTTTTTTTTTAACCTTAAACCGCATAAACACATTTCATTACACCAAATACACAAAATAACGTTCTTTTTAGCAACATCATATGAACCCTTTAAAAAAATCAAAACTTGCCTTTTGATCAATTTGGACAGCTTTAAAAACAGTAAAATTAGATACGATTTAGTGCAACATTTTGAATGGATTTCATTCCCTTACAACCTGTTCATCCATGCCATATCCAATACGCCATCCAAGTTGAGAGGGACAATATTCAGAACAGCGGTTCATCAATTGGGAATTTCAATGACAGATTCGTAACTTAAACTTGGTCCTCTGTAATACTGAACATATGCTTGATATAAATGCATACATGAACACACGTGTACATGCTGTTCAAAGTCACACACACACTCACACACATGTAGGTGAGAATGAACATAAATATGCAGCACATATACACAGACAAAAAGGGAGGGGGATATAGTGATAAAGAGAGAGAGATACAAGAACTACAGATGTTAAATAACACCAATGTCAAACAAGAAACAAACGTATTAAACAAGTATGTCATGGTTTCCCACCACAAACAGCCTCAAACCCTTTTCCTGGGTCATAAATGTGATGTGATGTCATATTTTAGGTATTTGGGTAGAGAAAATGCTTCGGTACCTTTGGTTGCAGGTTTGGATGGAGCAGCACGTAACCGTTAGGATCAATTGCGAAATAATATCCATTAGGACCAATCTGAAATGAAATAAGAGCAGAACAGTGAGGACACCTCGAAAAAGAAGACCACCATCAAACCCAAATCCCAGCTTTGACCGAATGGGCCTGGTTCCTCCGAGATGTGGCGGTTAATCCCTCACTAGCAGGGTACTGTCTAATATCCCCTGAGAACACCGGCCCGAGCTGTCAATCACCCCCGAGCACTTAGCGTTAATCAAATGTGTCGGTTAATCTGGAAACATTCCTCTGAGCTTAACAGAAAATCACAACCATTTACAAATCAAATGTAAGTACAAACAGATGTAATGTACAAGGGCTTACGTCCTCTTAAGAGCGATCTTACTGTAAGGAGGCGAAACCGCAAGATGGCAGACCGCAGAACAATAGCGCATTTATCTTATGCGTGCCGTGTTATTCTTATTACAGCAACTCAAAGAGTCCGCAAAGAAAACATCTAACACATGAGCTTAGCTTTGTTCTCTTATAAATTGAATTATGTAGCGTTCAAGGAATAGTTCACCCTAAATGAAAACTCGTCGCCTTTTACGCACCCTCACGTCATCCCAAAACCAGATTTTCTTTCTTCTCAAGGTTTTTTCCTCATGCAATGAAAGCAAATAGGGCTGTCAAGCACCAAATCTGAGAATAAAGTACCATAAAAGCACCCTAAAATGAGTGCATGTAACTCAGGCGCTATACACTGTCTTTTGAAGCCATACAATTCTTGCCTGCCTCGTCTTTGACATCAAACTGTTGCGACTCGACTGACACTTCAGATTTTATTCTACACTGCTGTTCAAAAGTTTGCGGTTGGTAAGATTTTTTATGTTTTTCTAAGTCTCTTATGTTCACCAAGGATGCATTTATTTGATCAAAACACAGTAAAATCTGTGAAATATTATTACGATTTAAAATAACTGTTTTATAATTGAACATATCTTAAAAAGTAATTTATTCCTGTGATGCAAAGCTGAATTTTCAGCAGCCATAACTCCAGTCTTCAGTGTCACACAATCATTCTGATATGCTGATTTGGTGCCCAAAAAATATGAAAATAGTTGTACTCTTTTCCCCCCAGGATTCTTTAATGAATAGAATATTCAGCAGACACAGTTATTCAATAAAATATTTTGTAACACTATAAATGTTTTTGTTAATTTTGATCAACTTAATATGGAGGCCCATTACAGCTACTGAATAAAAAAATAAAAAAAAGGTAAATGCGACTTTTTATCTCACAATTCAGACTTTTTTTTCTTGCAACTGAGAGTATATATCACGCAATTTTGACTAGATAAAAGGTTGCAATTGCAAGTAAAAAGTCAGAATTGCGTATACAAACTCACAATTGCGATAAAAAGTCAGGATTGGGAGATGAAAAGTCGCAATTACCTTTTTTTTTTTTTTTTAATTATTCAGCGGCGGCAACGGGCTTCCATAATGTGTCCTTCCTGAATAAAAGTAATTTCTTTGAAAAAAAACCTTACAGAGCTCAAACTTTTGAACAGCAGTGTACGTGAAGATTGCATGCAAATTAAGACTGAAATTTCCACTTTAAAAAAAAAAAATGTCACCACTTTTGTATGATTATTTTTATGATGCTTTTTTGTTATTTTGGAGCTTGCCATTCACATTTTTTTGGTCAAAAAACAAAACAAAACAAACTAACAAACAAAAAACGTGTGAACATTCATCATATCATCTTTTTTGTTTCACAGAAGAAAAGCGGATTTGGACAATTTGGGTTTGAAATGAATGAAGGGTGAGTAAATAATGACGGAAAATTCATTTTAGGTCAACTATTCTTTTTACTTTCATTTATTTTGTATTTTTATATTAGACTGGAACACAAACCTCATGAAATGCTGAATATATGCGAGTTGAAATAGTATGTGTTTGTGGTACTCACTGCGAAGCGGGGCGTCAATCTTTTGATATCATCGAGAGACACATCCACCCCCATCACTCCTAAAATCAACTGGTTCTGATGCTAAAAGAGAGATCAAAAAACACAACGTCTCCACTCTGACATGCAATGGACTGACATTTACAAACAAATATGAGGCAAAACTACACCTGGAAAGCATAAAACCTTAAAATGAGATTTCACAAGAACACAAACAGTTGCATTTGGGCAAAAATAACCGCCATGAAATTACGTGAAGGAGTAGAGCAGCACATCTAAATGGCCTCAATGCTCGTCATCCATACTGGAAATGGATATTAACCTTATCGAAGAAGCCAGTGACGCAGTTGGCGAGTGGAAAGTAATGGCAGCTTTCAGAGGGTCAAGCGGTTTAGTAGACAAACAACGTACGAATCCTTTGACCCCCAACTGGGAAACTTTAGGATAAGATACTGTATTTATTTTCCATATCTGCTACTTTTGTAGTGTTCCTGAGAAGGTCACTGTCCACATGGTTAATACATTCAAGAGATAATAAGGTTTACATGTTAGCGTCAGTAGTAGCTTTATCCTCATTAAGCGTGACAAAAATAGTAGTTTGTTCCAAGAATTGGGCTATTATTGGAGTATTGGGCCTGTTAATGACATCTGGTGTTCTGGTCTGTGTTCATTCGAAAGCTGTATTCCCGCTTTTGGGGCTCAGTTTGAAACATTGTTCTTGTTTGTGCACTTAAGGACCCGTGTTCATTTAAAACGATATGTACAGTTTTTTTTTTTATGTTACAACGTGTTCACATATCAGAAATAATCTTTGCATTTTCTATAAAGGCTGCTGTTAATGTAGAGAGAATGTAAATTTTACAGTACATATATAGAATCAAATGTACACATACTTTTTCAGGTTTTACATTCATATTTATACAAAATGAACCATATAACAAGTACTATATACATACAGTTGAAATGTCTTGGGTCAGTAAGATTTTTTTTTGTTGTAAGAAATGAATACTTATTCAGCAAAAAATAATAAAAATGAATAATAAAAAAAAGAAAGTAAATAAATAAATTGTATATTAAAAAAATTGATAAAGGAATCCAAAGCACAAATCAACATATTGGAATAACTCAGAGGATCATGTGGCACAGACAGATGGGAATAAGGCTACTGAAAATCAGCTTGGCCCACACAGGAACAATCCTTTTTAAATATACATAATAAAAAACTATGGAAAGCCCGGTCGTCACTGAGATAGATCAATTTAAAAAAGGTAACTGTGACTTTTTATCTCACAATTCTGACTTTTTTTTCACATTTCTGACTTTTTTCTCAAAATCGCGTGATATAAACTCACAATTCTGATTTTTTTTCTTGTAAAAACGCAAAAGTCAATTGTGAGATAAACTCGCAACTCTGTGAACACAGACTTTTCCCCCCTCAGAATTGACTTTATAACTAGCAATTTGTGAGAATGTGAGTGAGAAAAAAAACAAAGTCTGGGAATTGTGAGATAAAACTGTTGCAATGATCTTTCTTTATTTGTATTCGCGGTGGAAAAGGTGCTTATATAGAACTTTTTGTCTACTTCAAATTGTTTAATATTTCACCAAATTACTGTTTTTACTGTATTTTTCATCAAATAAATGGGCAATATATTAGACTTCTTTCAAAAACGTAGAAAAAAAAATCTCTCCAACCTTAAACACTTGAATGGTAGTGTATGTGGATTTAATATATCTATAATTTATGTATAAACTGATGTCCTGTTTGGTCACCCGTTTTACTCTGAAGTAGCTGAAATGTTTAGATTTTTCAGTCATTACATGATTCCCATTCCACAGCCTTAATTATTTCACTTTCATACAAATGTTACATTCCTTTTGTTCTACTTCTGTATTTTCTTCTGTTTGGGAAGTGTTTGTGTGCGTCTTCTGTCCAGGAAGAAGCTGATTGGTTCCTGCAGTCTAATTGGTGCCACACCCTGCCTGATTAGCTGACTTCTTGCTGCCTATAAGAGACTCCGTCATCACTTCCTGCTGCAGCTTTTGTGCTCTCTTGCTGTGTTTGCTCTGCTAGTTAAGTTACATGTGTTAGTAAGACTGAGAGTTTCTGTGTGTGTTCAACTGAGTGTTCACTGGATAGAGATTGTTTGTTTGTTAGTTTGCTTTGCCCATTTATTCTTTCTACTGACTTCCGCCTGTTCTTTGACAATGATTCTGGATTGCCCCTGTTTGGATCTGTTCGCTTATCATTGTAAATAATTGTATATAATAATATTCTGAGGAGGTGGGGAGACCAACGCCATTTTTGTTGGAACCTTGTTTATTGATTGTTTTTGGATTGGAAGTTAGGGAAGTAATTGTATTTTATTTAAATGTTATTTTGTGAAAGGTAATACTGTACAAAGAAAGAATTTGTGAGGGTATCCAAATTTGTATCTTGGGAAATCAACTGGAAAATCAAGATAAACAATGACCTGACCTGGTTTCGAGATCCGCCCTTCCTGGATTTGGTCTTGTTGAACACGGGTAGCGTGCCTGTGATGACTAGGCCCAACTCCTGAGGTCATGAAGAGAACACAAAATCAATCAAACACTATGCACTTTCACAATTTCTGTGATGTTTATTAAAAAAGGGGCTGTACCAGAGCGTCCAGGTACACGTTGGTCCACTGCACTTGTTTGGCATCTGCAAGGACCATTGACCTGCCCAAAACATCTAGATACTCCTATGCAACAGTGAACAACACGATGCAATCAATGAGTGGTCATCCTTGGTCCTTCACATACTTCTAAACAACTATCGAACCAAATGAGTCACATTTGAAACACTTTGGCACTATACAGACCTGTGTGTTTATGCGAATGGCTCCAATGGATGGGATTTCATAGAAATATCCTAGAAAACATATCATATGGATTATCATATTTCATATATTTATTTTTTAGCAATCCAGTGGTGAATCTGCTAAAGAATTATTTTTGTGCTACTGTCACTAGGGGGCAAAAACAGACTGAGCAATACTTACCCTTATTAGCACAGGCCATCCACTTTATTGGCCAGGTGTCATAGTTATGTTGACCCACAGAGAATGTGAACACACGCACCTATACTCCAACAGAATAGTATTCAAATTCAGAGCACCGTAATTGTATTATGCCAAAAAGATCAAACAAAACTAATAATTAATGATGATATTATTGGCACCCCTCAAAACAAGTACTATAATGTGTTATAAAATGTGTGTAAATAATTATAAAATATTGTGTGCAAATATAATGCAGAATAAAATAAACACTCCATATAATAATTGAAATCTTCATTTAAATGTTTTTGAGAAATTGCTTATGATTTATTTAGTACCAATTCCAACCAACCATCCCTACAAAAGTGCTGCTTCATTATAAGAATAGTGTACTCTTTTAAAAACATAAAATGATTGGCACCCCTAAAGGTTATCATATGAAACCTGTTTATAGGACCCTCCTATAGTTTCTCCTAATAATAAATCTTATATATATATATATATATATATAGTATATATGTGTGTGTGTGTGTGTTGTGTGTGTTGTGTGTGTTGTGTGTATGTATAATTATATTAGTGCTGTCAAATCGCATTCCAATATAAAAGTTTTTGTTTACATAATATACGTGTGTGTGTACTGTGTATCTTTATTATGTTTATATAAATACAAACACATGCATGTATAGATTTAAGAAAAAATATGTTGTTTATGGTCAATATATTTATATATAATATAAAATATAAGAATATAAATGTATATGCATGTAAATATTTTCAAAATAGATACTGTATGTGTGTGTATTTATATATACACACAATAAATATACACAGTACACACACTATGCAACAAAAGCTTCTTTTGTGATGCAATTATCAACGATTATTATACATCTAGATTAAGAATTAAGATATTAGATCTATTATATCTATTCGTTTTTTTATGTACTGTTTCTATGATTTAAAACAACTTTCTGCACTACAGTTTTATATTCATAATTTGTTTTGTACAGTGGAAAAGTCTGTAACATATTAATGAGAACAAATATAGAGAAGGAAAAAAAAAACTTTGGAAAGATTTATAAACATTACGAGAATTAGAAACATTACGAGAATGTGAGCTCGATTTCCCCAAAGAAAAATGTTTGTCAGTCATTCCATCCATCCATCAATCAATCTTCACAATACTGTAGTAATCAACTTGATTTCAAATTAAATTGTTTGAAATGTAACCTAGACATGTTTTTGTAATACTCACAAAATGTTGGTGTTAGTTAAATATGATTCATTACAAACTAAAATCCAGCTTCACACACACCTTTTTGTCAATGTTGTATCTGCTGAAGACCTCCTCTGCTCTCTCCTCGCCTCCATCAGTAAACAGCATTATGATCTTGTTGCAGTTTGCTCTGGTGATGTTTGGCTGAAATAAGCACAATCAGATGCAGTTACACAGAACGACCAGCAGAAGTCAGCAGAACACAACAATGCTACTTTGAACCTTTTGGTAAACAAATATTATTAAGCAGAAGTGATTCCAGGATTTCAGCCTCCTACTTGTGGCTTTAGTAGAATATTTATTGCCTTAAGTCAAGCTTGTTATGATTGAATCCATCAGTGACTGAAGGGAAAGATCATATTTAAACTGTACTTCTCAGACTTTACAGTATTTTAAAAAGAGGATGCAGAGTGAAATAAGCTTATACATTATTACAGACATTCTTTTCAGCCAACATGAAGAGAAATCACACAAAGTGAAGATTTTAAGGCTGCTGGGGACTGAGATGAAAGACCATACTTTTATAGATACATTTTCAATATAAAATCTCCCAAAAACTCATACATTTGACAGCTGATTGAAGGCAAATTCGAAGCCTTTGGTGTAGTTGGTGATGCCCTTGGCTGTGATGTTCTGCACTGCATCTTTTAAGATCTTCTTATTGCGAACGTTAGCTTGAACCAGGTGGTCGAAACATGCCGTGTTATTCACTTTTGTGTTAAACTGAAAAAGAGGAGAGAGAGGCATACAGTAAGTGAAAAATCATTGGACTTCTCATTGTTCATTCACAGGAATCACAGCAAGACTTTTTTAGAATCACAACAAAAGCATGTGTGACTTAAAAGATCTCTATACTGGGGTCAGAATCTCTGCATGTGTTGGGGTACAGTGATGAAAATAACTATAGTTTCACCATTTTAAAGGGGGAGAAAAGACACTGCCTGTGTTTAAAACTAGTTTCATTTCATGCTAGGATAATTGTAAGTTAGTTAATAGTTTATTTAATACATCAAACAGTTCTTTCTACAAAAAAAGGTTCCTCTGATGCTTAATTGGACACCAATTTGTACCTTACCCAGGGACGGCGCCTCCTATAACCCCAACAATGGGAAAAGTCTGAATGATTAACAGGTGCAAGTCAATTACGGCACCATTACAGCTAATGAGGTGGTATGTGCAAGCTCGTGCAAAAATTTAAATGATTACTATATCTCCAGCTCTCCCTGAGGACATGCGAAAGCACATGATGCACTTCCTGTGGCAAGTGCAAGGAGAACACACCTTCAAACCTCCCGTGTTTACCATAGTGCAGCTTTTCATCTATTTTTCATGATCCAGTGCTTATTTTTCCATTCATGTCGACTCAAAAGGCTTCCCGACTTTGAATTTCTGGCCGGACACTGAGAGACGTGTGCTTGATTAGGACACATGCGCCGGTCAATGATGTATCTGTGGGATCGGGTGTCTGTGCTCTGTTGAATGAGCTGGATGTCACAGTGTCTGCTGAATGAACCGATGAGTCACGGTTCGATTAGTCGCTCTAGCATTGACTGAATATTTAATTAACGCTCTGAATTATCGCCACGGAGGCCCCCGTGACTCACTGCTCTCAGCATATGGCAGGTTATAAATAGAGGAATAGGACACATTGATGATACACAGACCCCTACACACAGCAGACGGCGCGCACTCGCGGTGTAGACGGCTTCGTTGATTATAACCAGAACGTTCTAGTTCTGTCGTGTCACGTCTCTCCCCAGAGGAACATTTTATTGCTCATGGGAATTAAAAGAGTTTTCAATTATGCTTCAAGTATTAAAACTTCCTCAGTTGCTTCTTCGAAAGGGCCTATGGTGAAATAAAAATAGTAACAGTATTTATTGGGACCCCAATATGGAGCAGAAGGGTCTTGTATGACCTCAAAGGGGTCTGTTGGAGTCAATAATGACCAGCTGACCGTGCATTGTCCCACCTAGAACTTGGATACACTCTTAAAAATAAAGGTGCTTCAAACGGTTCTTCAAGCGATGCCATAGAAGAACCATTTTTGGTTCCACAAAGAACCGTTGAGTCAAAATGTTCTTTAAAGAACCATCTCTTTATTATCTTTTTGTAATCTCAAGAACCTTTTTTCGCCACACAGAACCTTTTGTGAAACAGAAAGTTTCTTTAGATGTTAAAGGTTCTTTATGGAACCATTTAGACAAAAAGGTTCTTCTATGGCATCGTGAAGCACCTTTATTTTTAAGAGTATACTTACAAAATTAACCCAATTTTTAATTTGATTTTTTTTAATTTAGATTTTTTTTTCCTTTATCTAATTTTGTGTTTCCTAATTTGATGTAAAAACGATTGTAAATCTCTCATCATGCTATATTATCAGCAAATCTCAGATTCAATCTTTTTGTCAACTTGTTTTTTCATTCCATAGCACAATATTTAAGATTTTTTTATTAAAATATCCAAAACCACTAGAACAGTTTTATATATTTTGCTGACTTGTGTACTTACATTATCCCAAATGTTTCGAAGAATGTTTAAATCCAGAGATATAAGCAATTTTAACTAGTGACACGGACCGTGTCCATAGTGTCATTGTGTCGCCTGCCAATGACGTCATAACCCCTCGATTTCCGTTTTGTTTTGTAGAAAACATGGAAACACCAAAGACGCTTTAATATGTTGTGCGTTTTAATAGACCGGTGACGACCACACAGAGTAGCATTATAACAAAACTTTCAAACGTATCTAGTATGATAAAACAACACTGCTTTCCCCCCCCACATACGCACAACCGGAAGGAGCGTAAGTGGTCGAGTGTGGCATAATAAAAGCTCCGCTGCTTTTGAGCCGCGTGTCGTGCTCTTTCAGCGGCCTCGTTTCGCTTCGACAGCTTTCAGCCTCAACCTGCTTCATTCTACTACGTTAATAAATCATTAGCTCATCCATGAACATGATTTCTGCCCGAGTCCCGTCGGATTGCATCGGCTGTGGGGATGAAGACCACAACTCCCATCAAACTACGCCTTTGTCTCTTTGTTTATTTTGAATACGCGCCCTCTAGTGGTGAAAAATTTCATATTGTGCCTTTAACACTTTTTTTAAAAAACGATACTTCCAGGCCCTTGTTAATCTGAGCTTCTGCACCTCAGTTTTTGAGTGAAATAAGCATTATTTGTGGATAATTTTGACAAAGTTCACTCAAAAACTGAGGTGCAGAAGCTCCGAACAATGAGGACAAATTTATGAGCAACTTTTTGTAGGCCGTTCATTTTTGACCGCCGGGAACGCCAAAAGCGTAACAAGGTTTTTCAGGTTTTAATCCAATTTAATAACATTAACTAGCATTTACAGTAAAATAAATATCCACTTTTAAATTAAGGGTAAAAATATGCACATAATTAAGGGTAAAAATATTTCCTCTGATAACAATTTGTTTCAATTTTAACTGTTTCGATATTTACAATTTTTTAAACAAAAATATTTCCGTATAAATATAAATAAAATATTTTAATTCAGGACTATGCAGAATAAATACATATTGCATGGTTACTCACACAATTAAATCAATATTTTATTTTAATTTATTAAGCAGCCATTTAATAAGCATAACAATTTTTAAAAAATCACATTTCATGACGCATTGCATTGTTTATTAGATAATTGTAATTTAATTTGATTATTATCAGAGCAAATATTTACAACCTTAACTATGATGCATAATCCCAAGCTAAAATATTTGTAATTTATATTTATATTAAAACACTGAAATATTATGCCACAATCAAGGCAGGTGATACATTTCACTTTTTTCTTCTCACAAACATTTAGAACATGTTCAACTTAAATAGTAAATTAAAATAAAATATTGATTTTATTTTGTTTTTAAATTGAAATTATTTTAATATGCGAGAAGAAAGAGAGCATGGAGTGATACAAATTATTATACAAAAATAAATAGGCGAACACTGTGCATTATCAACCAGAATCAAGTATTCCAGACCACAGTGGAAATAAACAGTTATTAAATGAACTGATTTGATATGCTGGAAAATGCAAAAAAAAGAAAAGAAAAGAAAGAAACAGTATGAGACATGATTAAAATCTCTTTTGAAACCTTAGAAGAGACACACATGAGTCTTTTTCTAAAAAGACAATTCTGAGAAGCAGAAGCAAAAGGGGCTGATTCATAAACCGAGAATCTTATTCCATTCTTCATCTCCAACCGGGGAAAGGGACATGTTTCCTGCATGAAATCCACCTCTTAAACCCAGTTACCTCAAGGGACCAATTTAAAGCTGTAATCTTATGTTCACCGTTCAAATTGTTTGTCATGCTGCAGGTCAATTGCACCAGTCAATCATTGCCTATGAAAATCCGCCCCACAGATGAGTCAATATAAATGATGAATCAGATAATATCCTTGAACAATTCAGTGGCGGTTGCCACAGCAGAGCCCTAATGAGCATCCATAACCTTGATCCAATATTTGCCTTCATAAAAAACTAATCAAATATTTATTTGGACAACGACTGAAATCAGAGACACTTTAGCTGACCAGCAAAGCAGAAGACTGTTTTATCATAATATGTCATATTTCCTTTGTCTCGCCTTCCTATAATTGTCACATTTGCATGGATATGCACCATCTATAATGATTACAGCTCTTATGTTAAGACAAAAGGCTGAATGTAGCATTATCTATGAAAGAAGCAAGCATGCATTTGTATCACCTACTTTGATTCAGCCTTAAAAATATTTTAATTATAGATTTAATTAATTATGGATTATGCAGCATAATTAACAGGTTAAATATTTGCTTTGATAATGGTTTGATTAAAATGGTTTGAATAAATATGCTATGTCTATTTTAATCACATTTTATTTTTGGTACATTGAAAACAGATGAGAAATTCTGTTTTGGATAGAAAAAAAAACTATGCAATATACTTGAATATTATTGTAAATTGATTATTAAATTGTATAACCAACACACTGTTCACATGAATTGTTTTCATTTATAAGTGGCCATGCATTTCATATTCAAAATCATAACCCAAACCCATTTTTATGATTTTGTGTAACCGACTACATTATTGGCCCACAAATACTGTATGATCAAATGTCAAAACCTCAATTTCCTTCGGATGGTTTTTAAAAAATGTATGAATATTTATGAAATCCTTGAGCTATTGTTATAAGAGCCTTAGTTGCTGTGTACGTGGCATCATATTACAAAGCCTTGTTAAAATGAGCAACATTTGTTTGTAGGAGACAGTCGAGAGCCCCTGTGCTGCAGTCTGCACACACACGCACACACGCACACACACACACACACACACACACACACAACACACACACAACACACACCACACCCACACACACCCACACCACACACACACACACACACACACCCAACAATCAACCGGCATATTGTTTGTGCATACATATGTACTGTATGCAGTAAGCAGCACACTAGTATTAAATTCCAAACGCAGCCTGTATTACAATATATTTTTATTCCAAGTCTTGTTCTTCACTATGACTTGACAGGGACTGCCAAATATCTCTCTTGCAAGGGGTTTTGGCTTTGTTTATCAAGCAAAATGTATAAAATGCTCATGAAGGAAGTTTAATTGCAACTGAAATTATTAGATATTTTATTTGTCTTGCATTGCTAAAGCCATAAAACCGTTTATTGATCATAATCCTCCTCACTTTCCTCATTCATAAACTAAATAGCTACCATATTTATAGCACATGCTATATTTATACTGGTGGCGATCAACTGTCTATAAAAGCACAACCATATTATAGATTTATAAATTCAACCAACAACACAATGCTCACAATGCCCTTTTATTTAAAACTACAGTACCACAGATGCTCTCAAACTACTGATCTGTACAAACACACACTCCAAAATTTGATCTTTGGGTATCCAACTGATGCATTCGCGCTCAAATACACCCAAGCACACTCACACACATAACAAAACGCTACACTCTCATTGGCATACGTTCCCTGAAGCGAATCCATTTGACAGATCTCACAGAGCTAATCCTTTATCGGAACAGTGATTCTCCAATGCAAGAAAACCTCAAAACCCTCTGAGAAGTGAAAACAATAAATAAATCAAACTTTATTCACTGAAGATTAAAAAATGTGGGATACCAAGCATGGTTTTTGAGGCAAGTACAAAAACAAAGAGTGTGATTGTTCATTTCAAACATGTATGACTTTTTTTTTAATTATTTTTCATACAGTTACAAGAAATGGGGACTGAAACTTTCAAGCTTAAGGACACAAAAGCAACATAAAAGCATCATAAAAGTGGTCCATACGGCAAAGGCACTATATTCCAAGTCTTTTGAATTCATACAAACATATTTCAAGTTATTATTCACAGTACTTTTCTCCTAAAGTGAGCGGTCCAAGAAACAGATCAGTGCGATTTGTGAATAAATCCAATTATGTGAAAGAATCAGAGTCATTTAATGATATGACTCAAATGAATCATTTATCAGCTAGGCCTGATGTCAAGATTTTCAACTTGCATTTCTCATATGTCTATAACACTTGGAATACAGCATATGTACTACTTTTGACAAGGTCATTTACTTACTTAGGTTTGGAACATCATGAGTGCAAATCTTCATTATTGGTTGAACTACTCCTTTAAGAAATAATGACCCCTACAACATACATGTCAGGTTTAGACATGAGCATCCTGTGAGCTTCTTTGGTCAGAGGACAATTTGAGAACAAAACTGGCAGCACCCGAGTAAAATATCAGCTAGCCGAGATGGATTAGAGGCTCCTTCCAAGAGGAATGATGTATAGCAATTTCCTCCCTCTTTCTCTGGCCTTCTCTTTCTCACTCAACCTGATCTCTTCCCCTCATGTTGTCCAGCCATTTTCAATTCAGCACACGGAGCCCAGAAGCATCCTTTTCATTAAGCGCCTGTTTTCAAGTGGCAAGCTGCAGCCAGATCCATATTTCATTACAACTCCTCTGTCTCGCTCTCTCTCTCTTTCTCTGTCTCACACACACATACTGTTGTTGCATCACACAGCAACCTGCAACCCACAAGCTCTAGAAACTCCTCACTTTAAATTGAATTCCGAGTAACAATGTATTGTTCCATTTTTACTGTACAGCTGCAGCTAAATACGCTTGTCACACTTTTCTGAGCGATTAATCCCATTCTGTACACACACAGTTTGTTATTTACACACATTTTTTTCTTTTTTATGGAAGTGACGAGCACTTTCTGCAACCCTCAAAACTTTGAGTAGTGAAATACAACTTTGATTAGATCCACATAGTTGCTAATGCAGTGAAGTTACACTTTTTTGGATACTGACAGCTCAAATGAAATGCATCTTTATTGAAGAATGAACTTCACATGGGCTTTAAACTATATGAGGGTAAGCAAATGATAACAAATTATCAATTTGTTCAAGGAATCTTCCACCAAAAAAAAAAATTTACCCTCAGACCATCCATGATGTACATGAGATTGTTTCTTCATCGGAACAGATTTGGAGAACATTTGCATTGCATCACTTGCCTTTGAATCCTCTGCAGTGAATGGGTGCCGTCAGAATTAGAGTCCAAACAGCTGATAAAAGCATCACATTAACCCACAAATAAACCACATGACTCCAGTCCATCAATTAATGTCTTGTGAAGTGAAAAGCTGTGTGTTTATAAGAAACACATCCATCATTAGAGCCATCACTTATTTAAAGTTAAGCTCCTACTACTCTACCATCACGCTTTTCCTCCAGTAATGTATGTGTTCCTCGCTCACATCAAAATCCACCAGTATATTTGTTTAGGACTGTTTTGGATTATTTTCTCTTGTAAATATGTTTGATTTCTGCATATTTCTCTCCTGATTCAGACGAGACAATTTTTCACTGGAGAAAGCAATATTATTTACAGCCGGAAGCAACAGTTTAAAGTTAAAAAACGTCTTAATGACAGATATATTTATTACAAACACACAGTGTTTCACTTCACAAGATGTTAATTGGTGGACTGGAGTGGTGTGGATTACTTGTGGATTATTGTGATGTTTTTATCAGCTGTTTGGACTCTCATTCTGATGGCACCCATTCACTGCAGAGGATCCACTGGTGAGCAAGTGATGTAATGTTACATTTCTCCAAATCTGTTCTGATAAAGAAACAAACTCATCTACATCGTGGATGGCCTAAGAGCGAGTACATTTTATTTTTGAGTGAACTATTCCTTTGACAACTTTAAAGAAAACAAACAACACCTTTGTCAAAAGAACTTGAGAGCGCGTTTAATGTGTCGAGATGCCAAAATGTTGCTACCAGTATCGCTATTCACATGTAGGCTACTCATTTAGCAGATGCAAAAAGGGGCGCTATCCAAAGTATGAATTACAAATTAGGAATATTACAACAAAAGCGACTCATCCTAGAAAAACTACTGCTGCAAAACAATGTTCCAGAATTGCTCGGAAAAGTATGGGAATGTATGTGAAATGCAGAATGAGAAAATGCAATGTTACTTTGTAAACCATTGCAGAAACCGGAATGAGTCCTACGGTTGTCGAATCAAAAATCTGCGGTGTGCACACAGCATGTGATCCTACTTACATGGACAACATTGACATAATCATCATCAGAAAGTGTCTCCAGCATTTCACTGACAGAGGTTCGGATCAGTTTAAGGGTCAGTCCATAACCTTCCCACTCCGCACCACCAATACAAACACAATGGCAGTTAAAGAGAAAGTTGACACAAAAAATTTTACAATTATTCACTCTTTTAACAGCATGGTAGCAACATGACAGAATTTACATTTTGGGGTGAACTATCCCTTCAACCAAATCTACAACATCCTCTCGTCTTCAATAATATATATATATATATTCTATATATATATATATATAAAATATAATAATATAAATATAAATCTATATCCTTTGCCCTCACTAAGACAAATACAATCAACAAGATTTATCATATTCATAATTTAAAAAAGCCTACACATAACTCCGCATCACAAGACAGCATGTCCTTGGCACGCGGCACTTGAACCTACCTGCAAAGAAAGAAATGTACTGATCTTTTCAAGGAGAATTTTTAAACTGAGAGAACAAAGAATGCAAGGTGAAGGAAAACAGGGACAATTAAAAGAACTTCAAAGCTCACACACAGAAATACACTTGTACCAAGGTCGCCGTTGGCGCACATCGTACAGTCGATTTACTGGCGTTTTTCTGGCATCTCATCCAAGGAGAAGCTCGTGTGACGAGTAGACAGGATCTTGAAATATGAGTGACCCTGATCAAACTCCATCTGATTTTCCACATCTCTTTCGGGAGCCCATCAGCGGCGCTTCTAGAAACCTAAATTTCGGTGTCCGTGGGTGGGGGGTGTTTTACGGGTTATATAGCCGCGTGAGCCGACCTGAAAACAAAGGGCCCATAGAATTTCATTTCAGTTCGATTTTTCTCTTTATGAGAACTAAACCTGGGCAATGAGGTTGCCTCATCTGTGCTATCCAAGCTGAACATCTAAACAAGAACTGTTTTCTTCATAAATTGCATCCCACGTTTTTGAACATTTATTGATTGGTTGGCAGCTGTAAGTGCCAACATAATAGGCTGATACACTGTGCGATGTTTGGCCATGTTCTGCCGACTATAATGTAATTGCAGTCACAGAAACAAGCAATATTTTTATAGGCGTATCGTATCTATAAGGAGACAATCACTAGTGGGGAGCCCACATCTAATAAGTAATAATTATTAATTATTATATACAGTCTTAAGGAAAGTTTACATCAAAATCGAACACCCTTATGTCATTCCAAAACCCGTATGACTTTCTTTCTGCTATGGAATACAAAAGTGAATTTCTGAAGACTATACAGGCCCTCCTCTCATATATAAATGAATGAGACCAACATGACACAAAAACTATCAATACGACCATCATTACAGTGGTCTCATTGGTATCCATTTATATCTCGCTATGCACTATGTTCAGAGTCTGGAAGATCTCGAGATCTCACAACTAATATACAATAAAAATTTCAACTGCTATTTAAATAGAAAAATAGTGCCAACAACAACTTGACTCACATGAGTGTCAATCAAGTCCAATGATACCTTAAATAAATAAATATTCATTTCTGTTAAACCCCCGCACTCGTTCCTAATCTAACTCTGTCTTCATTGCGTAATACGGCTGGTCTCTCATTAACATATAAGTGCTTATGTGTGTGCTTTACCTAAATCAAAATAATACATTAATTAATTAGTAATGAATTATATAAATATCTTTGAGTTCACTGAAAATATTGCCATTTGCATTTCATGCTGCATTCATAAAAGTTCATGAGAGAAATATTTGTGAATGAATCATTCTTTTGAGCACCCGGTTTCACAATCCAGTCTGAATATGGCGTTCATGTCTGGTTTTCTCCAGTTCTATTGTTCAATGATGCCATCTTTCCAGGAAGAACATCTTTGATCTGCTCCTCACAATGGTGAAGTGTTTTTGTATCTTCAGACGTTTATAATGGAACCTTTTCTTTTATGAGCTCCCTTGCTGAAGCTTGAACACGCCTGTCTTTCACTCCTTTTCATATCATATCGAAAAGCTAATAAACGCATACTATTCTTCCAAAATCAGCTTTTTTGTTGTTTCTGCAGAAGAAAGTAAGTCATACAGGTTTGGGCAAATAATGTAGATTAGATATGAGAAATTCAAACTCTTATAAAGCCGTAAAGGGACATAGGTTCAACCGTAGCTAATACACTATTTATATGCAACATTTTCACCTAAAGCTTACCAATACAAATCCAGAAAAGTATGAAAATGATTGAAGCACCTCATTACTTTTCTCATCTGTCTTCATTAAATCTCAGAAGAATATAAAAAGCTCTCTTCTGAGATATTTTATAGTTAATCTGGCTGACAATTTTGGTGTAATTTGATCTGGTACTACATGCTATGTTTACCAATTAGAGACAGTGGAGTCTTGGAAAGGGAGAGGGAGGATGTGTGTGTGTGTGTGTGTGTGTGTGATTCTGATAGTAATGTGCACTGAAATGTGAGTTCTGAATTAAACAGACACTACAAGCTTATACCTGGGTAATAGCGAGCTAATCCAGTAGCGCTGCCGAACACCTGCCATAGTAGCGTTGGATCCTCTTCTCGGTTTTTCTTAAAGACGTCTTCCAGTGCTTCAGTCCAGTTCAGCTCATTCAACACAATGGTGGCTGGAATACAGGCAATAACATACAATCAGGGGCGCCGCTACTGTTTCTGGGCCCCTGGACAGCATATTCACTCGGGCTCCCGGGGGGATCTGCATTTCAGCCCGGGCCCGACTTTTTTGGGGCCAATTTTCACGTCATATTTCAGATGCGGGCTGGGCCTCTGGCCTGTTTTAGGCTTCTCCTTATTTTTATATTTTAGACATCCATCAATTAGTGATGAAAAAATTGCCGAGCTGGTGGAAACAACACGAGACCGTGCTACAGCGACTGTCAAGAGCGGCTCTACGGTGTTTATTGTCCCGCAGCAGCAGCATGGTGCATGCCGTCAGAGCAGCTGAATAGTTCTGCGTTCAAATGCAAGCAATAGGCTTAAGCTTGCCACAAAGCACTGGCAAAAGTAATTACCATAAATGTGTCAGGGGAAATAGTAAGGAGATATTTGAATTATTTACTAATAAACTAGTGTTTTCTGAGTCGGTGTCACAAGGATGAAGTTTACGATCCTGACTCGCCATCTCCTCAGATCCTTTAGAGAGAAGTGCATCTTTACGAATAATGATTATAATGAAAGAGTTTTTGTTTTATTTTATTTCGTTAAGTAGTAATTTAAAGCTTTCTATAAATATATTTATCATGTCTGTTGAGCGTATTCGCTGAGCAAATGTTGTGAAGCGCTCCTGTTCAAGACGAGACGGCAGAAAGCGTTTGTTTTCTTTATTTTATAAAAGCACAACGTTTTGTTGATATTGTGAGTGCACACAAATAAATGTAGACTCTTTACAGTTACGAATGGTGTATTACTTTTATACCTTTATGAGCAAAAATGACAGCGTATCCACTGAAAAAAACACAAGTGATCGCGCTGGCGCCTCCATGTCCTGCAAAGCACGCTTTAGCTTCCCTTCTCCGCACAAACTATTGGATATAGCTCACATTTTTCTAGGTTTAACGTTTAAACATTGTTTTATGCTTGAACTGTTTTATATCTATAGGCTAGATTTTATTTTAGGCAAGTCGTGATGATTTGAATAGGCTAAATTGATCGGCTCACTGTCTGCCGCTGGCCGCTTGGTCCTTACTTTAAAAAACAAAAACTTATATTTAACGAACAAAAAATACTCCAAACGCTTTTCTAAATTAACTTCACAAAAAAACTAAACTAAATGTAATCACTTTGCCATTAAATACAAAACGGAACTATTTTAATAGCTGAAACAGTAGTATAAGCTGTTTTGGGAGAACGGGGGGAAAAAAGACGGGCTCGGGCCGGTAATACTGATAAGCTGTCGGACACGGGCCGGACTAGGGCCTGAGCTTCTCGGGCCGCTAGTGGCCGGGCTAGGGCCTAAACTTGAGAGGCCCTGAGGGCTCTAGTGTTGTTTGGGGGGGTAGCCTACCCCTTGGAAGAAATCACAATCGCATTCCGTGGATTTGGGTGAGGGTTGCGGAGGTCCCCCTCAGAAATCGTGTTAACGTTCCCCTCGGTATAAATCGCATTCCGCATTCCCCTCGGTAGAAATCGTGTTCCGCGTTCCCCTCGTTAAATCGCATTCTCCTCGGTATAAATCGTATTCCGCATTCCCCTTGGTAAATTACGTCCCCCTCTGTAGATATCGTGTTCCGCGTTCCCCTCGGTAGAAATCGCGTTCCCCCCTCGGTGGGCCCCCCTCCAATGTCAGGCCCATAGAATCGTCCTTACACCCCCCCCCCCTTATGGCGCCCCTGCATACAATGCATGATATTTCATTGATTGTTTGTTTTGGCCTCGGTCAACAAAAGACTTGGACAAATTGTCCTTTTTGTTTGTATTTTGTTTTTTATAGTTCTAATAGTCTGATTAGTGGTCAACATTTTTTTTTCTATGGCCGATTATTATGCTTAGATGCACTTGCACTGCCTAGAAATATGATAGCAACCATCCAGCACAGCTTAGCAGCCACTGACCAAAACCATAGCTCCACCTAACTGCCTATCTAGCTGTATATATTATCTGAACAGATAATTTTGTAAATTCTGAAAGTATTACTTATATTACCTTGTAATATTTATAATAATAGTGATATAGCACTAACAGTGCAATATTTGGTTTCCTCCTTATGCTCATAAAGGCTGCATTTATTTGATGAACAATCAGGGTTATTATAGTTAACTAAAATTCAAATTAACAAACAATTTAAAAAAATCATTATTTGAAATAAAATATATTTATTTCAGCCAGCTGCTAAAAATATTTATAATTTTTAATTTTAGTTTAACTTAATTATAAATAAATAAAATTTAAATAAAATGAATAATAAAAAAAACTATAAAAAAAATGACAGAAACACAACAAAATTACTAAAACTTCAATTAAAATTAAAATGAAAAGTGATTTAAAACGTTAATAAAAACGAGCAATATTGCAATGACACTAAAATAACACTGAACAATACAGTGTAAACAGTAATATTTAAATATTATTACAATTTAAAACAAATTTTCTATTTGAATAGAGTTTAATTTAGTAAATGTCTGTTAGTTTTCTGTTATGCAAATGCTTGATATTTTTCAACATGATCTTTTCACGAACATGGATCCTTAAAATTCCAACTTTTACTTCGCGGCAGTGTTTGTGTAATCATTACTTATACATCATCATATCCTCACAAATGGAATGCGAAATTAATGACTTTAAATTATTTATTATATAAATTATTACATCACCTTTAATTAACAAAGAGTGTAATAAAAACATTTGAATACTTGAATCTATTTATAGAGGTCACAGTGCTTAGTGATTTCCACAGTCCAGAGAGAGGAAATGAAGTGAGAGGAGGAGGAGAGACACAACGAGAGGTATAATTTACTCTCATCTCAACCGCTGTTAACGGAATAATTCTGTGCTATGCACTGAGGGCGCTTCATCTCCACAGCCGCAAACAAGCTGATTGACTTTATTACATCATCACTGAGGCAACCCCCAAAAAAAAAAAAATGGAAACCTATTATCATCCTATCAAACCTTGCACTTCTGAAAAGGCTGCGTGCTGATAGGCAGTCAGAAGTGCTAGTACAGATATGCTAATCAGGTGAGAAAACAGCCTGCATGTCAACAATTATTGTAATGAAGCGTGAAAAAATCAGTGTTATAACAACCATAACTTTAATTTTATTGTCTTAGTGCGCTATTTCAGCAGCGACATAGGGCCATGTTAAGAACAGGAACGGAAGAACTCAAATGATTGCCTAGGGAGGGAGTTCACGCGAGAGTTCGGCACAAGACAGGAATGATGCTCCTTTAGGGTCGCATACTTCGACGTCTTGTCTAAAAGACAAAAAGCGTGATCATGAGTAGAGAGGAACTGAAGCCGGCGCAATATAACTCACGTCGTATTGTTTGACATGTTGTTGATATTCCTGTCACATCTTAGTAGGATTGCAATAATGACATCATCAGCAATATACATTGTCTGATGAAAATGTGTGCTGTGCTTGCCTGTGCAAAACCAATGCTATGTCTATCTGCCATCTATCCATGCCTCCATCCATTCATCTGTCCACCTACTTACCTCTATGTCCATCCATCCATCTATTTGTCCACATACCTTTCTACCTTCATCAGCCAACTACCCATCCATGCATCTACCACTCCATCTATCTGTCCATCTATCAATCCATCTGTTCATCCATCCATCCACCTACCATCTATGCATCTACTGCTTCATCTTCATCTGTCTATCCATCAATCCATCTGTACATCCATCCATTCATCCAATTTATCTGTCTATCCATCTATTAATCTCTCTGCCCAACTATGCATCTATCATCCCTCCATCTATCCAATGTGTTTATCTACCCATCTATGCATCTATCCATCCATCCATTTGTCCACCTATCTATCCATTATCATCCATTACCCATCTATATGCCCATCCATCCATCCATCCATCCATCCAACCACCTGTCCACCCATCCATCCATCCACCCATCCACCCATCCATCCACCCGTCTATCCTTCCGTCCATCCATCCACCCGTTCACCCGTCCATCCATCCATTCATACATCCATCCGCCCGCCCACCCATCCTTCCATCCATCCACTCATGTAAGTTTTATTAAACCATTAAAATATGAAGAACATGTTATACTGGGAAAAGGGAAACACTAAACTTGCTAAAGTGTATTCAACTCTAAAAATTATTTGGCAAAAAAGCTAACTACAGGTTAGCATGGAACATGGATTATATTTTACAAAGCAGATAATGCATAGAAAATCAAAAAGCTCACAGAAAATGCAGTATACATTGACTACAATACAATCAGTTATTAATATTTCAAGGGTTTTCCCTTGTGTTTGATTAGCAGCCATTCTCACGCTCATTCCTCAATAAGCATGTTTCCTCACATTATCACAAATGAAACAATTAATAGGCAAAGCACATACACTCTCCAAACACAACTACGCAATATGCTTAGAAAACCCACATCAACATAATATCACTTCAATAACACTTCTACACACATTTTAGGGTTTTTATACACTAAAATGAGCCCATTAGCCCTTTTTGATGAAGGGGTAAAACACAAACACAACAACTTTCTAAAAATGTGTGGTTTGGTTCAATCAAACTCAAACTGAAATCAAATTCACACCACTCGCATGCTCTCCACAGTACATTTTGCCTTTTGACAGCCTTGCTCTATCTGGTGGTCAATCTTATTTTTTTCTAGTAACATAAAATGTGAAAAAAATATTCTAACAATTTAGATTTTTTTTTCCATGAACAGTAACATATCACAATACTCCAAAGTATTGATTATTTCCTCAACCTCCACTTATATTACATCCATCCTTTTGGATGTGAAGGAGGGGAAATTGGCCAGCACCCACTGTGAGTTGTCTGTCTTAATCATGGTTAAGTTTTTCTTGGTGTTAGCTGACTGTGGCAGAGGGGGGTCACCCACCCTCCTCTAGCAACCCCTAAACGATGTACTACTTTATCCATGAAAATCCAATTTTCTCCCCGGCGGGAGAAGCAGATCTGTGTTATTTCTGTGTGTCTATGTGTGTGTGTTGGAGGTTCCAGGCTATTTGTGGTCTCTGAGTGTTTGATAGAGCAAACTTTGCTTTTAGAGTCGCTAGAGAAAAGCCACTAGGTTCTCTCTGCCTTACATAGAGTCAACAACCTCCGGAATTAATGGACATATAGACACTCCAGTAATATTGGACATTACTCACACACAACTATGTTTCAGCACAGAGTATTAGAGGGTCTGTCACCAGCTCGATTCTACACACGTACTGTGTTTCCTTCTGGCGCAAGGTCAGGTCAGACCCAAGACCACAGCAATTATAGCTCTACCCTTCTCACCTTCCATCTATGTCTCTTTCTATCACTTAGTTATTTTCCCTCTCGCCCACTATAAAATATAAAAGTTTAAAGAAATAGTTCACACAAAAAAAAATTGAATTCTGCTATCATTTACTAAGAAATATTTTGCAGATTGTCCTGCCCATCTCATCCACATTAGGGCTGTCAAAATGGCTGAAAAACTAAGTTCGAATTTTGTACTTAAATAGTATCATAATTTGAATTATATTCGAATTTAAAATGCATCATTTCAGTTAGGGTGAAGAAAAGCTTTTGGCTTCTCTTCTGAGGCCACAAGAGGGCACAATGAGCAAAATATTACTAATGCACGTTTATTCAAAGCATAAGATAACATGACTATCTGTGGAAAAAAAGTGCATAATGTTTAAAATAATGTTTATAAACCAATTATAATTAAATAATTGCAAAATAAATTTAATTCAGACTAAGTATACTTTCGATCCATTAACATCTTTATTGACATATCACTTAAGATTTACTGATATAAAATTATAATTTAACTTCATTTGGAGTATTTCTTTATTGCAAAATGCACATTTCTTAATATTATGCCTAAAATGTGTTTTAATATCACTATTTATATGGATTGTATGATCTCTGTATAATATCAGTCTTGAAATTCAAGATATTTAAAGTTTACCTGAAGTATACTTGCAATAGTTCCACTTTAGTCTTAGTAAATTACTCACACATAAAATTAGAAATGGCAATATATGATTAGGAAATGACTCACAGATAATTGCAAAAATTGTATACAATTACAAGACAAGCGACGAGGAAACTCCCTTCTTAAATTACAGGGGCAGCCACCTCTGTCAGCATGTGTCGGAAAGACTTGGAAACAGTGCTAAGAGACTGAAGCATCACTTTATTTCTAAAGTGATTCGGTATTCTGTATTTAAAAAGGCGGCAAACTCATCCTCCATATAACATTATGCTCACCGCAGAGCACATCTGTCTGACCTGATGTCATTTCAAATACCCCACTACTCTGTTTACCAAAGGGCACAATGGCCAAAGTAATTACCTGAATGTATTTGCCTTCCATTTGTGTGTGAGTGTGTATGACAAGGTCAATAGGGAAGAGCCGTCTAACACCAAAGAGCCAGACGCTATCCCAGCAGGCCAACTGAGACTCTATGGCTTGGCCAGCCTACTATCCCTGCTTAAAAAGCACTGTGAAATTTAGTTTAAATAGATGCACACGCATACCGTGGGCTTATCCAAACAAGTGCACCTGCACTTATTCTGACAAAAGTTTCCCCAGAGAGTCTTTGCTATCAAATGTATTCTATAATTCTCCTCCAAAAGCTCTTCCAAAGACACACTTATACTCCGTTTTATAACTGACATCCAAAGCAATCAGCAGCAGAGCGTCTCATCAGATTCCCAGCAGTAGATAATATGTTACGTCGGAGCAGGCAGAGCGCTATGGAAGCGTGTCTGTGGGGGGTGGGGGAGTTACTTACAGCCGTCATATATGTCCGTGGGGATATGCACTGCCGTATGGTTGTAGGAGGTGAGGCGGTTTTTGAATGACGGGTCTTCTTTAAATGCAGGTCTGATCCGGTTTTTCCTTCCTTCTGTTTCATTGGCTTCAAGCTGGAAGAGAAACAACAGCAATCAACTCTGGTACGGTATGATTTCAATTAAATGCTGTAATTTCTGAACTTTGTTCATTAAAAAAATGTATCAACGTTTCAGCAAAATATTGAGGAGAACTGTTTTCGACATTGATAATAATGAGATATGTTTCTTAAGCACCAAATCAGCATATTAAAAAAAAAATCCGCTTTGCCAACACAGGAATAAACGACATTTTAAAATATATTACGTTTATATTCAAATATTTATGTTAAATTTAAATAATATTTCACAAAATTACTGTTTTTTTTTATCTTAAAGATTCCAAAATGTTCAATGGTATATGCACAGAAAAATCAGGAAAAAAAGATGTCATCATTTACTAATTTCAAAGCCATATGTCTTTCTTTGATCTACATTGGAGACTAAAGTTTTCAGGCATCATTAAAGGATATAAAAACACCATTAAGGTATCATAAGTGGTCCATACAATTCAAACATCAAATTTCATGTCTCCTGAAGCCATACAATAGTTTGTGTGACAACAGACCAAAATAACTTAAAAGTTACAAATGATATTCTTCTCTTTTAGTCAGCCACTGCAACTTTATTGAGTAAGAGATTTGAGAACTCAAGAAACAGACTGGCTCTGTGAACTGGATAAACGATTCACTGAAAAGATTAGACTCAAAAGAACAATTCATTCACAAATGAAGTAACCTTTTGTGTTCCACAGAAGAAAAAGTCATGGGTTTTGAACATGTGGATGAGCAAATGATAACCATTTTCATTTTTGGGGGACCTATCCCTTTAATATTAGGTTGTTCACAAATGTAAGATGTACACAAAATTGCCATAATTCTCCATACATTTTATTTGACCTGTCTGATAAATTAGTTGGTCACTAATCAAATCCCAATGAAATCTCCTTTATTCAAATGAACACATGAAATTTTAAAGCTTACAACAAATATCAATCTCAAAATAAATCTCTAGCCATTTAATCTATCAATATAATCATCTTATTATGCTTTGCACTGCAGGTACTGTATCTGTTCCAAACTAGTGCTTTGCACATTGAATGAATAAAACCTTATTTTCTCTATATGTTCCTCCTGCTTTACTTTCCGTCTTGTATTTTACACACCAGTGCATACACTCCCACCATGTGTTTTACACAGACTCATCCTAATTGGCAGTTGAGATGTATGGCACACAGAGAGTGTGTATCCGCCAGCCGAGTCTGCGTCAACTGAGAAGATATATTATCATCATATCTTGACTGCCTGAAATAACTCACACATAAGCTCACTAACGCATGATCATAACTGGACAGAAGAGCTCACGGTATTCATGTTTGATATAGTATCTGCGCTTGAAAAAAACGCTGAGGGTGTCTGTGTGCAGAAGAGTCTTGAATTATATACTCACATTATCCTTGGCATTAAAGTAAACTATATCATCCTCCTGCAGAGAAAGAGAAAAATATGATAATTAAAAGAAAGGAACATTTTTCAGGCAAGGATGTAAAACCACCATTAAGATCTCGCAAAGTTGTCCATTCAAATCATAGGCTATATGTGACCCTGTTCCATAAAACTATAAGGGTAATTTGCTTGAATTAATTTGCTTGATTCATACTTCATCTGAAAGCTGAATAAATAAGCTTTCCATTGATGTATGGTTTGTTAGGATAGGACAATATTTGGCAGAGATACAACTATTTGAAAATCTGGAATCTGAGGGTGCAAAAAAATCAAAATATTGAGAAAGTCTCCTTTAAAGTTGTCCAAATGAAGTTCTTAGCAATGCATATTATTAATGATAATAATTTTTTTTATATATTTACGGTAGGAAAATTACAAAATATCTTCATGGAACATTATATTTACTTAATATCCTAATGATTTTGGCATAAAAGAAAAATCGATAATTGACCCATACAATGCATTTTTGGCTACTGCTAAAAATATACCCAAACGACTTAAGACTGGTTTTGTGGTCCAGGGTCACATATATAAAATATCTTCCCCTTAGTGAGCTCTGAACACTGCAAAAAAATTAAAATAAAGAATAATAAAATAAAATAAAGACTTTAAAAATAAAATAAATAGCAATTATTTTTAGTGCATAAATAAATGCACTAACTATTATGGGGTTCAAACCTGCAAACTTTTGGTTACCAGCCCAGATATTTTAACCTGTACAGTATGACTGTGATGGGTCCTCAGAAAACCTACCCATCATGCAATTCATACAGTGGCAGTATCACTGTACTAAGCCAAGTATGCATACAGCATGTGTTCCACAGATCTGATCACAGATCATACATTCGCTTTATAGCAAGTGTGAAATGCATTAAGGAGATCTAAAGAAAGCTTGGTCATGCCAGGTTTTGCAGCAAGTGGTCAAGATAACCTGCTGATGTTAAACTGCTCTGGGCCATCATGTTGTCGGGGTCAGGAATTTTTCATCATTCACAGCATATGGTGGGTGTGTGTGCGTGCATGTGTGTGTCTACAGTAAAAATAAATCCGCAGGAGAAATGCAGAATGTGTATTCAGTGAAATCAAATCTTCCAACAACTGCAGGGAGTGTGGGAAGTGAAATTAGATCCATAAAGCTGCAACACATTCCCCCACTTAAACAAAAACTCACATACACACAGAGGAAAAACACTCTGGCCATTGGTACAATCAGATTATTTATTTATTTGTCAATTTATTCACTTGTTTGCATTTAATTGAATGGCTCATGATTTAATTTAACTAAACGAAGAGGTCTAACACACCAAAGCATTTAGCAGTGAAACCGAGCAGAGGTTTTATCAATTTCAAAAGCATCCCCTGCCTGCAGTCTTCATTTGGAATGATCTAATTAAAAATCTGCATAACACTTCAGAATTTATTCTTGTGCTCAAGTAAGTCATCTAAGATTGCCTTAAATAAACTTTAATGTGCAGGATGCAAACTGATACTATTTTTTTTAACTGAATGCAACTGTTAAAAAGATCACCAAAAAAATTAAAAATAAATAAAATATCTATCATCATTTATGTACCTTCATGTCATTCCAAACCTGCATAACTGACTTTCTGACTTTCTTCTGTGGAATGCTAAAGAAGATATTTTGAAGAATGTTGGTATCCAAACTGTTTTGGCTACCATTGATTTATATTGTTTGTCACACACACAAAAAAAAAACCTAAGACTTTTCTCAAAATATCCTCTTTTATGTTGCAGAGAAGGGGGAAAAAGTCAAACAGGTTTGGAACAACATAAGAGTAAGTGAATAATTAAAGAATTTTAATTTTTGGGTGAACTATCCATTTAAAGGTTGGATAATTTTGGGGTGTTTTTGCATGTTTGTAATAAACAAATCCATCCTTAAAGGGGTCATATGATGCGATTTAAATTTTTCCTTTCTCTTTGGAGTGTTACAAGCTCTTGGTGCATAAAGAAGATCTGTAACTTTTATTCTCGCTGTAGTATTGTTCACTGCCATGTCGTGAAGAGGCTGTGTGCTTCGTTGTGAAACCGAAACTACTTTGTTTGGCCTTCCAAATGAGGACGATATCTGCTTCGTCATGCCTAGAGCTGATCCGTGCTGGTTGCTGAGGAAATACTACAACTTTGCACTGTGGATCGCCGGATCAGCTTTCACCGTAGATGAAGCGGAGTCCAGCCCGGGGTCGTCACATGTGGTTGCCGCAAGCCTCCTTCGTTGAATCCGCCGCCTCTGCTCAGTCTAGCCCTACGGCCGTTCCTCACTTTATCCCCCGGCCTCTGCTCACTCTAGGCCGCCGTGTGTGACGCTGTGTTTCGTTGTGAAAGCAAAAAACTACTTTGTTTGCCTTCCAATAAATGGACACGACTAGAAATCAGTGGTTAAGTGGTATTTACAACACGTTCCAGAACACTTCAACCCAAATATACAGATGTGTCCAGCGCATTTTATGAAGGACTGTTTACTGATCCTGGTAGAGTAGACTACAATGCTGGCTGTTCTCACAGACTGTAAGTACGTTTTTTAATTTAAAGGATTTGATATTTTATATTTTAAGCAAGTTTTTTGGGCAGTGTAGAGTAGTGCTTGTTGTTTGTCATTTCTCCGATCACAAATGCAGACATGGTTTTATGTTTACGCGGCGCGATGCAACCAATGCATAAAAAGACAGTATAATTCATTATAATCATTAATTATGTCCCCACTAGATGCAACAAATTCCTCGTTTGTAATGGGTTTTAATATTTTTGTCTCATCACTCTGGCCGGACAGGGCATCATCACAATATGGTGGGGGCGTAACATTTCCGTCTCACGCTTGAGGTATTCGGCCAATCATAACGCACTGGATAGCTGGCCAATCACAGCACACCTCGCTTTTTCAGACCGATGAGCTTTGTAAAAATCGACAAGTTTCGGAAAGGCGGGGCATAGAGGAGAAACAATAATGTACAGTATGTGGAAAATAATGTGGGTTTTTTTTACCTTAAACCGCATAAACATTTCATTACACCAAATACACAAAATAATGTTCTGTTTAGCAGCATCATATGACCCCTTTAAGACATTTTTAACTTCAAACCATTGTTTCTGGCTAATATAAGAGTCCATAATTCATAAAATTGCTTTCTCCAGTAAAAAAAGTTTTATCATCTGAATCAGGAGAGAACTATGCACAGATCAAACACCGTATGACAATCTAAAACAGTTCAAAACAAATCAAATGGATTTTGACGTGAGAGGACATCAGGGGATGGACTTTTTTGGGGAGAAAAATGGATGAAGGGTTACTATGGATTGTGGACTGATATTTTGGCCAGAAAAAAAATATTTAAATTTAAAACGCCTTAATGATGGATGTTTCTTACAAACACGCAGCTTTTTACCTCACACGATGTTAACTGATGGGCTAGACTCATGTTGCTGTGTTGTGATATTTTATCAGCAGTTTGGACTCTCATTGACGGCACCCATTCACTGCAGAGGATCCATCAGTGAGAAAGTAATCTAATGCAAAATGTTCCAAATCTATTCCAGTGAAGAAATAAACTCATCTGCATTCTAGATGGCCTGAGAGTGAGTAAATATTCAGCAACTTTTCATTATTGCTTGAATTATCTCTTTAAGTCAGGATATGCAATCATCTGATTGGCTGAAAGGTCTCAGAACCATGCTGTTATGCGTGTTACTTAGACCACCATATAGTTGCATAGTAACAAATCACTGGTGAGAAGAAATGGTAGACTAGTCATCCAGCTAGTCGATCAGGGAGGTTGCCCAGTTAATGTTGATATTTTTAGCAGCAGTTTTAATGAGCAAGCAATGACTGTGCACTGTAAAATTCTCCACCAGAAAAGTCTTTAAATTCATGCCCTTTAAAGCACCACGCTACAGCTAGACGCACTAAGACAGACGTCTTTGGCCTTTGCATTGCATCTTGCACTGTTTTTGAGCATGTCCGTTTAAAAATAGTCAAATGTCTATGTCTTGAAACCCTTGCAATCTATTTGATCTATCTGTTTTTGAATGCACTAATCTGTCTTATGTAAATAATACCCCAAAAAAGGCATGATGCATGGCATATTCAATTTCTTTTTATTTGTATAGTGCAGTATTTGACTGCTCGTAGAGATTGTTAATGGCTAATTTCACCAGTAACCTTGCAATAACCAGCCCTGAGTTTATTTGAATTAATTTGGATTTAGATTTGCATGATTGCTCTCATTAATTTAAAGGAATGAAAATTCTACCATAATTTATTCACCCTTAAGTCATTCCAAATCTATATTACTTTTTTCTCCAGTACATCACAGAAGGGGATATTTTGAATAAATGTCTGTATTTTTTTGTCCATATAGAAGTGAATTGTTGTTCAGACCCGAAATATCTTCTGTGTTGGTTTGAAATAGGGATGTGCGCGACGACTAATTTAAACTACGTCGTTTAAACTAAAGTTTTGTATCCAACTAGTCGACTAGTCTAAAAGCAAGAAACCCCCAAAAGATGGTAAGAAAAAAAAAAACCTCTGTGCGTGCGTGTAGCATATATAATAGCCTATATTTGAAATACTTAATCTATGAATCACACTGTCAAATCCCTCAATGAATTCCGCTTGACGCACACTTGCCTCGCGTTATCATCATTTCATTTTAGGTGGTCGTTAAAAAGAAAAAAAAGAAGAGCATACACTCAACGTCGGCCAAAGCATAGCTTATTTATTCAAATCAGCTGGGGAAATGCAGAACAATGGAAAATCAATCAATAGCCTGACAGAATTCTTAATCTTCATATAACGTTAGCCAACATATTAAAACACAAGTCAAAAACAATAGGAAGGTTTATCAATAAATAGCATTAAAACGGCTTTTAAAAACGTACTTCGTGTAGGCTATATCGTCTAAAAACAAAACAATGCAACAATGCCCATTTTACTTACTCGGACCATGCGTTATTTGTTCAGTGAAATTATCAACGTGGTCTGGTGAAAGACGGGACCTGAGGCGATTAACAATAAAATTCCTGCACTTGAAAAAACTCGCTCGGCAGTAACTGAAGTCGCAGGCACGCAGAGATAAAGAAAAGCAAACCAATAGAGTTTGAGGAAGCGCCTGGACATCCCGCACCACCACCGAAGTGGGTGTTCGTTAGAGGAATAGACGGCGCGGACGGGATCGCAGCGCCTGGGTTGTAGTGAATGACGTGATTGACATTTGCTGGCTTTGGCCAGCCTCTAAGCTAAAGCCTACGTGCCTGTATTGAATATGATTACGCATCGCTCCAGTAGAGTTATTGTAAGACAATTTGACATTACAAGGTTTACACAAAACTTTTCAGTTTCCTTCTATTCAAAATAATCCCACACCTTCTCGTTTTTTGCATGGTCATTTTTGAACTCGCCGCAACTGACACGAAGAAAACGCATGTGAGGTCTGAGGTAAAAATGTAGTTTCCTCCCAGATAAACTTTTAAAAATAATGTATTATTTTTCAAACGTTTTATTTTAACTTGTTATTTAAAATGTTTTAAATGCAATGTTAAAATGATGGTAATTCTTTTTTTCTGTTGTGTAATCGACTATTGTTTTCAGTGTCGACTAGTAGGAGCTGTACCGTTTAGTCGACTAGTAGACCAGCATAACCCTAGTTTGAAACAACATAAAGGTGAGTAAATCATGACAGAAATTCCATTATCCTATTAATGTCTATTCTTGTAAAAGCCGCTTTATGTCTTGTAAAAGGGCAATACAAATAAAATTGGCTTGAGTTGGTTTGAAACATTAAATCAAATAGAATAACTGTATATGCACCTTGTAAATGTTCAGTACACACTTGTAGAAACACTTACTTCAAATTCATCTTTCCATTGATGCTCCATTTGGAAATTCTCTGCTGCAGTTGCCAAAGTCTATAAAAAGAGAAAATAAATAATTTTAATTAGTTAAGCACTGCATCAAAGTATCTGTGATCATGATCAAAGCAACTCTGATAATGAGATTATTTATTACATTACATTATATATAGCCCATTAACAGCAACATTATATAGCCCTACTGGATATGTATAGTTTAGTTTTTTCCCATCACAAAAAAAAAATGACAGACAGACCTTAATCATCAAAACAACTGGACCGAACAAATGAACTGCAGATGGAGATAGATACTAGTCATATAACATAGAAACTAATATATAACTGCTGTATGAGTTGTTCCAAAACTCAATACATCATCTCGAAATTCTCATACTGAAGAAACAAAACAATTCTGTTCTAGCAGCCTTGGTTCTGGCCCAAAAGGTGACACCAAACAAACATGTGGTCAAGAGGTCTGACAGGACAGTGGGTTCTGTTTAAGAAAAGGGCAGAAGAGAACAGAATAGAATGGAACATTCAGGTCTTTGTTCTGTCACCCGGAGCTCTCTGCAGCTCAACCCCCGCAACACACGCAGTCTGAGAGTCTTTCCTGAAGGAAACGCTACTGTAACATGGTGTGACATTTCCAGAACAAAGACGAGGATTCATGAGTTCTCACTTTTTGACACATACAATATTTCAGAATATATGTTGGGATTTTTACAACTCTGACAGAAGCGAATGAATTCTGGCACTACTGTCAGTTACACACGACCATGGTTAACCTAAATCAGCAAATGTATAACTCAAGAGAAAAATATAATTTTCAATGCTGTGCAGAATATATGGAATTTTTTGAGAAGAACTAAACAACTACATTCTTCAGCAGCAACAAACACATTTTTCTATATAATATAGCGTGACAAAATCACTTACAACAGTGTTTAATATTACACTCTGCAGTCCTTCTAGCTATGGTAACAATTTATCTAGTATGTCATGCTGAATTGTTAGAATAATTCTATTTAAAAAGTTAATGTAAATCACTACAAAAAAACAACACTTAACAGTTTCATTTATTTTTCAGTCGGTTATTTAAATTAGCATATTATCTGCTCAGTTATATTTAGTGTAAACATATCTAAGTTCATTGCTTTTAGTAGTAAGTTTGGCTGTTTTTTTTTTTATAGCTATTTTAAATAATGAGCAGCTTGTACGGTTTCACCGACTTGACCCGATTTCTCCCCATGCCTGTACAAAATCAGCAAATAATAAACCAGATATAGCAAACATATTTGTAGCAAATTCTTTCCTTCCTGTAATTTAGTTTAACATTTCCATTTTCACCCCTTCTTTCACCCTTATAAGACCATGTTGGGCAAAAAGAGACAAAGGTGCCCAAAAATAATTTAATATAAAACCATTTATTAAATATCATAAAATAAAATAAAATATACCATACAAAAATCAGTTGTTTATTATTGTCCGAATCCGGTCCATGTGAATTCCATTTTCATTGACTCTCGCACGACACACTGTTGCACATCACCCCGGACTACATTTCCATCATGCATTGCACTGATTGCACTCAACACAGATTGCACACAGCTGTTTACACTGATTCCACCCAGCTGTTTCATATCACTCCCTCACTATTTAACACTCACTCTGATCCCTTCCCTCTGCGAGTATTGTTTAGCACATATCTTTTGATAGCTACACTACAGAGCCCTCATTACTTTCCCAGCCTTAGCCTTAGCCTTAGCCTTAGCCGTAGCCTTAGCCTTAGCCTTAGCCTAGCTGTTTTCCCGGTTTCTGATCTTCACCTGGTTTCCTGGATTTCTCCCTTAGTCTTGCCCCTTCTGATTCTGTCTGCCAATCGTCAAACCCACGCTAGCCCTAGGACTATTCTTGTGTCTTGCCCGCCATATACTGTTGCCTCTGTTTGACCTGCATGTCTGACCACGTCTTGGCTTCTCCACAATAAAGCTTGCGAATGGATCCGCACGTCTCACGTCTCGTCAGCCCATAAAATTATGGAATACATGAAAAAAATATATTTAAATAAATAAATAAATATAATTATTTTTTTCAAACACAAAACTAAAAAATAATTTATTTACTCTAAGTAAATGGAAAAAAAAATAAAAGAAAAAATTAAATTAATTAAAACATATAAATACAATTCATTATTTTAAATAAATTAATTAATTAAAAGCCATTTTTTGCACTACCTTTAACACCACTATATGTAAACGTCCTACTTCTATTTTTATGTTTTAAAACATGGCCACTCGCTCATGTGTTTCATCAGGGCAGGCTGAGTTTCTGAATACTGAACAAGTGTCAACATGTAAACACAGACAGTCATATGCTAACATGCGTGGTTGTGATATTACAATTTGTAAACCAAATGTTTCTGCAACTTAGTTTCAACAAAATGGTCTAGTTAGACAAGGGAGGAAGCTTCAGATTGTGAACTTTAAAGAGCCTCTCTACATAATGCATCAAAATTTTATTTTAATAGAGCAAAGAAAATGATATGACAAGAAGATGGAATAATATGAGCCTTATTTGCTTTAAAGGTCTCCCGGTTTGGGGCTTAGCTAAAGCTGATGTTCTGTAATGTGAGTTTCCCAACCCGGCATTTGACTTAAATAAACAGGTCCATCAAACCTCAAAACCTGCCAACCAACACAGATACCTGAGATCATCAAATACTCTCTCAATAAAGCCAGCACTGCTCTGAAATCCAACACTTCATCTAGAACTTAGTACTGTATAATTGTGCAATGCCCCACTTCTGAACCCCAAAAAGTGTAATTTTGCAAGACGGCAAATGTGGGCTCGTAAGGTGGGAGCTAACGATTGCATTTCAGATTCAACTCGCTCCAGTCTGCAACACCTCTCACAGTTTCGTCAAAAGCTTTTACAACAATGACACCCATCATGGAAAAAAAAAAATGCATGTCAACCCTTCTATCCAGACACTATGGATGGTGTTCTTATAAACAGACGGGCACTCACGCACATTATTAGACACTCCAGAGCTGGAAATCTGGGCTGAGACAATCTGAGTAATTTCACTCGGAGGCCTAGGACTGGGCGATATAGCTAAAAAAAAAAGATCAACGATATGATGTTTCATATCGTTCGGTATCGATAATTATTAAAAAAAATTATAACAAAAAGCAATAGAAAAAAAGGTTTCAATTTAACCACTGTATTTACAATTAACCCAATTTATTGAGACAAACAACAAATATTTTTTGCTTTAACAATCAAACACAAAATAAAAATTACACAAATATCTAATTTCTGATGTTTTATATGCAGATTAAATAGGTCTTTATTGTATAGGTCTAATTGTCTCCCGAGGCCACAGGAGGGCGAAATGAGCAAAATAATGCAGCGCATTTAAATTGTCAACGCAAGGAAGTAACTCTATAAAAAACGTGCATTACATCTAAATTAACTCATAAAAATCAAATATAATTTCTTAAATTGCATAAACAATTATAAACAAAAAAGCATCATGTATTTATGCATTGCTTAAAACAAAGAGCCGAAGCGCCATTCACACAGACTGCATTTAAAAAAACATATGAGACGCAGTGAAAAGGAATAAATCTCCACAAATCCATGACTTGTTTTCTAAAAGTTTAAACTGTTTTAACTTTGCATGGCTTTCTATACATCTCTTGTGCAATCTTTGCGCAATATTTGTCCGTCTAAAAATTCGCTGAATATGCGTTCTGTGTGAATGGATTGGTTTCGGTTTTAACCTAATCAAGATCTTCTCTGCATTGAGCTTCTGTATTTCTCTAATATTTTGAATGAATAACACAGCAGAAAAAAACATAATAAAAAAAAACAACGGCGCATCTCGGTGGATGCAACAACATCACTTACATCAACACGCATCTCACGCGCACTGATGACGCTCCCTATCCCACACCTAACATTCAAAATGTTTTTTTAAAGTTCGACTAATATTCATTCTTTATTACAATCTCATCATCACAGGCAGGCACAGCACTCATTTCAGCATGTGTTCGTGTTTGCTGTCTGCGTCACTCATAGCACGTGCCTATTTCATGCGATATATCGAAAAAAAATTATATCGTTATCGAAGAAGGTGTACCGTCGATAAATATCGATACCGTTTTATTGCCCAGGCCTACGGCGGCCATCTTTGAAATGCCTCTCAGCTCCTATCTCTTTGAACATCAAATTCTCCAAAACTGTTCACCAAGCTTACAATGAAATTTCATATTTGAAATCTCCAATGAAATCGCACAACAACTGCTTCTTATGCTCCAATAGCGTTAAAAAAAGCGTATTTTTCAGGCTAGATCAGCCAGTGCGCATGCGCAGTCCTAAGCGCACGTCTCAGAACACTGATTGTTTCTATAGCAACAGGGACGCTTCTAACGGCAGCTGCAGTGACACGCTGGCTTTACAGATTAGCGATTAGCTCTTTTACTCAGAGGGTGGGGCTTCCTTCAATAGCGCGGCCATATTGAGTGTTGCATTTTTACCCATTCAAAACTATACGAGTGACACGTCCTGGGAATTCTATTGTCTTTGGCTGAGATCCAGCAGTCTCTGCACCTCCTCTGCACAGTCTGGGAGAAACTAAAAATACACTGTTTCACACTCCAGCACGTACACATTTACACAAGCGCCCAGTGCTTGTTAAGCAGGATATGTAAGACTGTGTTCAGACTAACCTTACTCCTAAAATATGGCAGCAAAATCAGAGAAATGCAAAACAGCAAGTCACTCATCCTCGTGCAAACGCACTACAATTATAACACACCGTCAGCATGGCAAACAAGTCGATATATCATCGATGGCATGCTGCTGCCATAACAACTGTTTCCAAGAGAGACTCATTAGTGGCTTGCGGTCATTAGAGGTCCTCAAGGAGTAAAGGTTCATGGGGTTCATAATGGAAACTAAGACTGAAGTATTTCTGCTGCTCATTATTGAGAATAATCAATTACGTACAATAGAGATAATGAAAGATGGAGGGTGAGAGTTCCATTCATTCAGATGTTTCCTGGCAAAAAGTAAAGGCAGGCAAAGGTTGAGAGTTGAACTGATATGAACTCTAATTTCTGCAGCCTCTCAGCAAGAACACATCATCTTCAAATGACACCTAGTAGGGCTGCACAATTAATCAAATTTCTAATCGCGATTACAATTATGGATCAATTAATCGTTCAAAGTCCACTTATATTATTCTGCACGCTTAAGATATTTTTTTTTTCCTTTTTACATGTTATCTTAAGGGTTTTTCCATTATTTTAATTTTAGTAAAACACTATAATATCATTTATATTTTTACTTTTTTATAATTTAAAGAAGAAACCAATTCGATGTATAGTTGACATTTGAGGCTTAATACTATAGAAAAAGCACTAAAGGTTTTTCAGTTAGAGTGTTTCAGCTTGTTTATTGTATATAAAAATATGGCATGCAGTTGCATCACACAATGGTATAAACACACATTCAATGTAAATTGTGATAATCGTAATTAATAAAATCGCAATTACAATTCAAGGCAATAATCAACAATTATTTTTGTTATAATCGTGCAGCCCTAACACCTAGGCTATGTAATGAGTAAAAAACCCATTACTGCAGGTAACACGCAAACGCTATTTACAAGTGACATCAATAAAAGAAGGGGGAAGAGAAAAAAAAGAAAAGGAAAAAAAAGAAAAGAAAAGAAGCAAAAGCTTACACTTGAGCGAGTTGTGTTCAACCAACTCTCTATGTTTCTTGCACAGAACAACCTCCTGGACAGCAACCAATCTGGCTTCAAAAGCGGCCACTCAACTGAGACTGCCCTGCTCTCGGTTACTGAAGCCCTGAGACTGGCAAGAGCAGCTTCCAAATCCTCAGTACTCATCTTGCTGGATCTGTCTGCTGCTTTTGACACAGTTAACCACCAGATCCTCCTGTCCACCCTCATGAAGATGGGCGTCTTAGCAACCGCACTCCAGTGGTTCAAGTCTTACCTCTCTGGTAGGTCCTTCAGGGTGTCTTGGAGGGGTGAGGTTTCTAAGTCACAACTTATTGCTACTGGGGTTCCTCAAGGCTCAGTGCTTGGACCTCTTCTCTTCTTCGTCTACATGTCATCATTAGGATCTGTCATTCAGAAGCATGGCTTTTCCTATCACTGCTATGCTGATGACACTCAACTCTACTTCTCATTCCAACCAGATGATCCGACGGTAGCTGTTCGCATTGCAGCCTGTCTGACAGACATTTCTGGCTGGATGAAGGATCATCAACTTCAACTTAACCTTGCTAAGACAGAACTGCTCGTGGTCTCAACCAACCCAGCACTTCATCACAACCTCTCTATACAGCTAGGTTCGTCAACCATAACACCTTCCAGGACAGCCAGGAGCCTTGGAGTTGTGATAGATGATCAGTTAAGATTCACAGACCATATTGCTACAACGGCCGGGTCTTGCAGATTTGCCTTATACAACATTAGGAAGATTAGACCCTTCCTAGACTATTGTAATGCTCTTTTGGCGGGCCTTCCTGCATGTACTATCAAGCCTCTGCAACTGATTCAGAATGCAGCAGCCAGAGTGGTCTTCAACGAGCCGAAAAAAAACTCACGTCACACCTCTCTTCATCAGCTTGCACTGGCTGCCAATAGCTGCTCGCATCAAATTCAAAGTACTGATGCTTGCCTACAAGACAACAACTGGCGCTGCACCAATATACCTAAACTCACTAGTTCCGATCTATGCTCCCTCCAGAAGCTTGCGTTCTGCAAGTGAACGACGCCTCGTGGTGCCATCTCAAAGAGGCACACAATCACTCTAATGGACCTTTTCCTGGACCATTCCCAGCTGGTGGAACGACCTGCCTATCTCAATCCAAGCAGCCGAGTCTTTAGTCATTTAAAAAAAAACATCTAAAGACATCTTTTTCGCCATCACCTGACCAATTAATACTAGCACTTACCTATTCTATTCGTTTTGGTCTAATTCATTTATATATATAAAAAAACCTTGCTTTGTGCACTGTGCTAGACTAACTGAGACTTGTCATAGCAGTATACTGTTGCTCTCTCGTTGGTCTGATGCTTCTATTGTAAGTCGCTTTGGATAAAAGAGTCTGCTAAATGACAAATGGAATGTAAATGTAAAAAAAAAAAATACAGAAAAACAAACAAAAACAAAAAAAGAAAGAAAAAGATAAACAAAAAGGAAAAAGATCAATAGAAAAGAAAAAAGTGAAAAGTAACAAAAAAGGAAGAAAATAAAAATAAAAAGGAAAGGAAAGACAAAAAAGAGAAAAACAAAAACAAATAAACAAAAAGGAAAAAGAAAAGAAAGAAAAACAAAAAGTGAAAAGGAAAGTAAGAACAAAAAAGTATAGGAAACAAAAAGAAAAGACAAGAAAAGAAAAGAATTAGAACTGCAACATGTAACCAATTTTACTAGGGATGCACGATATTATCGGGCCATTATCGGAATCGTTCAATAATGGCTTCAAAGGTAAATATCGGCATCGGCCCAATATGAAAAATTATGCCGATATGTCTTGCCGATAAGAGGATTAACTCACATGTGCTCAGGGTGTGCTAGCGATTAGATCACATCAGCAGTGTGGTCATTCTTGAAGCGAACTTTTGCCTGAATTATGATTAGATTAACTGTTTTGGATCACTGCATTTAATTTGAGAATGCACGTAAAGAATGACGCGTTCGGTGTGTGATAGAGTCAACAGTTTATAGCGCATGCAGTAGCAGCAGTGGCAGCCTCCCCTGGGTCCTAATGCCCATCCGGTAAGGTGTTTTATTTACTTAGGGGGGCGCTGTTGGCCTAGTTGTAACAAAATAAAAGTAAAATACACAAATATCACGAAGAAGAAACTTCTGTTTCTGTATAAATAAAGCAGTATCAATGTCGTAAAATAATGAGTATGTTTTGATTTAAATGTCAAAAGCTATAGCTTGCATGAACATTAAAAAAAAATCACAAAAATGACACTTGTAAATTAAATAATTTTAAATATACTGATTTATTCATTAATGTGTAATATGTTGTATTTTTTAAAATAAATGATGAGCTCTAAAAGATTTTCAGAATTTTTACAACTCTTGCCTCAGACCATCTACAAATGTAAATCTTAAAGTAAAAGGTACCAATGATCTTTCGGAAAAAAAAAATGCCAGCGATTTGAGAATATATTATATATATATATATAATATATATATACATATAATTAATATATAATATTATATTAATATCTAATATACTGTATACTCTTCTCCGCAAAATGGATCATTTTGACTTGCTATCTCAAATTAACTGGAGCATCAAATTTAAGACATCAGTGTTGGAAACAGTCCAGACGACATACATCATGCAACAAAATTGTTAAATTTCTAACCAAGCACTGAATGGAGCACCCATTAAAAGTTGTTCAGCTAAATGGAATCACTTTAGGTCTTAGGCGGACTTGATTCAATAGGCGGACCAAACTGCTCAAGACAACCGCTCTAGTGACGTGAAGGCAATAAGTGGCAAAAAGTGTTACAAGAACTAATGCTTTCGGTAAATCATAACCTTTGTGTGTAGGTGTGTTGAGAACCGACAGTCCCAGTAATAAACTACAGCCGGGTTTGCTTGTTCATTCGCCGCTACTTCACTCGCCTCCAATTCATCAAGCTGATTACAGTAACCACAGTGGAGTAAGTCAATAACCTCACAGGAGGTCCATCAATACCTCTACTCCACTTTAATCTTCGCCAGACGGAGGGAGAAGGATGAGAGGAGACGCGAGGAGGGAAAAAAAGCGGAGGAGAGGAAAAAGGAACAAGAAAAAAAAAAAAAAATAAACATTTAAATTATAAGAGGGGTTAGTGTCCAAAAGTGCTCACGTGGACTAACTTGAGAATCTCATATTAAAAACTGCATGCATATCAATGTCCTGATAGGGTTAAAACTGTGAAAAAAAATTTATATGTGGGGAACATTTATGTATAGCTATGAATGATACCTCAAATCATGTGGCTTAAAGGTATAGTTGACCCAAAAATGAATTCTGTCATCATTTACTCACCCTCAAGTTGTTTCCAAACTTGTATGATTTCATTCTTTCAAAAAACGAAGAATGTTTTGGGTAATTATTAAACAGTTGGGTCAACAGTGAATTCCATAGTTTAGAACAAAAAAATACTATGGAAGTCAATTGGGACCAGAAACTGTTTGGTTACCCACATTCTTCAAAACATCATCTTTGATGCTTAGCAGAAAAATGAAATTCATACAGGTTTGGAACACCTTGTGGGTGAGTAAATGATGACAGAATTCATTTTTGGGTGAAATACCCTTTTAAGTAAGGGGGGGGAGGTGTGATGTTAGACTGCTTATGGTTTCCAATTGGAAGATGATAAAAGAGGTGAAAATCCCTCTGACTTGCATTGAAGGAGGGACCTGAGCCATGTCTAGAGACTAGAATATCAAAGACTTGAGGGTAGACTCTTTAACTGAGCCAGTAATAACCACCCGACAACCCTAGCAACAGCATAGCAACACACTAACAACCACTGGGAGCACCTGAATCCACCCAAATCACCCTGAAAGCAGAAGTTTTGTTCAAAGTCTTCTTCTGAAGAATTAATGAATTTTCTCTTTTTTGGAGTAGTTATTGGTCCGGTCTTTGAAAGTCATTTTTAAAATGGCACCATGAAAACTAGACTGAATTTCAAGAAAGACAACACCGCGCATGCAGGGCAGAAGAAAAAAACTATAAGGTAACTTTTTTAGGGATAATTAAAACTACAAAGAACCCAAATAAGATAAAGATAAAGAAAGAAAGATGGCAAGTAGTTTGTAATATACAGTACTTGGGTAAACAAAAAGCAATTTAGTATGCAAATATTTGAACAACATCATCACCAGTAATTAGACTTTAAAATGAAATGACATTCTGTAAGTGTCAATCAGAAATGTACAAACTTTCATATTTCAACCAAAATTAATTAATTACTAAATTTACTAAAATTACTAAATAATCAAATTATTATAATTACTAAAATAAAAAAGCAAAATACTAAAACTTAAACAAAAATGAAAATCAGCACTGAAAATATAAAAGCTAATTTCAAAATATTACTGAATACTATAATAGTATAAATAATACTAAAATAACTCTTGAAGGGTTAAACTAACACAGGGGATGTAATGATTCATTTACTAGGCCGATATATCTGTCTATCTATTTGAAGTTGTCGCACAACTAAGATTAAACTTCAGAGTTTGAGTACATTAAATGGTGAATTACTTGCAAAAAAATTTAAAGTAGGAAAAGAATAAAAATAAAAATATGGTATTTTAGTACAGTGGTGCTGTGAAACACTGTAACAACAGGGAATAACCAAGTCAAACACGCCTTTCAAACTTGTTTGCCTCCGTATCTCCTCCCTCGGGCTTCGCCGCGCTCGTTTCAGGCGCATCCTCGTTGTGTAGGCGGCTGTAGAAGGCGCGCTTCCTCGTTTGCCCTAGGCACCTACTCCCCACCATGGTGCTGTAATTTTCACTGTGAGGTGCTGAGGAAAGCCACCAGCGGAGGTACGTGATAGTATCGTCGGGGCTACTCCAGCCGCTTGGGGAGAAATAAAAGGGGGTTATGTTGTTGTAGCGATATCTTTCGTGGTCGTTTAGAAGTGTGCAAGCGCTCCGCGTAGCCCCGGTGTCGATAGTTCTTCGAGGAAGCTGTCTTTTCTTGTGCCTCGTCCGTTTAAGCGGTGTTTGTCATGTCGTCATCTGATACTTAGCCCCTGTCGTCGCAGATGTTTCGTCGCATGGTTGGCTCTAGACTATGAGGTGGTGGGTGACTTGGTGTCGCCATTGCGCGAGTGGAGAGAGAGGGAACTCACCGCTGCTATAATATCACTCCCATCAATCCTGGATTATTCTAGCCATGAAAACGCATGACAAAAGAACAAATGACACGCAGAGGCCTGAGCTCACATGGGCACATTCATTTTTTTCGCAATTCGCATTAAGCCTCTCATTTGCTTCCAGAAAGCAAAGCTACCTGCTGCACAAACACTCCGCGCAACTGGCAGCCTCATTTATTCTGCACGCATCCCAAAAACCAGCAACAAAACAGTGCTTTCTCCTCAGCTCATCCTGATAAGATGCTCGGGAAACAATCTAAAATGCACCTTCCTGTCACCTGAATGCACTCCGATGACCTTACAGTAGAGTTGGTCCATTATTCCAGGACAAAGACCCAGACAGACTGTGAAGTGACACAGGCTATAAACTAAGCAAGGCCGGAGGTATATTGCTTTCTAATGGGAGACTTTGGCTGAGCATCGTCATTGAGTTACGGCAGTCGGTCATAAATCCTGTTTGGTGCTGCTCTCCTGGGCAGTGGTCGAGCTTCATAAATGATTCAAGATCTGATGCACGCGTCTATTCACAGATGAAGATGTCCTCTGCCCTGTGGTGATGGACTGCAGCGGCAAACCCCCACACTAATATGGAGCGCTGCCATGCCCGGGCAGACGTTTAGGCAATGACATTCAAGTGTAATTATTGGCAATAAAGTCAGTAAGGTGTTGGAAAAAAAAAACTCATAAATAAACACAAACTATAATACAACATTTTTATTTAAATATTTAATAATATTAATAATATGATATACTATATTATTATAACAAAAATGCAATTACTGTTTTTAATAAAATGTGTTTAACAAATGTCTTGTTTAGTAGTAGTAGTGTAATTAGTAGTAGTAATTATGTTCTTGTTATTAGTTGTTAATTATTATAATAGAATAATAATAATACTAATAATAAAATGCAATTGTTATATTATTATACTATTATTATTATATAAAATGCATTGTTTTTTTATTAAATTTGGTTACTAAAAATTTTATTATTATTAGTGTACTACTTATTGGTGTTGCTTTATTAGTTGCGTTATTAGTTGCGCAACGTTGGGCAATCCACTGCAAAAACTATCAGTGTGACAGTAAAAAATCTTGTCTTTCATCATTTTCCCAAAGACCCTGATAGGTAATTATTCACAAAAGTGTAAAAATATTGTGTGTTTTGAAGTGGGACGTAGCGCTGTAGTGTTGTCAAAAGACCCGGTACTTTGAAAATGTTACGGTACCAGGTTTTTTTTAAAGTACTGGTGGTACCGAGTACCCAGTCAACCTGGTTCTTGATGCGCTACCCGAAAGGTGCGCAGATGCGCTCTCATAAAAGCACGGAGATCGTTCAAGCTGTATTTCAGCTTTAACGTACGTTTTTTTTAATCAAAGCAGCTGATATTTGCCATAGCGACAGCTCGAAGCTAGTGGACTGCAGAGTCGCTTTCACTCCAGAATGGCGGAAGCGCAGGGCTGCTGCTGGGCGCCGCTGTTGCAATGGAACGTTCTATAGGCTTTCACTTCTTGTCTTTATAAGTTCTTTGGTTGTGGTTGCAACAAAGTGGTTGCAGAGCAACACACAGATGTAAACAAAGGTGTTTGTAGAGTAATTTACAACAGCTTCGAACGCGGCTCAACCAATCAGAATCAAGGACTGGAACTATGCGTTTTATCCATCTTTGTCTTCCCGTAAAAATGGACGCGGCCATTTGTAAATTCTATGGGTCTGTCTTACGGTCTCATCCACGTCCAGCTATTTTTAGCTGTACAGAACCGCTCGTTTTGCTGCTTGTTATTGAAAATTGGTGTGTCTTACCATGTTATTCGAATGTGTTGTCTTAATTACGAACACATTGGTTTATAATGCAAACAGTTTTACCGTTTACTGCACGTTGTTATTCTTCTCGTTATTTCCCTAGCAGCTAATGAACCGGAAGTCTTGCCCATAGGCTTACTTCCGCGTTGAAGAAAAAGGTGGATAAAAAATAATATAACAACAGTAAACGCTCCTCAGAACACTTCACAGCAACACCCTGGCAACCACACAAACAGCACAATATCATTGCATCACAGTCTGAATAACTTTTCCATGTCATTTTATCATGTTAATTTAATAAGACTGCTTTTTGAAGTCTTATATGGATTCTGTGTGCGTGCTGGATTAACAGCGAATTGGGCGAAAGCAGCATGAGAAGAAGTGTTACAATAGGATTATCCACTACTGTCAACAAAAAAATTATTTACAAATTGCAAATGGGATATTCAAATAACCTGGCAATCCAGAGACGACGGGTGATTATGGTGATGGAAGCCGGTAGAAAGGTGTCTTTAATAATGTGATTCTCCCCAGGGATATTCAGCCTGACAACAATGTTGCATTCATGACTGGATCTCAACACTGCTTTCCTTTCCCCCAGAGGAGCTGAGAGGAACGATCCAATTACCTCCAAGACATTACATCCGGTGCCATTATTTAAGGGGCATAATCGTTAAACACGGCAGTCAACATTAGGTAGATGGTTTAGTGGGACACCTGATTGGAGAAACCCCTTGGCCAATAATAACATGGAATTTGGATCAGAAAGCTCAGTGTAATTTGACCAAACCACCTTTTTAATTTTTTTTATTTTCAAGTTTATTCACTTTTTGAAAGTGCGTGACTAACAGATTATATCATGTTATGTCATTTTTAGGTTGGTATTTCATCTACCTACCATTCTAGTATAAGTTTGTCACCATAAAATAAAATGTTCATTGTTTTTTTTAGGATTCTTTTCAAATTTTCAAACATGTAATTCATAATATTCATAAGGCCATGTGGTTGAGAAAAATAATTGGTGATACTTTAAGGTATAACTAAGGTGCAACAAGGTTTAATTTGTTAATGCATGCAAACAATGTTTTTCAAAAGTTGTAAATAAAGATTATTAGAGTATATTGTACAAGAAAGTACTATTTGAGTAAATCAAAATATCATGCTTAATTCAATGTGCGGAATTAAATTCAGTGAGTGTAGTGTAGAAATTTCTAGTAAATTTCACAAATAATTACAAAGTGAAAATAGTTTCTACACCATTTTTTTTAGTGATTAGGAACCATGAACAACACTTTTACAGCATTTATTAATAATTTATTAATAGGTGTGTTACTCTATATACCCTAAGTTTGTCATATTTAAGTCTGTATCTGTATTTTGTGTTTATTATTTTGTTATTTATTGTTTATTATTAGTAGTAGTATTATTTTCCAGTATTTAGCAGATCATTTGTTTTTAATTGCAATTGTATTGCCTGGACCTGGGGGACCACTGGGGGATTTATTTATATCAATAATAATAATAATATTAAATTACCATTAATGCATGTTGAACAAATATGATTTACCAATGTACAGAGGTATATTTATACATTAACAAACTTAGAAAAATTGATATATCTGTTTATTGTTAGTTCATGGTACCAAATGCATTAAATAATGTTAAGAGAAACTGAATTATTCTAAAGTGTCACCATGATATTAAACCAAAGACATCATGGCCCACATTTCACAATCCAATCAAATCCTGATGGATACAAGTTCTACCTTACATTACTTCCCAACGGATATTCTGTTTCACGGGGTGAAAATATTGTCTGTAATGTTAAAATAATCTTAAATTGTACAACACCAGTTCTATTGTGGCTGTGTGTCACGAGTAACACTAAAAGTTCACAAAAAACACTGTTTCAAGGACACACAATCCATGCTTTTCATTTTCTGAAAAGTTTCCCAGGAGCTATACAGTGCACAGTTAATTTCCCACGCTCTCAATGCCATGCAGCGTAATCGTATCTGTTCTGTGATATTCGGTGAGAAGTGTTTGATGCATATGGATGTAGAGGCGCTCAGACAGCTGCGACTCGGTAGCAAACAAGAGTGTGCTGAGCATCCATCGCTCTTGCCCTGCCCTCATCAGCAGGCCTCTGGCTACCTTCACACACATGCCGTTATCGACAGCCCCTCGCTAATGAAGAAGCCGATAGGCTAGAGCAAAGAGACAGATACGTCCCTGGAGTCCAACTCGCCTGAAAATCAATGAGCCATTTACAACAGCCTGCATCCTGTGACACCACACACCAATTTACAACCAGGGATATTAAGCCATGTAAAACTCTGACAAAAAAATTAATAAAATAAAACAACTGTCAGATGTTGATTTAATCTTTGGCAAATTCAACTATTAATGCAGGGAAAAGGAAATAGGCCTGTTGTGCTTTGGAAGAGGAATAGAAAAACATAAAATTAGATTTATTGAACATAAAAAGAGAATTAAATATAATGAGAAATAATGTTCATAATCAGTATAATGAACAATCTACATCTATAAAATAAGCAAGTCAAATAATCAAATACAATATATTTTTTTAACTCAAATAAAAAATAAATAAACAAATTAATAATAATCAAATAACTAAATCATCAAATAAATAATCAAACATATATACCCTTAAAAATATGTATATTTATTTGAGGAGCAAGACTGTATAATACTTTAATTTTATTTGATTTTTATCATGCCCCATTGGCAAACTTTTTTATTTTCTTGTTGAAAACATAAACCTCTTTAAATTTAAAACAAGTCTTAATATCTTATTAAGACTAAAACACTGATCTAAAAAAAAAAAAATCGTAAGCTCACAAATAAATTAGGTTTAATATAGTGAATAAAAATGACAAGCGATTTTTTTTTCCCCTAAAGTTAAATCTAGAAAAAATGTCCCCTAAGGAAAACACCACCTACCAAATAAAAAAAATAGTTAGAGAAAAAGTCTGTCTGAAAAAGTCAGAGATTGTAATATAAACAATTCTCATTATAAACCAAATAATGTGAGCTATGTGAGTCACATTAATTTTATAAAACCATACGCTTGCTGTCTATCAACAATTGTCTATATTTGCTCTTTTTTATTTCATTTTTCTATAATTGTATGACATAATTTCTTCCTTGGTATCTATGAGTGCATGTATCAAGACGAGAACAGAAGGGGCTGAGATGTCAAACGAATAAGAATCACAGAAAGAAAGACAGAACGGGTGTCGGCGGTTCAGCATGTGTCTCAAGTGAAGCAGGCAGAGAATGCAAAACATCCAATTTGGTGCATTGGCCAATAGAGGCGAATCTGGGAGTATTAGAGTAGAAGATTTATTGGGCTGTCTGTGGCCTAACTGAGCTCTAGGGATAGATTCCCTCTTTCCAGTGGCCTTTCACAAAGGCCAGCACACACTGCTGGGGACAATAAAGATGAGCCACCACCGATGGTTATTACTCTGTGACGTGAGTGTGTACTCATTTATCTCATGATTGCAAAACACCACACACACGGCCACCCACACACTCTCACTCAGACACAACACTATAATTACAGCTCAGACAAGTGACCCCAATACAGAATAACACAGTCCATTCAATGATCGCTACTGAGGGATCATTTAAATAATTGAATAGCAAGCATTAAAAGTGAAGTGTGTGATTTTTACAATGAAATCAATTGTGATATAATTTCTCCCATTGCGATATTATGTGCAGAGAAGACTATACTGTAAGTAAGCCATTTGTACTACAGGCTAACCTCCCTGAAAAGTGTAAACAGTGGATATTTACAGTCATTTTGTCATAAGAACAATTAAAATATACCTAACAATGACATTATTATGAGATTGCCAGCTTCTAATTGGTCTTAGTTCAATTGCATTCATTTGCATAATTGATTCTCAATGTGCAACTGTTCAAAAGGGTTTAAAAGTTCGGGTTGCCAAGATTTGTCTCTTATGCTCACCAAGATTGCATGTATTTGATCAAAAATACAGGAAAAACAGTAATATTGTGAAAATCAAAATAACGGTTTTCTATTTGAATATATAAATGTATTCCTGTGATACAAAGCTGAATTTTCTCTAGTCTTCAGTGTCACATGATGCTCCAGAAATCCTTCTAATATGCCTGACATTGCCACTCCAGATATTGTATATTTGATATATATATATATATATATAATATTATATATATATATATACAGTATACTGTATATATATATACATATATATATATTTCATAATGAATAATTATGGGTTATATACTATTTCTCCAATTCTTGGAAGACTGCATTCGTCTGCATTTTTAAAGGATAATATTCTATGTCACATTAGAATATAACACATGAGTTGTTCCCTTTCACACATTCCCTATCACTGCATGGAAAAGAGCATTGTGAATATTTACTTTTTTGTGACCTTTGGAAGAAAGAAAGCCATATAACAGTTGGATGGTTGAGGTAAATGAAAGCAATTTAAATTTTTGCATGAACTGTTAAGTTGTGATAGAACACACACACACACACACACACACATCCACACACCATCTTTAAATCACTGTTTGCATGCGGATAGCAGTATGAAATCCTTTATACAAGCATCATTCCTTCCATAAACAGCAAAAATAAGCATTCCAAGCCTGATAACATGTCAATTAAATGAGAATCTGAGCTGTGAATTAACAACTCCATTAGAGAACGAAGAAAAATAACCAACAAAATATAACGCAGATGTCACTGAGCCGTCTGGGCTTATTAAAAATCCTCTGTACACAGCGTGCTTTGATATGAAACTGCTGGTCTCTTGCACAGACATCAGAACGTGATTGTTTCAATACAGCCCCATCTGCCTGTACAACACATTTCACCGAGCTGTGCCACGTTACGTCGCGCTATGCTGCGTTATAGCATCCTGTGTCGTTCTAGACTGCGTTCCGTGTCGGCCTGTGCTTTGAAAAGCACTGTGTGGCTCTGACGGTTGATTACGTGTGTGTAATGCGAGTGAAAGTTCCTCTGGGCCGCTCTCGTTTGATGTGAGAATATTCACCGGAGGACGAAAGGCAGCATCTGCTCCAGACACACAGATTCAGTAATCAAGCACACACTCATCACAAGCCACACACACAAAGATGCAAGCTGATGTCCCACACACACATAACGAGATGAAACACCAATAAACCGAGACACGATACGACTTCTGTATATAACGCCACTGAGAGCCAATGACACCAGATAAGTGGCGTCTGATAGACGTTAGATTACATAACCGATATCGCAGTCTGGCAGATATGTGTGAAAACGTCCAGATTTATGTAGGAGAGCACACATATGCAGTGTTTGATGGATATTTTCTCATCTTGAGCTCTCCTAAGCAAGAAAAATCAGATCTCGTAACTCTATTGTTTCTTCTAGAAAGCAATTAGACTGACAGGAGATCAAATGGAGTCAAAAAAAAAAAAACGTACATCTCCTCTAGAGTTTTAGAAGATCTCTCAATGTCACAGATCTATCTACAATCAAAAACGTCAACAATCAAAAGTCATAATAAATATTTCAATTTGAACTTTAACTCAATTCTCCAAACATCCACAAATTATTAATACCAACATTAATTTTACATACCCTAAAATATGTTTTGTTCTGTCTATTTTGATTTCCCCAACGAAATTTTAGGAGAAACAAAAAAAGTTACTAAAAACACAAAATACCACTTAAAATTTTGGAGTAAGTAGGATTTTTTTACACTTGCATTAAACTGATTGTAAGTGACAGTAAAGGCAATTATAATATTGCAAAAGATTTCAAATAGATGCTGTTTTTTTCAACTGTTTTCAATATTGATAATAAGAAATGTTTTTAAAGCACCAGATCAACCTATTAGAATGATTCCTGAAGGATCATGTGACACTGACGACTGGAGTAATGATGCTGAAAATTCCACTTTTCCCTCACAGTAATAAAATACATTTTAAAGTATATTCAAATATAAAACAGTTATTTTAAATTGTAATTATATTTCTGTATATTACATTATTTTTGGTCAAATTAATGCAGTAAACATCTTTTTTCTTTTTATTAAACGACTCTTCTTTCAAAATAAAAAACACATAACATTTCTTACTGACCCTAAACCTTTGAATGGTAGAGTATCCGAGAATTAACAACGTGAAATGGGGCTTTGCACCCCTATTCTTCCAATTCACCATCCTATCAAGCAAAACAAAGTCCTTCCCTACTTTTGTTTTTCTCATTGAATATGGGAGCATTTCAATACTAAAGTCTTTTTTTTGTATTCTTGGGTTAACATGATCCAATAGGGTATGTCAGCCAAAAAAGTTGTTTCTGAGGCAGAGCAAAATATTTATTTGATAAAGATCACAAAAACAAATATTTTTTTGTTTGTTCATTTAGTATAATGCACCCTGTTGAATGTTGTACAATAAGACCAGGAAAATGTATCAAGAAAGTTATATAAAAAAACACACATCAATTTTGATTTCATGCTGACTTTAAGTCTTCCAAGCAGCATGCAACCTTTGAGCAATAAAAGTCTCCTCTGGGGTGGACTTCATGCCATTTGTCTATACGAAAGGACATATTTCGCCTGGAGGTGAGGGATTGCAATTTGAGACGGTGTCAGAAGGATCACACTTTAGTTGTGCTTAATGATCTGACATAGCAGAGAACAGGCAGTCTGGGATGTATGCACACGGGACAGAGAAATCATTTCAAGTGTCAAACGAAGTCTGTAAGGAAGGAAGACAGAATGTAAAGAGACACTAGCTTTGCCCCAAGCCAACCCTAAATGACTAGGTGATTTAATATAAATTATTCAGCTCTTAATTACTTTTCACATGGCTCTTACAAACAGCCACACACAAAAATTACATTAGTAATTCAGTTTTTGAGAAGATCCACAACCCAGCTCCCATTATCAAACAGAAATAACATGGCCAGGCTTAATAAACACCAACACAACAGCTGGAGGACAAAGGCCACATCGATTGGATGTCACCGCTGGCACTGTAATAATCAAAATAAGATTAATCGGGTCAACAGAGTATGATTCATAAACCAGGGTCATATTTCACCACCAAATCAAAGAAAGAAAGAAACATATTTTGTGTATCAAGAAATTCTATGATATTTTGTAAAGAAAAGCATACCCCCATTGTCATTATTGTAATACAAAAAAGTCATTCTTATTATTGTAATTTTCAAAAATAATTACATCCTGGTCTTTTGCACTTCCACAAAAACACTAATAAATGTAAGTATTTTACTGTAATATAGTTAAAAATGACAAAAATGGTTGCAAAGAGGCAGAACATTTCTGGTAAATTTCCAGAAACTTTCCAAAAGTGTCCAAATTTTTCTGAAAGTTTCCAGAAACCCTTGGAAATTTTCCCAAAATTCTGGAAGGTTTCTGAAATGTTCCGCCCTTTTGCAACACTAATCAAATCATCATGGACAATAATGATATATAATGCGATACAGTAATGAATTTGCAGGGCAAATACGATAGATAGATAAATAGATAGATAGATAGATAGATAGATAGATAGATAGATAGATAGATAGATAGATAGATAGATAGATAGATAGATTACTTTTACTTTCATTTTTATATATATTTTATATACTATATACACACATTTTTTTATTATATCTTATATAACTTTTGATTTCACAATATATATGAATGTAGACATATAAACTTATTTACACATTTTTCCTTTTGGAGAAGGAGCCTTGTTTTTAATTTAGAGTGAAATAATTGTTTTTAAAAGATACATCTACATATCAGCTCATCAATCAATCTGTTACTTTTTCTTGCAACATATTACTCCTTCTACTAGTAACAGGGTGGAATTAAACTTCAAACAAATTGTTTAAAATTAGCTGAACATTGAATGATTCTATGAGACAAAATTCTCTGATCTAGCTATCCATCTCCCTCTCACAAACCTCTCCTATTGCACGTGGATAGCAATGATCCAGCTATTCTCAAACAAACGCCTCACATCTATTATTAATAGGAACATGAAGGGGGGTGAATTATTCACTCTGATTTTCTGTAGATAACAATTAGGTGAAAAATTACAACTTCCACTGCATGACAAAATGCATATTTACTGGAGTGCCATGCCTAGAAGCAATAATTTCCACAGTAATTCTGCTTGGTCTCAGTGTGATATTCAACATGGTCAACTCTGAGATCCTATTCATATTTTCTCAGGAAAATATGGACAGAACTGTGAAAATCGGAACAGCCCCCACTACAGATTGAGGAAATGCAAGTCAATTAGGCGGTAAACATCTCACTATCTACTTAGCTGGACCGAGCAGACAGATATGCACAGTCTAGAGAAGATAATTAAACGACCAAAAAAACAAAAAGACTTCATCCCACAGATTGAATAAATGCCTTTTAATTAGGCGGTAAACATTTCACTAGCTGGGAAAAGTTGGACTGTGGGCGCGAGCTGCAAACAGTAACATATGATGGGACGTCTGGTCTCTTTAATGCATCCAAAATAATTTGAAGTCATGGGATTTATAGGATGTACAGAAGGTGGAGAGGACTCATCCTGAGCCCAGCGTGCGACACGACCCTGCAGCTCAGTACGGCCACTTATGTGAGCGACCTGCTGTGCACCAACATGCCCCAGGATGAGTGTGGCCGGCTGGAGGCTGGTTATCTTAGATACAGTGCTGATCAAGGGGAGGTGTGGGCTGTTTAATAATGCATGTCGAAGCAGACAGGATCAAACGCAGGGCTGAGACCAGACTTTTCTCAGACAAACCAGGCCAACTTCGATCAACTTACACCCCAGCACTAGGGCTGTGCAAAAAAAAAAAAATCGAATCCGATTTTCATACGCATCTCGTCAGTAAAGCCGCTTCTGGTGATTATAGTAAATCTCCAGCATGTGCTTTCAGATGGAGTGGCATTTACTAAACAGAGCCGTAGTTCACTGACAAGCTACACAATCGCGCTCAAAATCGCAATGAATCGCCTGCGATTTTGAACGTGATTTTGTGTAGCTTGTCAGTAATCTACGACTAATCACCAGAAGCGGCTTTACTGACGAGATTCACATGAAACATCGCTTCATTTTTGCCCAGCCCTACCCAGCACACACACATACAAATACAGTCACAGCTGAAGATGAGCAAGATGATGATTGTAACCTGGCTAAAAGACTTGCGTGCATTTCCACTGGCACGGAGCGAGCGTTTTCAATTCATTCCTATGGAAGTTGAGCTTAAACGCTTGCACGGCGCATTATGGGATTGAAAGCGGCAACAATTGCTTAATAAAATAATATAATTTAAAACACTGTATTAAATTTCATTGAGAAGAATTTAAAAATAAACAAATAACAACCACAACAACAATAAATAATGATAATAATAATAATACATTATACTTTGTATTGGATTAAGGACACTGTATTACTTTTAATTTAGAATAATTTAAAATTATGTAATAATCATAAATCAATTCAAATGATCCAAATTTAAAAATAATACAATGTATTATTATTATTATAAAGACAATGTATTAATTTAATTAAGAATCATCTAGGAAATGTATTATTGTTGTTCTTCTTCTTCTTGTTATTTGAAATGTTACATCTTTATTTTCAGGTTTAAATTGGACCTTGAGTGTGGTCTCAGACTTTTGGACCCCTGTATTTTTATGCTTGTGTGTTTGCATGTGCCATATACACATCCATGGGTTCTTACTCTAATCAACACACTCACAAATGTCAAAATGACAAGTACCCTACTAGAAGAGTACCCTACTGATCAAGGGACAATCATTTACAATAATAATAATTCTAAAATGAATAAAAAAATATGATAATGTTGTGTAGTCATCTATAATACCTTCTATAAACGCAGCCAGGTTTCCTCATTGAAACATTTATTCATGATGAAATAATTACTTTATAATTGTATTGGAGTCTTACACACATGCTATACAGTTAATTTGAGTGATGACAGCTATTATGGGAGTGGCTTGATGGAGCACAGGAGATGCAGATAAATTGACCCTTAAGAAACTTTAATTAACGCTGTCACATAACAAATCTGCTTCAAAGATAAAATTACATGAATTGCTAATTACAACATTGAAATAAAAATGTAAAGCCTGTACAAATACTAGAAATCATGAATATAAATATATTGGGGGGGGGGGGGGGGGGGGGGGGGGGAAAAAATAAATTTGTCCAAAAATTTAAATAAAATAAAAATTGTGCACATTTCATTTAGCTATTATAACATTTATATAGTTTTGTTCGCTTGGCTGTTTCCAGAAATTTGTCAAGTTTTTCGCCAGGTGTCTTTTTTAATTATATGATGTCATTACGTTGCTGTCTTGCCGCCAGCCAATCGCTTCAAATCCGCAAATTCGTTTGAAGAACCAAATTAGCCAGAGATCAGTTATCACGATTACAAGATCTGGAATCTTTCAAATCATCTCAGATGTATTAAGCGAGGTACGAAGAACGGACCCCAGGAAAAGGTAAAGCTGCCTACTGGTAAACAGTCACAAACCTAACAACACACACATGCCACATGTGAGAGGTTGCGGCTTATTTGAGTGCTGCATAGCTAGCTCTAGTGGCTGTTGACTTGCAAATATTAAAAACACACCATAATGAGGAAAAGGCCTACAGACCACATGTGACACACAAACATCAGGTTCTCAAGCTTGAAACCAAGCCACGCTGCGTTTCATCTGCATTATCAAAGCAGATCACAGAGGTTGGAGCTGAGAAGGCTGAGGGCTTGAGTCTGTGTTTTCAGAATGGTGCAGTGGCTGAGAAAAACAGAGAGACAGGTGCTAAAGCAGTTCTTTATTTAGTCAGCTGACGACAGCTCTAGGGGAAGATATGCCTGCGATTAAAATGTTCATCAATCACTAGAAAAAAAAAACAGGAAAAAAATTGATTTGCATTTCCTTAAGGAAATAGCAGTGGCTGTGAAGCAGAGAAAGAATGGTGTAAAAGTTTTAGCCAAGATTCGATTTTAAGCTTTTGTTCTGTTAATGAAAAGCCAAATCAGAGCTCAGAATCTTGTCAGCTGTGCAGGAGAATCAGCACACAGCCTGACACCATCTTTGTAGTGTAAAGGCAAGTAGAAGGTTAAATAGATGCAAAAAAGCCACATTATGATTCGGTATGCAAATGAATGCAAAAGACTAATCACAATTCAGTATGCAAAATATAATGAAGTCATCACTGTCAGATTTCCAATACCAAACATTTTACAGTCAATGGGAGATTTTCAGAAAGTAATCATAAATGTCTATGTAACATTAAATAATAATTATTATTAAAAAAAATAACACACTTGAGGCTCAAATTAAATTAGGAAAGCAGGAAATAGTGTCAAGTTGTTCAAGGTTAATTGCAAAAAAAAAATCAGAGTAGAAAAAAAATTAACAGCAACAAGATTTCTTAGATGACTCAAAACCCTCCTTCAATGTAAGCCTATGGAATATGTATTACTGTTATTTATCTAATAAAACTAATTGTTAAATGAAATTTAACGTTTTTTTGAACTAATATAAGTTTAAGTTGAATCACTAAAATTACAAACTGGCAATAAAATAAAAAAAAAGAAATATAGTATACTAAATAGTATTTTTTAACCACATAAATGTAATAAATGACATTTAAATTAAAAGTGAAAAATAAAAAGCTAATTCAAAATATTAATAAAAGTATAATCCAAATAATACTAATATAACACTGTTCAGGTATTTCTTTTTTGCCTGAATGCTAATGAAGTCTAAATGAAGTCTGAAAATAGCATTTTTAAAGCACATACAATTTATAAAATCTTATTAAAACTGAAAAATAAAAAGCTAATTCAAAATAGTAATACATACTATAATAGTATATAACATAAACTCTCCTTTCAGGATTTTTTTTTTTTTTGCTTATTTGATAGTCCACTACCTGAATGCTAATGAAAAACTTCTCGGGTTACTTATGTAACCATGGTCCCCTGAGGGGAACGAGACACTGCGTCCTCTAGGGGTCGCTATGGGGAATGCCTCGTCGTGACCCGTGTCTGAAGCCTACATTGAAAAAAAAACCCAACTTGTTTGGCCGGCGACAGCCATGACGTCACTACCGTCGCAACTAGTACAAAATAGGCGTCGGTAGCGCACATCATTCACTTCTTCGTCTGTAGCTTGTGTCCGCAGCATGGCACAAAGCTAGAGGACGCAGTGTCTCGTTCCCTCAGGGAACCATGGTTACATAAGTAACCTTAGATGTTCCCTTTCATGGGAACTTCGAACTGCGTCCTCTAGGGGTCGCTATGGGGAACGGTATACCCACGCCGCCATGCTGAGGGGAGTGCAAGCCAGAACCATGGCGAGCCACTAAGTACTAACTACACCATACCGCTATGGGAGTTGCCCCTGTCCTGCACTTAGACGGCTTTCAGTGACATTACTCCCTGCGGCCAGAAGCTTAGGCTGCCAAGGGACATTACTAGAGGCTCACAGTGTGCAGGTCCCACCGGGACATGATTGGTAGTAGAACCCAGGCTACCAATAGTCTAACACGGGAGTCAGTCTCTCGAGATTGATCTCTGGTGTAATGAGGGCGGCTGGCTCTGTGCCCAGAACTGCGGGACGGCAGGGGCCACCATACCAGCTGTGTCCAAAGAAGCCTCCTCGGAGGTGGCGCCAGGGCCTAGAATCCTGAAGGATTCCTTTACGGGAATACGACCAAGAGCCTACTTATTGGATCAATTACTAGTCTTGGCCTGTCACTCAGGGCTACCTCACTTTGCAGAAGGACCTGTCTCAACAGGCCTCTAGTGGAAAACACCCTGTCAGAGTATGTATTCGAGGATACCGTGAGGAGGTGGGTCCCTGCGAAAACGGGGTTTTAGACCCTCAGACAGAGAACGAAGCTGTGCGCGTACGCTACCATCATATGATTTTAGGAGTGGGCAAAGTAGAACGTCGCCTTTACCACTTTCGTGAATTTTATAAAAGTGGGCAAGAACCGTGCCCACTTACCACCATGTTGATTTTAGAATGTCCATATGTAGATGGATTCAACCGTTCTAGGGGGTTCTCGTGGCACTTCTGGATGGCAGCCTATATAATGGAACTCTGAGTAGTCATCAGTCTCAACTACGGCTATCACGCTGGCGTGGCTAGCCGCGAACCTGTAGCTGAGGGAGCAGGCATCCATTCAGCGGGAGCTCGACCTACAGCACGTTCCGTTGGTGGAACGGCTAGCAGTTATCAGTTGGGGGAGCAACACACCCAGTTCTCACCGAGAAGGGGACTCGACCCGCAGCACGTTCCAGCTAGCGGAACCAGCTAGCAACAATCTGGGCGTGGGAACCCATTTTCTTTTTTTTTTTTTTCGCCTGGTCCTCAGACGCCCAGGGGGCTCGACCCTATCTACTAATGCCGGGTTTCCCCGGCTGGCAGTAGCTCATTCTAGCTGGGGGAGCTCAACCCACCTCTCACCGAGAGGGGGGGGCCCCCAACCAGCAGCCTGATTAAAAAACCAGAGGGGTAGCATACTGCAGGCTAGCCACATCGTCAGTGCATCAGGGAGGCGGAGGACGGCCCAGTCCTACTGATGCAGCTGGTTCGAGGTTTTTCTGGAAGACAGCGAGCTCAAGCCTCTCATGCCAGAGGCACCTCCGTTTTTCCTCAGCTGAGGAATACTGTCCCCATTCTAGGTGACCCTTTCCTGAAAGGGGAGCAGTGCTAAACATTACCACGAGGACAGCCCATGGAGCGAGGGATTCAACTCCTCTGAGAGGATCCTGCTCGTCAGACGACACCCTCTTAGTACCCCTTGATATCGAGGGGGGCAGTGCCTTCTGAGTGCGTCGATCGAGACACACTGGTTGAGAGGAGCCCAGGAAATCGGGGCCTAACCCTCTCCGAAACAGGGAACGAAGTCCGAAACGTGTAACCCTCACCGTACAGGATTTTTTAGAGAGGTGGGCAAAGAAGAACATGCGCACCTAACACTTTCGTGGGATTTTAGAGAAGTGTCAAAGCATAGCGTGCACACCTACCACCAAGGTGGAATTTTAGACAGGTGGCAAAGCCTAACGTGCCCACCCACCACTTACGTGAATTTTAGAAAAGCACGGCAAAGGATCACGTGCACACTTACCACTCACGTGGATTTTAGAAGGTGCGCAGTGAGCACTCTTAGGGTTCTATTGTCACACGGACGTAATGGCCGGTCGGGAACCGCAGCTCCGGCCCCCTCCTCAGAGGTGAGGGGAGTGATGTCTCCAGGGTGTGTCGGCCAAGACACACTATTTGAGTGGAACCCAGGGTACTGGGGTGTTAATCCACTTTGAAACAAAGGGAACGAAGACAGCACTCGTAACCCTTACCTTCACAGGATTTTGAGAAATGGGCAAAGAATCCCGTGCCTATTTACCACCTAAGTGGAATTTTAGAATATGGGCAAAGCAACACGTGCCCATCTACTAGCTATGTGGATTTTAGAGAAATGTGCACAGCTTCACGTGCACATCCCCCATTCACGTGGCATTTGGAGAAATGCGCAAATCCTTGCTTTACGTGGACATTTACCATTTTATCTGGAATTTAAGTTCATGGAAACCTGACCATATCGGCCAGCCGGAAGAGGCTGGCTCGCACATCTCAGTAGTGATGGGAGCCCTGCCTAGGACAGCTTACACAGGAGGATTCTGGTGATGCCCCCGTACCTCCTGTTCGATGCGTCAGCAAGAAGGAGTACGCCGGTGGACAGGAAGCCCCTCGGGGTGACCAGGCCCGTCCGGGTGCCTTGCAGCGTAGCACCAGGGGCCTGATGTTCACAAAGGCTCCCACAAAAGCCTGTGTTCGGCCGCATGATCCAGGAGGTATGAAGCCCGAAGCCCGGCTTTTCTTACCGTCTGGATGTATGCCGACGAGTGACACGCCTACTGCAAGTAGAGCACCTGGCCTCTGAGCCCAGCAACAGCCCTCATTTGAGGCGTCTAGCAATGGACAAAACCGCCACAGGTCCCGGAACCGCAAGAACTTTAGATGGTTACACACACACAGCATCTCGGTCTGTCCTCGATATACAGATATAATGATATTTGGATCGTACTCACCCCCATGACCTCTGAGCTGGAGCTCTGCTCCGAGGATCTTCTGACCGGATCATCCGCTGCAGGTGACTTTTACATATATTACACATGACCACCTCAGTCTCTCATTAGTATAAATGCTCTCATGAATGCTCTCATGATATATGGATCATACTCAACCACCACGAGCCTTGTTGCCGGGGCTTTGTCCGGGGATTTTTTGACCGGACCATCGGTCAGGCGGTTTACTATGATCTAGCCATAGAACCACTAACAACATCATGGGCCCAGTAGGAGACTGTTTTGAAAAGGTTTTACAGCTAACCTCGGTCAGCTGGAGATGGTGGTCATAACAGGGGAATTGGAAAAAGGGGAGGACAGGGTAGATGTTGCACCCTCCGCGGGAGAGCGTGAATACCTAAGTATTACTCTGACCCGGACGAAAGCGCTGGTGCTTTGCCCAGGTCTCACCCCTCGGGTTTCGTCTGCCTCCCCTTGACCCACGATACTTCCTTCCCCCGCCCACAGGTGGAGGCGGGGCGCGAGTAGTGACACTAGCCCTCTGTGCCCGTCTCTGTTCCTCGAACCGAGACGGGCCAGGACCCTGGTTTGTTCGGGCTCAGACCTGGTCCTTCGTGGTATGAAGGATTTGAACGTTTGCTGAGCGCGACTTCGCCTCCCTGAACTTGTCGACCACCGTCTCAACGGAGGTGCCAAACAGTTCAGAGGGCGACACCAGGGCATCGAGAAGAAAGCCCCTTTCTTTCTTCCCGATGTCCGCTAAGTTCACCCACAACTGCCGCTCCGTCGCCACCATAGCAGCCATCGCTCTGCCCATGGCTGAGGCTGCCTGCTTAGTAGCCCGGAGGGCCAAGTCTGTGGTGCGCTGCAGCTCAGCCGTTCCGGCAGAGGAAAGTCCCTGCCCCTCATCCAGGTCCTTCAGTAGGTCAGCCTGATAGGCCTGAAGCACCGCCATAGTGTGCAACGAAGCAACAGCCTGACCTGCCGCTGCGTACGCCTTGCCATTCGTGCGAGATGTGGCTTGAAGGGGCACGTATGGCAAGGAGGGAGTTTTGAGGGATGACGTCTCCCCAGAGAGAGATAGCTGGCTAGCGTCTCTTCCACAGGGGGCATCATCCCCATATCCCTTTTTCGCGCATTGACTCGGTGTTCGCATAACTCGTATGCTGGAACCGGTATACGCGTGAGGAAAACGGCCTCCCCCATTCCTTCTCGATCTCAGTGTGGAGATCAGGAAGGAAAGAAGGCTCACTTGAGCTGGAGGTCTATGTTCAGAGAGATAACGTTCGTCGAGGCGACCTCGCGACGTCACCTCCTTAGCTCGTTTCCACGGTAATTCGAGCCTTGCCGTGGCCTGATCCATCACCTCTAACAGCTCATCATACGCAGGGCAGGTGGATTGGGAAAGCTCAGCCTCAGCTTCTTCACTCTCCGCATCCATTTCCTGCTCTTGATGGGCTGGGCCCAACTGAGCACTGGCCACTGGATCAGATGATATTAGAGAGAGGATATCATCATCCAGCGGCTTTCTCTCGCCCGACGCTGATGCGCGGAAGAGGGAAACCCCCCCCCCCCCTTCCCATCCCCTCAGCGGCTTCGGTCCCACCTGGAGAATCCCCACTAGCTCCATTTCTCCTCCGTGCCTCAGCAGCGGCGGGTCCCGAGCCGCGGGAAACCGGTGGTTGTCCCTCTCCACTCGAGAAGAGGGACAAACGAGAACGGAGCTTTTTCAGTGAAAAGCTCTCACAGTGCACGCAAATTGCCCCCTCAAGGACGTAGTGTGCGTGCTCCTCGCCCAAACACACAACGCATAGATCATGTGAATCATCGGGCGCCAGAAACCGCTGACACGGATGTACACACTCTAAACGCTCCGCTAGTGCTCGCCACAGTAGGAAAAGAAATACTCTTACTTTGCTTTTTGGAATGCACGCTTCAAACAGACGGTCCCCAGTTGAAGACGAAGAAAGTGATGATGGTGCCTCTACCGGCTCCTATTTTTTGTACTAGTTTGCGACGGAGTGGACGTCAAATGGCCTGTCGCGGCCAACCAAGTTTGGGTTGTTTTTTCATGTAGGCTAGAACCACGGTCCCCACGAACGAGGCTTTTTCCACCCCCATAGCGACCCCTAGAGGACGCAGTTTTTTTTTTTTCCGAATGTTTTTCCCACTAAAGGGAACGAGCATATCAATCTGATTTGAGACGGCATTCATTTCCGAAGCACGAACAACAGAATGAGTTACATGCCAAAGTTTAATACTCACACTAGCACCACAAAAAGTACAAATATAAATAAAAGCAATCAATACTGTTTACACAAACAGCCTTCCTAAACAACTTAAGTACAGTAGCAAAACATCTCATTAGTGTCTTAGTAAACGACCTCCTTGTGGCATTTACAAGAAAAGGAATCAATATCCAGTCTTGCAAAACCTCAAATGAAACCATAATCTTCCTGTCCGTATACACAAGACAATTGTGTGACAAATTGTGAGGTAAAAAAGATTAAATCTATTCTAGTGAAACATTTAAGTCAATGTTAAGTGTTCTGGGGAGGCCGAGAGATGTGGGGATGAAAAACAAGCGCACGAGTGTGTTATTGAGACAGATGTGAGTGAAAGAGCGAGGAAATTCCCAAAGGCCTGTCTGTCTGTCACTAAAAGACGAGAGAACACCTGAGTAATGGGCTGAGAAGGACCAGTCCAAACATCCCTCTCCCTCTCCTGCCTCTCTGCAAAGACAACAACATTATTCACACAAACTAATACAATCATCGCCCGACAGCCTTGACCACTACTGAGACTTCCTCTGCATGCTAATGGAGCCACGGGTAGACAAACACAGCAGCCATGCCAAACCCCCTCTAGGTCTGCAGACAGGCATCAGTGAATTGGGGAAAGCCCGACACATCTGCAGCGGGCGCAGACACCCAGAATCTTTCAAAGGCTAAAAAACAATTATAACCCGCTGGCATCTGTCCATCCATCTTTCCAAAGGATATGCCAGCTGGCGTGTGCGCGGACACGCATACTCACTGATGCATAGATCAGATGCAGGTCAGTACGAGCACACAAGAGGGTAGATGCAATTTTATTTTGCTGTCTATGGGGCATCTGTTCAACTCCAAACAAGCAACTCAACAAGCTTTCTAAATGTACACCTGCGACCACTGGCTCTTGATTACATCATGGTTTACAAATTACAGACAAACTATCTAACGGTTTGAACATCAAAAAAAATTGATGTTTTATATATGAATCAAGTACCAAAACAATAAAAGTTTAATACCGCTTACATTTTTTTTTTTCAACATTAATAAATGTGGTCCCCAGGTTACTCATTGATTCCTTTTTTCTTTTTCTGAGCCATGAAATGAATGTGACCTAATCAATAACATTTTCACACATAAAAAGATTTTAAACAGTAAAAAACCCAACCACAAAAATGTCATTTAGTAACTTATGCCTTGTCAGGCATATTTAGAACACATTTTAATTATTTAAAATGAGTGTTGTCAAATCGATTAAACGCTATTAATCGCATTCAAAACAAAAGTTTGTGTATGTACATATTCATAGTACACACACACATATATTGTGTGTACTATGTTCATATATATTATAAATACACAGGCTTACCTTTATATATTTTAAAAAAAATATACGTAAAAATAAAACTATAATAACATTTTTAAAAATTAAAGCATGTTTTTTTTCATTTTGTTGTACACACACACATAAATATGTGGGTGGTCCTATGTATACAAGTATAAATCCACTGGGCATACTGTATTATTTAAGAACTTAATAAATGTTAAAATAGAATAACCTTTAAAAATCAAAGGCATGTTTTCATTTGTAATATGGATGTTATGATGGAAAATGACCATTTTTTTTTACATGAGGCTATATATATCTATCTTATTATAATATATTTATCTATAACGTAGTACATATTATATATTATAATATATATTATTATTATATATATATAATATATATATAGCAAAAATTGTTTTTATAATCGTTATTATAAAAATACAAATTATCATTATGTTTGGGTGTTGTGATGAATAGTTTTGTTTGTTTTAGATCTCTATACATATAATATATATATTATGTATATTTGTTTTTTTTTTTTTTTTTTTTTTTTTACATGTTGGTACTTCCATACTTTTGATGTTTATGGCCCCTAAAATCAATAAGTCAAAGGATGGTCTTACCTCTAGAGCTGCGGCTCGCTTCTTCAAAAAATTTTCTATATTCCTTGCCGCTGTTTCCACAAGCTGTGCCGCATTATTTGTTTTCACAGTGAAATAATTCTGATTATCCATAAAGATCTGCCATAACGGAGAGAAAAAGACACTCATTAGGGACTCTGGTAATGAGGTAACGAGATGATGGTTTACCGGTAATGATTGTTTTGCTAATTAAGCAGGCTTTTATTGAGGATTAACTCTCGCTTATGATTTGCTGGGGTGAATACACATTAAAATACACATACATCAATATGTACAGGGGTGTGTGTGCGTGGTAAAGTGTGAAGGCCTTTGGACCTCTGACCTGTCTTAGATTATTCCCAGCACTGGCTGTGTCTGCTAGAGAAACCAGCTCCTGCTGCAGTTGATCTACCCATTCTTTTATCCTGCAAACACAAACACTGCTATTAAAATATACAGTTGCAATCTAAATGTATACCTAGAGGGGTCAGAAAATGTGATGGAAAACAATTCAAGTCTTTATGAAGTAACTAAGCCACAGTCATGAAGACAGCTACATACGTGAGTCATATCGAAAGCAATTTGCAGTATGGAAGAGTTACAGCAAATGTGATCTCATGACAGGTGCTTTTAATATGCACGATTTAAAAATAGCACGAAGCAGCTACAAATGACTAAATAGTCAGTTAGCACACTGCAAGTAAGAACTCAAGATGAATAACCTGGTGAACGCACAAAAAAACCCTGTCCTTCAGAGCAAACCCAAAACGCTTCAAGCACAAACATGTGCACCTCAGAAATGGCTTTAGTGATTGTTTGTGTTTTGTAAATGCTGTGCTTTTATTTTGCAGTTTGTGTGACCCTACCTGATTGTCTGAACTAAACAAATGGCTCATTTATTTGATCAAGATGACACAAAAATCGATCAAGCAAGTCAAATCCTCAATAAACCTGGGCATATCAAACTTAGCAGACAAAGGGTTGTACAAACACAAATAAGTTACCTACCTGGAAACAATCAGCAAACGTATGCAAAATAAGAACATTTCGCATGAACTTTAAAATAAAAGCACAAATGTTTAAAATGAAATGCATCTGCAGAATAACACAAAACTGGCGATTCCTCAAAGTGTTACTCTTCCATATTTTTAAGTATTTATATTTTGAGAAAGCAAAATCTTTCATTTTTAACCTACAATTTGTAAATCTTATAAACCGCACATGGTTGCAGACCTGTTCTACAAGACAAAAATTCAGAGAAGTGGTTCCAATGACTGCTCCGCGTGGTTATATAACATCCAATTAATATTAATAATTAATCCTACTGTACAGCCACACTTTGATGGAAACTCTCTTTCTTCATGATATTCCTTGATGTTACACTGCAAGATGAAAAGAGGAGTGAATTCATGGACATCAGGACGAAGTCACATGTCTTTCATGGCCTCTGTGATCACAGATCTAAAATTACCCAAACCACGATGAGAAATTCAGGAGGTGTTTGCGAAGTGTGAACTCCATCGGAAAACTAGAGGTATCATCTCTTGAACTGTATTTCTGACAAACTGTGATCCTAAACACTCATTTGTTTTTATACAATATACATTTTGTATTTTAGCAAAATATAAAGCACTATTTATTTATTTGTTGTTCATTTTTTATTTATTTATTTTTGAGGAAACGTGTCCTTGCTAAATAAAACTTTTAATTTCCTTAAAAATGTAATTAAATTAAAAAAGAATCAAATAATTAATATAATTTACAAATAATGTATCACTGTTTCCACAAAAATATTGCATCACAGTTATTTTCAACATTGATTACGATGAAAAATGTTTCTTGAGAACCAAATCAGCATATTTGAATTACTTCTGAAGGATAAAGACGAGTAATGGATACTGAAAATTCTGTTTAAAAATATGAAAATAGAAAACGGTTTAAATTGTAATAATATTTCACAGCATACTGATTTTACTGTATTTTAATAAAACAACTGCCGTCTTAGTAAGCCTTTTTCAAAAACATTATGTAGTGTATATGAAATCATTTCTAATCTTTAATTATTAAACATTCTCACTCACTCATGCAGCACAGAAATATTCGGTAAAGCATTCTGCCCTCTCATGTATTATTTTTGTGAGAGAACAAAAGTCTGCTGTCTACATAAAAGAAGCTGAGTAGCAAATGTTCAGTGGCTTTGTGATACCAGAGAAAAAGGCCAGGTTCTTACTCTCTTTCCCAGAAGAACAAAAACACACATATCCACAGCAGTCATCCAAGTTTAAGCCGTGAACCCAGACCATCAATACTAGTATAATAGAACCCTCCAGTGCTCTCTGTATTGGGGTCAAAAAAAAAGGAAGTGAAAAAAGATAGATGAGCTGCAAAGAATTCTGAATTTAATATAGGCTCCTCCATTCTTCTCCTCTAGCGCTCATTCTATTCTTCTGTCATAGGCTTTTTTCCTCAGGGGCTGGAAACACAGAAGCACAGATGTAGGTTGCAATGAGACAATCTGTTGGCTGAAGTGCTTTCTAACGAGCAGAGGTGGACAGATATGGTTATACCAGCACTTTTTTGCACCAAGTCTGCTATGTCAAAATATCCTGTTTGCAACTATGCCTCCAGCAATGTAAAGTCCCACACATTCTTTAAAACACCCTGTAAATAAGCCATTACCAGTCAGACCTCCTTCACTCACAGGGCTTTGGCTGGCTCACAGGATGTTGCACACTACCTAGTAAACTTACAGCCACACACGCTGCCAGGTTTTATGGTGGAAGAAAAGCAAAGTTTCTCACAACCACCATGACTCATGTACTGATGCAACAAAGTCTAAATGTCTGCAGATGTACGAAACACTCAAAGAAATAATTTAATCAAAAATAAATAAATAAAAAATGCTGAAAATGTAGATGTGTTTGCTTCTTCATCTAAACAGATTTGGAGAAACTGCAACATTATATTACTTGCTCAACAATGAATCATCTGTAGTGAATGGGTGCCGTCAGAATGAGAGTCCAAACAGCTGACAAAAACATCACAATAATCCATAAGTAATTCCCACGAGTCCAATCCATCAATTAACGTCTTGTGAAGTGAAAAGCTGTGTGTTTGTAAGAAATAAATTCATCATTAAGAGTTTTCAAACAAATATAGTCAATAGGAAGTCCATATGAGTCCATATTCCATAATAACGCTTCCTCCAGTGAAAGTCCATCCCACATCAAAATAGAGCAACATATTTATTAAGAACCATTTTAGATTGTTTTCACTTGTAAATGTGCTTGATCTGTGCATATTTCTCTCCTGATTCAGACTTTTATCAGCTGTTTGGACTCTCATTCTGACGGCACCCATTCACCACAGAGTGCAATGCTGCATTTCTTCAATTCTGTTCTAATGAAGAAACAAAACTCATCTACATCTGGATGGCCGGAGTTCAAGAGTACATTTTCAGCAATTTTTCATTTTTGGGTGAACTATTCCTTTAAGTTGAAGCTTAATCTACAGTATAATGAAAGTACTTAATTTTTAATCACAGTTAAGATATACTACAATACTTGCAGGTTTCTTACTATGCATAAAATTGGTTGATTATCATGTGGTTTAATGCATTTCACTCTTTAAAGGTGTAGCAATGATGTTGCAATTATTCATAAGAACATACAATGGTGCATTTTGAGGCATAATTAATGCAATAAGAAAACTTTTATAATGTATAATACATACAGGCCTCAAGTGACGTGTTACCTAACTGTTCATGTATCTTTTACATCCAACAGCATTATCTTGAATTAATAGATAACGTCTATCTAGTACAGTAGGTAAGATAAAATGGTTAGTCAAAGGAAACATCCACAGTTCTTTAGATGAATTCTGCTAAAAAGGTAATTTGTCAGTGATCATAATAAGTTCATTCACTTCCATTTCCAAGGTCCATTCAGAGATTTCCCTGTGCTCCTCTATAATAAGCTATTTAATCCCTTTACAGGCTGAGGATTAGCGCTCATCTAACAGGGGAACAGAACTGTGACTCTAAGCTTTTTTTCTTTTTAAAGAACTTATGGCTAAGCTTACACTAAACAATTGCTGCTGGGAACAATGCAAGGTTCTAGACCAGGGAACCATGCAACTATTTATTAAGGGGGCACCATTGCAGTCAGACTTGGGTCGGTTAGGACAGATAAAACAAAGCTCTAATGCAACTAAACTTGCACGCTTTGATGAATCCTGTTATTATTTCTTTCTTAAAAACATGTTGCAGATAGCTTAAACATTCCTGTAGTTTAAAATGTTGAGCAAGGCACTAGCAACACCAAAGTCAGTGATTCATTCTCAGGGAATTAACTTATAAAATGTATACTGTAAATGCAACACAAGTCTGTCAAACACTAAAGGTTTGGGGTAAGAAAGAGGTTTTGAAAGAAGCCTCTTATGCTAACCAAGGCTGTATCAAAAATTCAGTAATACAGTAAAATTGTGAAATATTATGACAATGTAAAATAACTGTTTTCTATTTCATATATTTTAAAATGTTATTTATTCCTGTGATGCAGTTCAAAGCTGAATTGTGTCACAGTCATTACCTAACCAATACTTCGTGCACATGAATCCTTTCCGAATCGTCTATCTGCTGATTTTGGTCTGCTTGTTAGCAGAGCTTCTATTATAAAATAATATTAATAAAACAAACTTTGCACAGCTAATGAATGCGACAGAGTAAACAATATAATTTTCCTTTTTGGCTGAACTACTCTTTTAAGTGTGCTCCTAAACATACTGCTTATTTCACAGCTAACCGTTGATCTTTCCTCTCTTCTTCACAGTAATGGTCTCTTCTTGCGTAAGTTGGGATGAGGCGTGGACTGGGGCAGGTGTCTCAGTGTCAAGAGGACACAGTCACATGTCCACGCTGCGCTCTCTCTGTGGGAATCCTCCTCAGTTTCGCTCTTCTCGAAAGCCTGTTTCTTCTGTCTGCACTAATACTACCCAATTTGAAAGAAACAAGCGGAGCAGTGTGGTGCTTATGTCGCTCCCAATTTGAGTGGATTAGTATTGATACTCCTCACTTCCTTTATAAGTGTCTCTGAGTGCACAGATGGGGGGGAAAGCCGAAAGTGTTTTGATTTATTTACTTTCTCTCCCACAGTATGTTTCACAACCGGTGTACTCCAGAACAGACAGAAATAAACTAATTGTTGAAGCAAAAAATGAGCTACTTATATGCAAAAAATAACTGACACACATACACCTAGTTACTTTCTTTGCAGTAGTATCTTCCAGACTTAAAGGAGATTGGTTAAATATGTTAACTTAAAGCTGTCACGCTCGCCTAAGTTTTGCTCTCTTCGCGTCGTCGCCTCAATCGCCTTTTCTGTGTTTGAAAACCTGAATTGCAGCGACAGTGTGTCGGAATTATCTACTTGCGTGGTCGTTGTGCGGTCTGCACTGCCTTCAGCGCGGGATGAATCTAATTTTTCTGAGCGGTATGTGCTGGCAGTCAGCTCACCGCACCAGGTGGAATTTACTGTACTTTCGCATCACAGATTCTATCCTACGTCTTGGAATATGACCCAAATAAAAAATGTCACCTTATATTGCCATCTGAACAAGTAACAAATCTGCCACTTTTGTTCTGACCAACTGAAAAAAAGCATCCAATATGATTATTATTGCTTGTGCAAATTATTACATTGTTATACTTTATTCTCAATTGTTAATGTTAACTACATCGCATTGCGTGACTAGGATATAGTGTGTATAGTCAGTATATTCAATTTCTGTACAGTCTACAGCTCTAATTGTCCATATCTTCGAATTTCTATTAAGAAATTCTTTTAACCAAAAACAAATTTATGCTCCCCTTACTGAACTGGTTCGTCTTCAAATACAAATATTGTGTAATCCAGCTAGCTGTAATCAGAAGCACATGTATAACTGGAATATAATTTAATTAATTAATGTGTTTCATAAACAGATAATCCTTTCTTGATTACAATCCGCCATCAAAATGATAAATTTTATTATTCTGGCTGCTGTGAGAAAAGGTTATAAACGATCGGCCACCTGCAGGATCACATGCGATAGCCTAGTAGCCAGGACAACTTCTTTATGTTTACAGACGTGACGTAATGCTCGAATTTCCTGCGAAAACCTACCCGTACCACTCAAATTGAAAACATTATTATAAGCTAACCGTTGTGACTCAGGCTTAAGTAAGGCGATAGTTTTGAACACTGGCTGGCTATGTACTTGCTCAAATATTGATTTCGAATAATTTTTAACCAAAAAAAGTTACGGACTGCAGTTTTAAAGGAGTAATTAGTTATCTTAAAGGGACAGTTCACCCAAAAAAGAAAATTAGCTGAAAAGTTACTTAACCTTAGGTCATCCAAGATGTAGTTCATCGGAACAGATTTGGAGATATTTGGCATTACATCCCTTTTTTACCAATGGATTTTCTGCAGCGAATGGGTGCTGTCAGAATTAGAGTCCAAACAGCTGATAAAACATCACAATAAAAAACACACCCAATTCCACATGAACTCCAGCCATAACTATTAACGTCTTGTGAAGTGAGAAGCCATGTGTTTGTAGTAAACAAATCCATTATTAGAATGTTTTAACTGTTGTCCTCTCACATCAAAATTCACTGACATTTTTTAGAACTGTTTTTGCTTGTTTTTCTGTGCATATTTTTCTCCTGATTCAGACAAGACGACTTTTCACTGGCAAAAGCAATATTATGGATAGAGTACTCACATTTTAGCCAGAAACAATAATTGCTATTCACTTCACAATATGATAATTGATTGACTGGAGTATGTGGATTACTAGTGATGTTTTCATCAGCTGTTTGGACTCTCATTCCGACGGCAGCTATTCACTGCAGAGTATCCAATGGTGAGCAAGTATGTAATGCTAACTTCTCAAAATCTGTTCCATTGAAGAAACATTCTCATCTACATATGGCCTGAGGGTGAGTAAACTTTCAGCAAGTTTTCAATTTGTGGTGATCCATTCCTTGAAGCTTTCCCCCTTACTTTTAATTTACACTGTACTATTCTGCTGTAACCTTTTCAAGACAACCTTTTCAACAACTGAAAATAACACAAAGGCATATCATTCTTTTTCATTATTTTAAAGCAATGCATTATTGACGTAGATTCTCAGACATCTACCTGAAGAGCCCATTTAACAAAAGCACTTGTTATGCGGAACAATTATTTCCTGGTTTTTACGGCCATTACAAATATATTGACCTACGTCAGTTCAGGCCACCCAAGAGGTTTGTTTTTCCTGAATGCATGTTCTAGTGCAGAACAAACAGGTGGTCAAATCAAAAGGTCCAGCTTCTTACATAATCTTTGTAAATCGTTATCTTAATGCATTGCATTAATGCTCTTCACACCATGCAATAAAACACAATGTGAGACCACAGTCACGATGTAAAAAATACACCAATTATGTCTATTACTGCATTCAGAAATGACAGTTTATAGATTTATGAAAGCACGTAAAAATCTGTGGCATGTTAAGATTGTATCAGTGAGGAAACTGACAAATCTCTTGTTCTGCTGTCACAACCACCTGGTGAAACAATCACTTTTTAAGCAGCAGTGCAGACAATAAGGGCAATTCATCTCAGATGCATCTGTCCTGAAACATGCTAACAACAGGAATACCTCAATGTACTGAGCTGGGGAATAGCAATGGGCCTTCCGTACAAATTCACAATCGTGCACATCCACAATAGTTTAAACTTACTTTTTGCATACGATTTAACTTGTCTGCTATACAGACTCATTCAAATATCAGGTTAACAAAAGACTTGCCAGCTCAAAACAGAAAAATGCTCAACCATCTGTCAGGTCACATCTGTCTCTCACAAACACAATCATTTGTTTGCCATACATGGTCACAATGCACTTCTGTTGAATATTGTTATGCAATACATTAACTAAAGCAATACTGAACTTTTATTCAAGTAACATTGGAGCAAATAATCTGGACGTCTTTAGCTAGGTAAAATAATGTGTCTATGTTCAGTTAAATATCTCATGCTGAATGATATTTGTAAAGTGAAAAATCTTAAATCATGGGAAAAGATTACATAAGGTGAAAGTGAAATGGAAACCACAGGGGGTAAAAGCTTTAACCTGGCTTATAACCTTAAGATTAGTGTCAGTAAAAAGTTAAACACATACACACAATATGTTTGCGAGATTAACATACCTTAATTTGTCAAAATTCACCAATAATCTAAAAGAGAGTGTTTAGCTGAAGAACCATTGTGAACAGATCGCTGAGTCAGATTTTAAGAACTGGAGCAATGAATGAATCATGCTTTTGAGCCAGTTCTTTTCAATTGGTTAAACCAGCTAACAAATTGTACTGATTCTTTTACGAATCATAGTTCAACTCTGACTCACTGATTCAGTCCCACAGGCTCTCAAGATCACTGGAGGAGAAGATCATAATCAGAAGACTTCAGAAGGCTTGGGATTTCGCTCACAAGTCCTACAGAACACTTTTAAGGTGCTTTTTGTTCCTTTGTCTGGATCTTAACAGTTGTGCTTATCAACAGTCTTGCATGGAAAAGTCTTACATGAAAAACCTTGAAGAGTGAATAACTTCATGCCTTGATAAACAAATCAATAATGGGAAATAATGTCTCCTCCCCCCAATCATTCAACATAATTCATAATATCGATTGTGTATTTGTCTGCTGTATTATTAAACAACGTTACCTCTTAACAACATTAAACATAATTTATATATTGTCTATAAGTTTACATGTACATTTTAGCGTTTGGACTTTATTGACCATTATTGGGGCATATAGATGTAGACAATTATTGTTTATAATGAAACAAAAAGGTAACACTTTACTTGAAGGGGTGTGCATAAGACTGACATGGCACCTTCATAATCATGTCACGTCACATGTCATGGATATGAAGGAGGTTTTATGCATGTTTATGACAACTGTCATTAAGTGTCATTCGCTCAGTTATGTCATTTTTAATGCAAATATGACATTATTTGACCTAACCCTACCCCTAACCATAGCCCATAACAAAGACATCTCAAACAATGTCATCTTTGCATTAAAAATTACATAACTGAGTGAATTACATTTAATGACAGTTGTCATAAACATGCATTAAAAACCTTTATATTCATGACATGTGTCATGTCATGATTATGAATGTGCCATGTCAGTCTTATGCACACCCCTTCAAGTAAAGTGTAACCAACAAAAATCTAAATAAAGTATACAGATTACATACGATGCGTTAAATGCATGTTAAACTGCACACAAGTAAATAAATAGTTTGTGTATTATGCATCCAGCACGATATACACACTCACAAAAACTTACAATTACACTTACGCACGTTCAAACTGAATGAAAGGGGAACAAAGCGTTTTAATCAACAGTTGAAACACTGTTACGCTCTTCTGCACACACAACAACGTCAAAGTACTTACATGAGCGGACTGGGGAACTGCGATGGGCACGAGATATGAACAGATGCGAAGAGGAACATCATCAGCACGGAGATTCTGAACGGCTTCATGGCCAGATCTGTTGATCTCGAGCGCACCATCATCTGTCAGTGCACACCAGTTACTTTTCTCCAGAGATATAACGCGTCGTTCTCCTGTCCTGCTGGATAATCTTATTGTTTCCCGTCATCAGGTTAGAGACAGACTGGATCGGATTGGTGATGAGTGTCCTGTTGGATAGCTCTATACGAGCCGCTTCATGTTACAAAAGCGCGTGTGTGGCTCTTCTGTGTGATCCTGCGCGCGCTCTGATCAAACTACTGACCCCGTATAGAGGGGAGGGAGAGATCAATAGCCCCGAATCAGCGTCATTCTGCCCCCACCCCTCTCTCTTGCCCTCTTATTGCAATAGCCTTCATCGGATCTTCATGCAATGCAACCCTCTCCAGTCCCTCTCTCTCTCCTCCTCCTCCTTCTCTTATGCTTCCTCGACACATACTAAGTAACACCCTCCTGAAATCAATTAAGAATGCGTACAAAAGTGCCGTGATACCCACTGAAAGCCAACTAAGAAGATTTGGCATTTACATGTTTACTTGAGTACAGTACGTTTTTGGCACATAAATAAATACACTGCAATGATTTGTTAAAAATACTTGTTTTTATTGATATTTTATATAATACTTATGGTTACACAACGTATATAAATACTTACATTGATTTTATATTATTAACGCCATCTGCATGCAATACTACACTGTAAAAAAAATTCCGTGAAATTTACGGTAAAAAACTAGCAGCTGTGGTTACCGGAATTTTACCGTAAAAAATATGGTAGCAACGTTTTAGGTTTTACGGTTTTAACTTAAATTTACAGTTAAATACCGTAATTTCATTAACTGATATAATGTTAATATACCAACCTATTGAAGTACTGAAATCTGTTTTGTACCTTTGTAATACACTGATAACCACCAATTGCAGGTGGTGATGAGAAAGTCACATGATGAACCAATGCCCATCACAAGCAGCTTTTAAATAATAACATATATAGAAGGTGCACAGTGTCATTCACACAAACGCTAAACACCATCATGGTAACACACATGACACTGAAATAATGCAATAAACATGCATTTAACAACATTAGGTGTAACACACAACCCTAATATACAAAACTGATAAGAAGAAACATAGTTATTTCAACAAAAAAACATCAAATTTGAAATGTAACGCAGGGAATTCTGGGAATGTCAATTTACGGTTATTCACTGTAAATTATACGGTATTTTTTCACTTCCAAAAACGGTATACTACCGTAAAATTTATGTCCAATACATGTAATTTCCAATTCAGTTTTTCACCATATATAGTAGGGGAATTTACCGTTAACCAGTTAGCAGGTTTTTACTGTAGCATTTTTACAATATTTTACCGTTAAAATCACGATAATTTTTTACAGTGCACGCTACGATAAAATAATTCTAATACTAATTTTGTTTATTTGATAGAATATTTATGGTAATTAATATAATTACATAAATATTTATCAAATCTGTACTAACGATTACTACAAATACCTAATAGATATTTATAAGTATAAATCTTATATATTATTTATATTATTCAACAACAAATAACAACACTCTCAACAACAATAATATAATTAAATAAAACATGCTATCTTTCATGCTACATGGAAACATAGTTTATTTATACATCTTTTTATATAAATGATACATTTTATTATATTCTTATTTAATTATATTTATTATTATTCCCAAAATAATAAAAACATTATTATTGTTATTTATAATAATTTTACATAATAATTTATTATTATATTAATAAAACAATGTCTTCATACTACATGAAAATATTTTTATTTACCATATTGTGTTTCTTTATATAAATGAAACATTTTTATATAATAATAAAAATCTCATCATACTTATTAAAATTTTAAAATGCCATCTCATTTCACCTAAAACATAGTTTCTTATATGTTTATATTATATGTATATAATTATACACATTACATTTTAATAACAACATTTATTATTTTTCTTATTATTATTATAAAAATAACTCAACACCAAACTACATGTAAAGACTATAAAGCTATTTAATCAACTATTGCCTAAAATACACTGCATTTTTATGCTTTTGTTTGAATCTGATCAATAGCAAAGGCTCTCTCTTGCTTGTTTTTCACAAATATTCGTTCATTATTCATTTAGGACATCAGTGAATGATGTATCTCATTCATAAACACATACGTCTATATATCTTGCATGCACAGCATCCTATTTATTTATTATATAAAAAATAGGATGCTCTGCATGCAAGATATAAGGCAATGCTATAAATCACAGTCATATAGCTATAATGCTCGTTTAAAATGAGATACTCTTTTTTTCCTTCCCAATGAAATAAAGTTAATAAGCCAGCGAGCAGGGATGGGAGGCAGGTCGGGGCAGTAAGCGGCGAGTTACCCAGGGATTTCAGCTTTCATCCGTTGCCTAGCAACCGCGCTCTCCGCGGCAACGACGAGTGTCAAAGCGAGGCGCGTGCAACAGGGCGTGAGACTGCGAGAGAGCGCAAGCTCTATAATAGGAGAGGCCTTGTGCTTTTGTTCCCTGGTCTGTATGCAGGTCCATTAGCACCCATCCATCCCATCGAACCGCGGATCCAATAGGGCCTAGAGGAGGTTTTGTACTGATGCACCACTGCAGAAAAGAGATACAGAGTAACCCTGTGGTAGCTTCAAGTAAAAGAGTAGCCAACTACATAGCAAACCAAGATAAAAGCTCTGGGCCTGCACTGAAAAGTGAATGAAAAGACGCCGTCCCATCATCAAAAACACACTTTCTCATTAAAACTCCCAATAGGTCTTAAATAGACAGCACTGTTGTGACCTCTTTCCTCTTATGCACGGCCCAGCCGATGATTAAAGGATGCTGGGAAGCGGAGTGCATGTGCACTTTGCTTGCTACCAGTTTAATGTGTTCACCCAACTCTTTTCAGACAGCTGTGTTTATGTGGTCGGGCCTGCACACAGGAGGCTCTGGCGGTGAAGTGTATTAGACATCGATGTGCATTAAAAGCATTTCCGAGGACCTTCCAGGTGCATTTGTGGATGAAACTCTTTATGTGTCGGCAGAGTGTTGGGTGTGTTTGCGAGCGCGCCTGTGGCTTGACCGTGGGCCGTTCAGTAAAAGCTAATGACCGAGCTTGTTAAATGTTCACAGGAGATTCTCTAGCTGTTTGTCTAGACCAGGGGTTTTCAAACTAGGGGGGTGCAAGGCAGTGCTAGACACTGTTATTTTATTCACAGCTAGTTTGTAGTTTTTATTCATATTTGAATTAGTTTTTATTTTTATGTGTTCCGTTTTCATTTGAATGTGAAAGTTTTAGTTATTTAGTTGTCTTTTTGTGATTTTTAGGATTTTTTTTCCTTTCCTTTTTTTTTATAGGTCATAGTATTTATTTATTTATTTTCATTCATTCATTCATTCATTCATTCATTCATTCATTCATTCATTCATTCATTCAATCCAGCTTTATTTTTGGAACATCAAGTTAAACTAAATGAAAATAGGAAATGGTGCTTTGGCAACGTATAGGCCGAATAACAAATTTATTATTAGTTTAAACGTGAAGTAACAACATTTTCATGGGTTTTTAATTTCAGTTTAATTTCAGTTAACTATAATACCCTTGGTTCTAGGTCACTGGTGAAGTTTAAACATAACACAAGTATTAAATAAATAAGATTTAAAAATAATTTGATTAAATCACAACAATAATAATCAATAACATTTGTTTAAAAAACAATGCATTTACAAATAAAATCATTAAATAAAAGTGATTTGAATAAATAAAAAATAATTTGCTATAAGTTTGAATTGCGAGTCATATAATAATTGTTTTTTGTTTTGCTGGGTAATAGTCCATGTAATAATGCTGTTAATTGTCATCCGTTTGATTACTCCTTAATCTTTAATCTACTTCACCACTGATAAGCTACTACTAAATATTGTAGAAACTTAATTTTCTGTAAAGTTGCTTTGCAATGATTTGTATTGTAAAAAGCGCTATAAAAATAAACTTGAATTAAAAAAATTTAATAAATAATTGAATTAATAAAACATAAAACTGGATTTCAATAATACATCTAACAGTACAGTACAACTGTAAAATATTTACTAGCATTTCTGAGTAAAAACTTTCCCTACATCAGTTGTTTTCAGTGTAGTAGCCTAAAGGCCGGTTCACACCAAGCACGATAACTATAAAGATAACGATAAAGATATAGTTCTAAAAATCGTTCTCAATATTAAAGAATAGCATAGTTCACACTACAACTATAACGATAACGATACAGAGGAACGATATCGTTGTGATCACTTTCAAAACAATTTTTTTCCAGCTGATGGAACGATAAAACACTGACAGCCAATCAGAATGAGCTCAAGAATTTAAAGCGGCAGACACATGTGCGCTTAGAATAAACAGACGATATCGTACGCTGGTGTGGACGCTAATATCGTTATCTTTATAATTATCGTTCTTGGTGTGAATGGGGCTTTAGTAGTAAAGCAAAATGATGTAACAAAAGAAACGAAATATTTTACAAATATCTTAAACATGTATATTCTATGTTTTCACATTGTAAATTGGGTGTTTATACATACAATTATTATTATTGCCTTTTAAATTATATGGTGGGGGTCCTTCTATGAGAATGATCATATTTGGCTGTCTGTTGCAAGACAAAAAACCCCACTACAATTATTAAACGGAAGCTATAGTGTGTGCATTTATGTATTTATTACAACCTGGTTTCGGTAACTCTAGCTACGCGTTGATTAGGCCTGAAACAAAACACAGCATTGCCTCTTGGGAGAGTTTTGAGGAAGCTAATTAACTTCAGATGTAAGACGTTTGTCAAAGCAGTTCTGCGACGGCTATCGAGCTAAAAACCGTGAGCGGCGTTTTTCAGGGAAAGCGTTCTCATCTGCACAGTATTACTGAGTAATGCTGGCTGATTAGACGGATCGAAATCAAGAATGTATCACGGTCTGCTGAACTGAGGATGATGAGTATCACACACTCACTAGCACATCCTGCTCTCCGAGCTACATCGCTCCCCTGGGTCCTCCTACCCCTGAACCCTCGTCTCCATGGCAACATGCCCTGCCTCACATTACCCAGAGAGAGAGAGAGAGAGGATGCTTACAACACTCCTCTCAGAGGCTGTGGTTCTTGTTGCTCCTGCTTTGGAACAAACCTACACTGGTGAGGGGTAGTTTCTTTGTGTGGTGGCGGGACTTGTTATCGTTCTGGTAACGCCACCTTGTGTTCTTAAATTTCGCCCTGACAAAAATGCTGAGAGGATAATGAGGCGCGGATGAGTCAGAGTCCCTCTTTCTCCCTCATTTGCTCTGTTCATGTTTGCTACAGTTCAAATAATGGGTCAGCCCAATCCATATATCTATATAAACAGAATCATACAGCTAATAGTTAAGCTAATCAAGCTGTTTAACTTCTTTTCACGAATACAGTATGGTTAGTCTCTGAGGTACTTCCTGTGTAATTATTAGAACTATTATATCTCCATCTGCTGGCCAAACACTGTAAATACAAGACGTGGATCCACAAAACTATTTCATTCAATCATACACCGTATTTTGCCTCAAAACGGGGGGAAAATGATAAAATTAAAAAATGTACTTTTTAGTAATCATAAACCATTCTCGGTAGCTAATGTGAAGGTCATAATCTCCTTGTTATAGGCCCCTACTACAAGCTACATTTATAAAAATAAAAAAATCATATTGTGAAATATCATAATTTAAAATAACTTTTATATTTTAAATGTTATTTATTCCTGTGATGAATTTTCAGCATCATTACTCCAGTCTTCAGTGTCACATGATTCATCAGAAATAATTCTAATATGCTGATTTATTATCAATTTTCAGCATCATTTCTCCAGCCTTCAGTGTCACATGCACGATCCTTCAGAAATCATTTTAATATGAAGATTTAGTGCTCAAGAAACTTAGTGCTTTCAAAAAAAATAAAAAATCTTACTGATCACATAATACATATACTAGATGTTTTGTGTTTAAATCTGATAATAATATATATATATATAATTTAGTTGCTTTCCAATATTAATCACGATTATCACTCCACAATCAAAGTTTTTGTTTTCCATATATATGGTATACTGTGTTATTTATTATGTCATATAAATCCACAACATGCATGTATATATTTAAGAAAAAAATTATATTTATATATAAAATATTTATATTTACATATAATATAAATTATATGAATATAAAATATAATAAAGCTTGGGAAGGCCGCGAGAAAAATACATGTAAATATTTTCAAAATATATACTGTATGTGTGTGTATTTATATATACATAATACATATACACACATATATTATGTAAACCAAAACTTTAATTTGGATGCGATTAACCGAGATTAATCGTTTGACAGCACTAATATATATACACACACTACACTAATATTGAGTGATCTAGGACCTTTATATAGTGAGTGCCATTGTAAAGACTGATCCCTCACAGTCTCGTTTTTACCCATGTTAAACTTAATATGGCATCTAACCTGACTAAGGTCTGGACCTAAAATAGGGCTGACAAAGCACTCTGCAATATATAAATTAATTCGACAAACAACCATCAAATAATAATGAAAAATGTAACATTTCCCAATGTAACTGTCGACAAGACAAGCATCATAGAATCAAAACAATGAAATGCATTTTCACATTTGAAATAGAATCTATTCTTTATTATTTAGACGCAGGGAGAAAGATTTTATTTCTTAGCTTTCATATATTTTTTCTCTACTGCACAATTTGCATAATTTCATGACATCCTGTGGACAACCACAAAACCATAACATTAGATTTTTTTCTACTTTTTTTTTTACACGAAGTGAAAAACAAGACTCGTTTTACAAGCATTTTTACAGTCCGCATACAACTTCAGATGATGTGTTGAATTTTTCTCTCTTTTTAAACTGAATCTGGAGGCAAAATATATCAACAAACATCTAACAAAACATGCAACATCTATGTAAAAACATAGAAACTCTTTGACAACCATTCAATTTGACAGGAAATTTTGTGTTGTCTTTTTTCCTTTTTTTTTTACCGTATCGTTTTCATTTTGAGAGATGTTGTTGATTTCGTCAAACAGGTTGGAATGGATTGATCAAACACATGATTTTAAACAGATCCAGATATTACTTTCTTACACAGTTAGACAAATACAATATGTACAGACAGAGTTTGACCTTGATCACAATCACATGCTCAACGTCAGACCAAATAAATATTCAGACCTCTTCTTGTAGAAAATATCCTATATATTTACAAAATCAAGAAAATAACCAAAATTACATTCACACGGTTTACGGCAACTGAATTCTGAATTGAAAGAATTGAACTGAATTGAAAGGAAAAAAAAATCACACTTTGAAAGGTGTGATGATCTAAATAAAACTGATGACACTTGTTACAGGTTTTAATTGGCCATCATAATTATGCACCAACATAAAATATGCATTATTATGTTTCACATCTAAACAGATATTTTTTTTTCCTTTACAAAAAAAAAAATAAAAAAAATTTCTGGTCGCCCCTATATATATATAAATTTTTTGTCATATTACGATGAAATTTAGAAACCTATGAAAACAATAACGTAAAGTGCATATGATTAATATGTACTGTGCCATAAAGAGGAAGTAAAAAATAAATAAATAAAAATAAACATTATACAATATTCATATAATTCATTTCTTTTTTTTTTCTTTAACAGATATACATATATTCAGACACTCGCTTGATGTCGCATGTTAAGGTTTATGCATTCAAAGAACATAATCCATGTTGCATAGATTTACCCAAACAGAACCAGTGGATTTGGTTAAAACATCAGGTTGGCACACGATAGTTCATCTTACTACGACAGCAACCTTATATTCAGGTACATCTGTGCACCACCTGTGCAAGATGCAGATTAAATCATATGGAAACATTAGTGTACATTTTATTAGCCAGGTTACAAAACCATGTTTCCATGTGTGAAATATGTCCACTGATATTGATAATGGAAACACTGACTGTTAAGTTAGAAAAGTACTGTCTGGTGTTGAGATCCTAGACAGACAAAAACACATGCCTTTATCCATCAATGGCACATACTAGTGTAGCTATACACTGATATGGTGCAGGTTAAAGAGGCAGTGATCTAAACCGACATGAACAGATGAACTTTACAGCAGAAAAAACAATATTAAATGTGCACCACCATGGAACAGTGACACGTGACGCAGGACAGACACCTTGCACCATTAAAATAAACAACAAACGTTACATCAGGATTTCAATCGAGCCAATTAAGCCAGAACCCTCATATAAAAGCCAAGGAGGACTCAAATGCACATTAATTATTACCATTATCTTTTTTTTTTTGTCATTGCATATTTGGATTCCACATACAACTTGGTCACAAAACAGCAACTATTGATGACAACATCTGACCACTAACATGACATTTACTTCAAGATGCTGTTCATAAAGCAAACACACATCGTGGACACGTACAATCATACTTCTAGACAGAAAACAGATGCCCTTTAACCTCAGAGAACCAAATTTGAGGGCTCGAGACACTAAAAACAAAGCACGCCCTCATTTAGCATCCAACAAATAGCCATTCTTGAAATAATCAAGAGGACTTCGTGAAAACCAGATCATCTCGACTTGATTGATGGATCCATGTCCAATAGCTGATGTCAGTCACAACCTGAAGTTTCAACATTCCCTAAACATTGAAGACGACACTCAAGACATTATAAACGGAGGAATCTCGAACTGTGCACAGTTGGATGTTGCATTCAATAAGGGGAATCCATTATATTTACGATTGTCTTTCTTACAGTATAACCTCTATACAATGCATAACATAGTCTGATATGGTCATTATACATCACATGATTGTGTCAAGAACTGCCTCTAACTCCTTGTGAACAATGTTTTTTGCAAAAAAAATTTGGACATGTGATAACAGCTGAAATTACATTGAAATGTAATAACTGGTATTAATAATTGGCTCATGCCTAAGGTATTTTAGATGTAGAAAGTAGTTGCAGAAATGACTCCCTCAAATAGACAATAGCATTGCTCTGGGAGTGAAAATAGCCTCAAATAGCCTCAAATGGCCTCAAAACCTTCGTCACAGTATTTCATTCAACTGATTTTCTCTTTTCATGATCTATCAGTCATTCCAGATCCACAAACCCACCTTTTCCTGTTTTATTTCTCTTTTTTGGAGGGCACCGATGGGAGATGGACGGCACGTGATTAAGGCTGCGTTTGACTGGATGTGGCCACTAGCTTGTGCCAGCTGACGGCCCGCTTACGCATGTCCACTTTGTCCAGCCAGATGTAGGCCTCGCCAATCAGGGTCTTCTTCATAAACTTCCCTCCATTTGACACCAGGAACAGCTGAGAAGAGGAAGGGGATAAAAGACAGGCGAAATGGTAAAAAAAAAGTCAGAGGAAATAATTTAAAGGGGTGGTTGATTGCGATTTCACTTTTTTTAATGTTAGTTTAGTGTGTAATGTTGCTGTTTGAGAATAAACAATATCTGCAAATTTACGAAGCTGAAAGTTCAATGCAAACGGAGATATCGTCTTTTAAAATTCTGGCAGTTTAATGCCTACAAAAACGGCTGGTAGGGACTACAACAAATTACTTCTTGGGTTCGTGACATCACAAACCCAGATAAACCCCGCCCTCGGGAAAAGGCAGCAAAGGGGGCGAGGCCATGCTGTGCTGCTTTAGAGAAGAGGAAGAGAAAACTAGAGGTGCACGTAATAATCTATTCATATATGAATCACGATTCTGTCTTCTAACGATTCTAATGGATTCACAATTTCAAAATCAATGTTCCAAAGCAACAGTTCTTAATACTGTGTTTCTCTCTCTCTCTCTCTCTCTTTATTTCTCTCTCTCTCTCTCTCTCTCATTCAGCTCAGCTCCAACAATGAACTGTTCCAATTATACACTTACTGTTTTCACATATCTTGAGAAGCGTTAAACATGGACACGCGTGCAGTTGCCGTATTGTATTAAAGCTTTAATCGGGATAAAACTGTATATTAAAAGCTAACATAAGCAGTAGCATTTACAAATAACACCATATCTAAGTATGAGACAACAAACAAAAAACATAGGGCTACTATTAAAAGTTGTGCTTGCACAGGTTCTGCACGATCTTCTTCAATAATATCCTCTGCGTCTCAATTGGGCTCAAATCGATTAGTAGTATTGACGACGCCATTGTTCACAATAAAACCGGAGCACATGCCGCTGAGCTGAGGGGCGGGACGCTTAGACGCGCACTAGAGGTGGTTTAGCCAATCACAACACACTGTTAACCAATCAGAGCCCATCGCCTATTTATGAGTGTGGGGCTTCATAAAAGCAGGAAATGATGTTTCTCGGAGAAGGGACAGAGCGGTGTGGAATAAGGGTAAATTATGTGAAAAATAATGTGTTTTTTTTTTAAACGAAGCATTAACACATTAGACTGCACCCCAAAAACACAATCAAGCCTATAAAAAAAACAGTCAACCACCCCTTTAAATAATAATACACTTCTGTTCAAATGTTTGGGGTCAGTAAGATTATTTAATGAATACATGTTTGAAATTAATGTTTTTATTTAGTGAGTGTAAAGATTTTTTGTACATTTTTAGAAAATATTTTTATTTTAAATAAATGCTTTCTATTCATCAAAAAGAATCTTGAAAAGAATGTATCACGCTTTTCACAAAAATATTAAGCAGCACAACTCTTTTCAAACTTGATAATAATACGAAATGTTTTTGAGCATCAAATCAGTATTTTTAGAATGATTTCTGAAGATCATGTGACACTGAACTGGAGTAATGATGCTGAAAATTCGGCTTTGCATCACAGGAATAATTGCATTTTAAAATATATTAAAAAGAAAAAAAAAAAGTTATTTTAAATTGTATAACATTTCACAATATTACTGTTTATACTGTATTTTTTATTCAAATAAATGCAGCCTTACTGTCAGAAAAGCTTCTTTCAAAAACTCTTACCGACCACAAACATTTTGAATGGCACCACACACACACAACACACACACACACCACGCACACACACTATATGAAGTAATTATTTGAACTTCCTCTCCATAGATTGGTTTTGTCGTCTGGATTGTGATATACTATATATATTAAGATCATATACGGTACTATATATCTTATATATATATATATTAAATAGTTAGCCTATATACTGCCTGTCTGTCATTTTGAATTTGCCTCAGTTTATAATTTATCTCACCTGAATAGAGTGGCCAACGGGATTCAGGTTAAAACGAAATGTCTCATTGAATGATGGCTCTCTGTCATGGCGACACACTCTGGTCTTCTTCTTTATGATCTTCTTTTGAGTTGCCACATTCACCACATAAAGCTTTACATACAAGTCTAAAAAGACAGTTGAAATATTACAGATTCAAATACTCTATCAGTGTCTTTCTCAATGGACATTTCACTTATCTTGACTGCAATATTCGTATATCAGTGTCATTTTTGAGGTTGTGTTTGAGGAAAGTTTCATTACCAGGTAGGTGGTCTGGAGATTTGAACTTGTAGGTGATGTTTCTGCACTTGGCCCGGGTGGGGGGGTGGGGTGAAAAAAATAGTGTGGTTCTCAAGAACCAGCTGCTCTCCTTCAGTCTTCATTTCCTTCTTCAGAGCAACCTTGATCTCACCCATCATCTTATCTACAGCCATAGACAGGCAGATAGATAGATAGATAGATAGATAGATAGATAGATAGATAGATAGATAGATAGATAGATAGATAGATAGATAGATAGATGCAATATTTAAAATGTATTATAACATATTCTATTTCATATATTTGTTGTCTAATCCATTTTGAATATGATTTTTCTCTTGTTGGAGGGCTGAAATGTTGCTGTATGTTGTCATTTGTTCAATATAAGTTAATATAAGTGGTGAGCAATAGCGAACTCTAGTGGGCAGGTGTGGAATTACAATTTTACACTGAGCAGAATGGACAAGCTGGGAACCTAAGCAGGCAAAATCTTCATTTAACTGTTAATACAAAATATATATTTATATGATATAAAACATGGAGCAGTATACTGAAATAGATTTCAGAACAAGACATCAGTGGCAACTAAATACAAAACAGTGTTTTGTGTAATGTTCATTATGTTGTACAAAGATAAACAAAAATGTTCAGTAATGCACTTTTGACACTTTGCCATGCTCATGACACACTTAGAGTCCATGTTTTGTTGTGCCGAACGTCTGTGTCCTTTGACAGCAACAAAAACACACACCCTGTGACACTGTGATGAATTATTCAGCAGTGTATGGCAGTGACACAGTAGAGTGGAACAGAAGGGGATGACTGCTGTTTTCCTCTGTCTAACAGGTTCTTAGTCTCCTCAACAGCTTTCAGACAAGCACTAATTCAACCTCAGGGGTGAACCTGACCTGTAGAACACGGTTCAAAGCTCTATTATGACTCACAGTTTGGTTCACTGCTATGAGCACGGAAATGTCTAAAAGTAGACTGCGTGTGAACTGAAAATGAAAATGAAACTGCAATATAAAACAGATTGTTACCTTCTGAATCAGACAGGTTCAAAGATTCAAGTCCTCGGATTTTATCTGTTCCATTCGGAATGTTTTTCCTGATGAGAAGAAAAGTGTGAGAACTACAACTTTTTACTATTTGGATATACAAGATTAGATGTCAACTATTTGGGTTTCTTAATGCAGACATATATACAGTTGTAGCTAGAAATATTACATTTAAAATCTTATTTAAACTTGGAAATAAACAGTTTTTTAAATTAAAATAAAGAAATATTACATAAAATGAATACGAAATATCCCTTTTTCGGATTGTTTTCTGATTCTGCCTTTTGAAAATTCATTAATTTTTCATCAACTTTTCTCTATCAAATTAATGAATAAATACATGCTACAGTTCAAAACTTTGGGGTCAGTAAGATTTTTTAAAATAAATTAATACTTTTATTCAGCAAGGACTCATTAAATTGATCAAATGTGTCAGTAAAACATTTATAATGTTACAAATGATGTTATAAATGTTATAGATGCTGTTCTTTTGACCCTTCCATTGATAAAAAAAAAAAATCCTGAAAACAAAAATTAGCACGTTCACAGAAAAATTTTAAACACAACTGATAATAAAAATAAATATTTCTTAAGCACCAATTCAGCATATTAGAATGACTTCTGATTTTTTTATTTATTAAAATAGAAAACAGTTATTTTAGATTGTAATAATTTCACCTATTACTATTTTGTTACTATTACTATATGTTTTGTGTAAATGCATTAACCTTTAACATTACATTACTGACACGAGTTTTAAAAGGGAGTTTATTAGTTAATTTAATCTATATTTAACTAAAATATATAATTACTATTATGAACCATTTTCACCAGTGGTCTCAACAATTTTGGACCCTACTGTTTGATTTATCTCTTTTGCTGATTAAAAGCAAAAGAGATATACTCAAATGTAAAAAAAAAAAAAAAAAAGGGGAGTGTACACATGTATTTCGCACAATATTTACTCAGAATTCATTCAAAGATTACTGAAACAAACAAAAAAAAAAATTGCAGTATACACTGGCAAAACTGGTGGCACTATCACTCTGTTAATTCAAGCCTGGTCTGGGTTTCCCAAAAGCATCGTAAGCTTAAGTACATTGTTGACCCATTGAAACCAATAGAGCTACGATCAACTTACAATGTTACAAAGTCAACTTAGACTTACAATGTTTTTGCGAAACACAGACCTGCATGGTTACAGGCCAGTGCAGATAATCTCAAAACAGCCAAATCCTCCAACATATCAATCTATCAGTCCGCTAGATACACTGAAATCCACAGAATACAGATTAATTGCAATTACAGGAAGGAACAGGCATACTTACAGCTGAGGGACCTGAAATATGGCACTGTCCACAGCGTTAGTGCCCAAGTTTTCTTCACTGTCCAGAGTGTATGCATCCCCATCAATCATTCTGTGGTTTGTTTTATCTGTTGAAATACACACATACACAAACAGACGATTAGACATCAGCCATATTATGCAAGCGACTCATTATTTACAATACTAACTTAAACACAATTTATGCAAAAGGAATGGGTATGCACTTTGCACACAAAGTTACATATGGACAGAAAAGAAAAGAGAACTAAAAAAAAAAGAGACCGTCACAGTGAAATGAAAGGTAATGCACTCTTTTTAAAATAACGTCAAACATCGGTTTAAAAACAGAATAGATTTGAATGCAAATATCATGGCTGCCTTGATTTTAGATTGAAACATTTTCGTGTTTTGCTTCTATACTGGAGGTGTGGTTAGTGCTGATTTTATTCTTATATTTAGAGAGAGGGAGGAGTCACGTGTCTCTCACCTCCTCTAGCAGAGATCCCTCCATGATGGTCATCTGACTCGATACTTTGCTCTCATTGGCTGGAAGATGTTGTGTGATCAGTATGGGGCCAGTTCTGCCTTTAGATGGGGCTGTCTCTACACGGACTCATCCAGAGATTGCATAGTTGCCCTCACATGAAACCAGCTCATGATTTTTACACACCACAGTCATGCGGACATAGATATGGGTTTGATTTGGGGTTAAGGGCCTGGGATTTTACTTGCAAGGGGTAATGAGGTAACAGAGGGGTTCATCATGCTCTGGATGTCAGTGTGAAGTGTTTTACAAATTTAGCTTCTCTATGACGGCAGGAAAGGTTTGTGCTGTACTTTGAGCGATTTTTTAATGCCTCCTCTGCTTCTACAAAATGTGCTGTATTACAAAGAAACACTAAACCTGAATGTCTGGCATGAAATTTTATCTGGGAAATAAAATCTTTAATTGCTGACCCAAGTTTTACTACAGCTGAAGGCAGGTTTGTGAAATTCGATTTACGGATGGGAGTTTAACAGACATTGGTAGTTTAAACAATTTAGGGTTTTATAGGCTTTATTAAACATTAAGGTCTTTATAATGAGATCATTTCTATTTTGCCACTCAGTATATAAATGTCAGTTTAAATGCTGGAAGGTTTAAAAAGTACTTCAGAATAATCTAATTTTTCACTTTTCTTGAAGGAATAGTTCACCCAGTAATTCATATTTCAAAAATGTACTCACCCTCAAGCCATCCAGGATGTAGGTGAGTTTGTTTTTTCATAGAAAATAAGCGTTACATCATTTGCTCGCCAATGGAGCGTGAATGGGTGCCGTCAGAATGAGAGTCCAAACAACTAATAAAAACATCACAGTAATCTACAAGTAATGCACACACTCCAGTCCATCAATTAATGCTCTGTGAAGCAAAAAGCGGTGTATTTGTAAGAAACAAATACTTGTTTCATCATTTAAACTTTAACCGTTTTTTTCCTTTTTGGTCAAATCATTTCTCCATGAGTGCTTTGTCCAGCGAAAAAGTCCATCCCCTGTTGTCCTCTCACATCAAAATCTACCAACATATTTCTTTAGAATTGTTTATGACTTTTTTTGATTGTAAACGTTTCTTGAGCTTTGCATAATTCTATCTTGATTCAGACGAGACAGCTTTTTATTTATTTATTTACTGGAGAATATATAGATAGACTTGTGTGGATTATTGTTGATTATTGTTTTTATAAGCTGTTTGGACTCTCATTCTGACGGCACCCATTCACTGCAGAGGATCCATTGGTGAGCAAGTGATGTGATGTAATGAAATTTCTCCAAATCTGTTCTGATGAAGAAAAAACCCCCCCTCCCCTCTACTCTTAGATGGCCGGAGGATGAGTAAATTTTCAGCAAATTTTCAATTTTGGGCCAACTATTGCTTGAATACTCAATAAGATATTTTCTATTTTGTGGATTATTAAATATTAAGTGAAATGTTTTTATTTAGTGGTTTTAGGTGTAGGCTTTAATTTATCAACATAAAATGATGAAAACAAAAACTAAACTAAATTAAAAAATGTGTCAGCAAGGTGAGGACGAGAGGGAATGGAAAAGAAATAGCGGAAGAGTGCGAGAATGAGAGGACAGACAGAAAGGAAGAAAGAAAGACAGAGAACAGATAGGCTGTGAGCTCATGTGAAGTAGTAAGGGTTACTTGGCTGGAATCGGGCCTGTTGCACCGCAGCCTCAGCTGCAGCGATGGCGTTCCCAGCTTCTTCCAGGTGGGCTTGAGTGACGCTGCCTTTGCTCTGGCTGCGTGAGGGGCCGTGGGAGCGCAAGTGACCCTCAGAGGAAGATTTGGAGCTGCCGGGACTACTGTGGGACTTTTCTATTGTAGGGACCAGTGTGTCTGTGAACATAGAGTACATGCCCTCTATTAATCCTGAACTGATCCCAAATGTTAAAGGGGTCATATGATACGATTAAAATTTACAAGCTCTTAGTGCATAAAGAAGATCTGTAAAGTTGCAAAGACTAAAGTCTCAAATCCAAAGAGATATTCTTTATAAAAGTTAAGAGTCAACCAAGACTACCTAAAACAGCTCGTTTTAACACGCCCCACTAGCACTTTATTATTCATTAGTTTGGGTTAAACCAATCATTTTTGCTTGGTTGGAACAGCAACTACACTAATTATGTCTATTTGTTTCTCTGTTTCTGCCACGGGATTAACATCCCGTGATAACTAGGATTTACACAAGCTTCAGTATGGATCCAGAACACCTGAGAAGAAATTATGCAACTCCTCAGAGGACCTCAGATGATGCCAACCCTGAAACAACATACAGAACTACCACATTTTGCTAAAAGTTTGATTGCATCATATAATAACTGCTGTTAATATTATTCATCGTCTGTTTTGTTACGTCTTATTTGATTTTTCTGGAACTGCTGGTTTTGTCTGGCCAGAGAAGAACTGGCCCCCCACTGAGCCTGGTTTCTCCCAAGTTTTTTTTCTCCGTTCTGTCACTGATGGAGTTTTGGTTCATTGCCGCTGTCGCCTCTGGCTTGCTTACTTGGGGACACTTCATTTCCAGCGATATCGTTGACATAATTGCAAATATATTATTTAAACTGAACTGGATGTTGACATCACTGAATTCATGATGAACTGCGTTTAACTGAAAATTTAGTGTTTACTAATGTCATTTTGCATTATTGACACACTAATTTCCTAATTAATGCTGTACAGTTGCATTGACACAATCTGTATTGTTAAAAGCAATATATAAATAAAGGTGACTTGCCGATTGACTTTGACTGACCTCACGATGTGGAAGATTGCATAAATGCGCCCAATGTTCACGCAAAAAGGCGGAACTTTTGATCTCACGGTGTGGCTGTTGCTGGTGTGTTTTGTTGTGAAGAGCGAAACGACATTGTTTGGCCTTCCAAAAGAGGACGCGACTATAAATCAGTGGTTAAGTTTGTATTTACAACACTGTTCCCGAACACTTCAACCCAAATATTCAGATGTGTGCAGCACATTTTATGTTATGTTAAGTGTTTCTTGATCCTGGGAGAGTAGACTTCAATGCCGGCAGTTCTGACTCACAGACAGTAAGTACTTTTTTTATATTTAAAGAGTTGCCTCTGATGTTTCAAACGCAAGTTTTGAGCAGTGTAGTGTAGGGCTTGTTGTTTGTCATTTCTCGGATTACAAATGCAGACGTGGTTTTATGTTTAAGCGGCGCGATGCAACGTGTAAAAAGACAGTATAAGTCATTATTATCAGTATTTATGTCCCCACTGGATGCAACAAATTTCTCGTTTATAATGGGTTTTAATGTTTTTGTCTCGTCGCTCCGACCAGACAGGGCATCACAATATGGTAAGGGGCGTAACATTTCCATCACTACGCTTGAGGTATTCGGCCAATCACATCGCACTGGATAGCTGGCCAATCAGAGGCACACCTCGCTTTTTTCAGACCGGTGAGCTTTGTAAAAATCAACGCGTTTAAAAAAGGAGGGGCATAGAGGAGAAACAATAAAGTAAAGTAGAGTATGTGGAAAATAATGTGTTTCTTAACCTTAAACCACATAAACACATTTCATTACAACAAATACACAAAATAATGTTCTTTTAAGTAACATCATATGACCCCTTTAAAAACCCATTCATCTCCTGTTCAAAGGTTTCAAGTCAGTAAGATGTTTTTGTTTTGAAAGAAATTAATACTTTTATTCAGTATTATATTCTGATCAAAATTGACAGTAAAGACATTAGTAATATTACAAAAGATTTCTATTTCAAACAAACACTGTTCTTTTGAACTTCTACAGTATTTGTCAAGAATCCTGAGGATTTGTTTTATCATGGCTTCTACAAAGATATAAAGAAGTACAAATATTGTCAACATTAATAAAGAAAGAAATGTTTTTTGAGCACCAAATCAGCATATTAGAATGATTTCTGATGGATAATGTGACACTGAAGACTGGATAATGATGCTGAAAATTCAGCTTTGGCATAACAGGAATAAATTGCATTTTAAATTATATTAAAATAGAAGGCAGTTATTTTAAATTGCAATACAATTTTTAACTGTATTTTGATCAAACAAATGCAGCTTTGGTGACTGTAAGAGACTGTAAAAATAAAATAAAAAATTAAATAATAATAATTACTGGTTCCAAACTTTTGAATGGTATTCTAAAACAAGTCGCACTAGTTACCACCTGTGTGATTCCTGTGTGTATTTTTGTTTAGTATGCATGACCTACCTTTAGCGGGGTCAGGGAAAATGCCATGACTTCGGCTCTTGATGACAGAAGTTTTAGGGGACTGCTGGTTCCCCGGTTGCCCTCCTTGACCTCCAGAACCTCCTGGCTCTCCAGGGCCTCCCTGACCTCCGAGTCCCCCAGAGCCGCCGGGCCCCTGTGGAGGGTGGGTTCTTCCATGGTGAATACTCTCGCTTTGTTCCTTTAGAGGGTGCCAGCGAGGAGTGTTATCCAGCTGAGCTGTGTTGGAGAGATCAATGAGCACCTAAAAAAAATAATAATTATAAAAAATGTGTTGGATTTAAATTTACTCATCTGACTTCATAGAAATGTCTGTTTTCTAAACTGTTCTTTGGTGGATAATAATGTAAATAGATACTGACAGAAAAATGACTTAATAACAAATTTCATAGTAAACCCTGGTGCACAAGACAAAATGCTAGCTAACATTAAATCACATCTAAGGAATTATGCAAATTATGTTTATCTCTGCCATCATTGTGTGTGAGCACGGAAAGACACTTTTTATCTTATAACACTCACTTCTCCCCGGAAATCATTTGAGGTAATATCTGTTCATAATCCCACACAGTAACCCCAGATTTCTTCTCAGCTGAAGCCAACACAGACCACACGACACCCACACACACACCACACACACACACACACACAGCACACACCCCACACCACACACACACACACACAACACACCATTTTCAATCAGATACAAAAAAAAGACAGAATTCATCAAGGCATAAACATATTTTAACATGAAATCTGTGACTCAGTAAACAGCATATCAATGACAGCAAAACTGGGTTATCTTTCAGAGTTTTCAACCATGGAATGCCAAGTTTGGATTGAAAAAATGGGACACATGGGGGCTGTGACTGTGATGTAACTTCCCTTGTGTTTTTGACTACTTTAATTACATGTAAAACGATCTGTGCATATTCCTTTGACTATATAGGCTACAAGCTTATATATAGCTAGAGTGAGATGAAAGATGAATTGTAATAAAGAGTAAAAAGAGAGACAAATACAGAGAAAAGCATACAAAGGGAGAGTTTTTCATATAGATATGATCTTTTAGAAGAGATAAGAAAACTGGCTAATATTTTGAAACAATTAGTTTGAACTCAAATTGATGGTCCCCAAAAGGGAAATAACTATATAGGAACTGAATATATAAATATGATCTTTTAGAAGAGATAAGCAGAACTGGCTAATGTTTTGAAACAATATGCTTGAACTGAATTTATATTTTTTAAATAGGAAATAACTATATAAAATCTGATCATTTATAAGTAAATGCATAGGTACAGAACAACTATACATTACGATGATACTATGAAAACTAAAAATAAGATTTATCAATTAATACAAATGTATATCATATTTTTTAATAATAATATTCAAAGATTCACATTTCCCTGAAATAGAATATTTTGTGAAACAGTACGTCTTTCCTTAAAGTGTCCCTAAACTTTTACCAGTAGTGTATATATATATTAATTATCTTATATATATATTTAATACTAAAATACCTATATAATAATGTATGTCGTACTTACCTGCTCCAGATGGATGTTTTTATAAATGACGGTCTGGTTCCACTCTGGGTTCTGAGTCTTCTGGACATACTTAATCCTTCTCTTGTTCTCAGCACTGTGAGGTTATCATGTGGAGACAGGATACAAGGAGCAATAAACTTAGATGATGGATTTCAAATGTTTATGTAGCATATTTATAGCCACACTTGAGGCTAGTGGGGTTTCATAAAGAGATGACCTCACAAGAGGCAACACCGATGCATCTACAGTCCATGCCACCAATGATGATAATGACATTATCAGATCACAGACTAAAATTTGGAAAAATTCCATCTTCTACATGAGTTTATGGGCAATCTATGCAAGCATACAGCAGCACTAGACTCTTACAATGAGCTGGTGTGAATTTGCACAATGGTAGAGTTGCACAACTGTACTTAATATTTACTGACTTTGAGGGAATCGTTTCAAGAATTTATTGACATCAAACAAACTTCAGAGGTAGAGGTTGCTTTGAGGTAGATCTGAGACACCGCACAGATGACACAGTAGGTTTCACCACATGAATGACAGCTAGATAATGAAAGAAAGGAAATCCAAACACACACACACACACGCACAAATGAAAAAGCAAAATGAAAAGAAAAAGAAACACCACGCTACCTTGCGTTCTGGACAACCATGACTTGGCTGAACCATTCCGGAGATTTGTATGGAATGCAAAGTAAAAGTAGACAGACAAACAGACAACAGTCAGAGAATCCAAAGAAAGGGTAGACAGAAACCCCTTAAAAAACGTTGTGGTCCAGGTGGAGTCGTGGCTGTGGGGCTTTTAGAGCCAGACAAAAGGATCATTTGTGCAGGTAATAGGAACTAATCTCATAAACACTGCAGATATGGCCATTAGGAGATGGCAGATATAGCATTACACACCCCATACTGGTGGAAGCCATATCGATTGTGCTGTCTCCGCAGTCCGAGACACTGAGCTTGATTACTAGGTAGCATGTTAAGAGAGGAAGGCTAAGCTAATAAAAATTGACTTCTCTAAGGACGATCTCTTCCACTTTAGTCTTCCAATAAGTCATTTCTGTACTAAAGAGGTGAGGACTTCTGCCCAGGAAGGGAGACCTTTAAGCCCACTTGATATGCAAGTTTTTATCAGTTACATTTTTTTATTCCGCCATCCAGCATTCAAGTTTATTGTTAAGCATTTTTTACATTTTCATTCCATTAATTATTATGGAATAATTTGTAAAGGGGTACAACGGAGCTACAGGCGCACTTGATATTGTTTTGCAGAATCTTGATATTGAAAAAAAAGGTGATTTTTCGAAGACCAAGAGTAAAACAATAACAGGAGCTATTCCAAAAAAAGGGTAAAGGAACTACATTAAGTGACTCAAGATTCAATTAACTTAAAAAAAAATCAGACAATAAATCAACCACAATTACAACATTTATATATGTGGACAAGGACAAACACAAAAGAAATATACGTAGTACGTACTGTAGAGACTCTCTAAATCTTTCATTCTTCACCCTCTTACGATCACTTTAACACTTTCGCGCACACACACACCACACACACACACACACACACACACACACACACACAGAATCGTGTGCACAGGGATACTCACCCTCTCCCTGGCAAGAGATAGACCTTTACGAAGGGGTCTGTGTAGCCGTTGTTTTCTCTAGGAGCGAGATTTCTAGCTTGTAGCACGTGAACAATCAGATTGCCCATATTCCTGTCGTAGTTGATTTGAAGCTGAGGAAAAGATACATTATGAGATACATAATACTATAGATAGTCTATTCAATTTTCATTTCACTCTAAAATAAGCACTGGAAGGCTGCAATTTAAATTCAATAAAGCAGTCAATACTGGCGTGAGTCAGTAAGGCTGATAGATCATAATTAAAGCAAAAAAATATTAGTTTTTAGTGCATTTTTCATTTATTTAAATCAATTCTTATTCATGAACAGTAACAGTAAAACAATTTCCTCTACACTGTGCACTTCTGCAACGTTTCATCCTGCACAAATAGTTTTGTTCACACTTTAAATAAATACCTAATTAACATGAACAATATCAATAGATATTCTGTTAAAATAGATATTCCAAAATCATTTACATGATGTTTACAAAATTGTAAACAATATAGTTAGCTGTCTTATTCAGATAAGTAGAAATGGGAATATGACTTAATCTGCTTATGGCAATGTTTTACATGTTGCAAACACAGTCAAAACACAATCATGCAATTTAAATTATTTTTAGAATAGTCTTATACAGTACATATAAATTTGGTGATTGTGAAATCGGTGCACAGACTCACTTGTATCTCACCAGTGACTGGATGCGGTTGTGGCTTCAGAACCTCTGCTGACTGAAAAACAAAATAATGAAAACTAAATCCATGTCTGCTTTAAATCTAATTTGCAGTTCCAAAATTTAGACACAACATTTGGTATATGCTCTATATACAGTATTTGGCATCTTCCTGCAAATTTTTGCACATACAGCACCTTGCTACTATGGCGTTTCTTGTTGACGGAAGGGGACCCGGGTTGCCCAGGGCTGGGGGCCCCACTGGAAGCCGCAGATCCGGTGCCAGAGTGCAAGTGTCCCGCTCTCTCCAGAGCAGACAGCACGGAGGCTGGAGCCTGCTGCTGCGAAACCTTCTGCAGCTCTGCAGCCAGCTGCTTTGGGTCTATACCTGGAGAACGCTGATGCTCACCTACAACACACGCACACAAAACAAACCTACTGATCAATACAGACACTTTTTTTACGGTGAGGAGTGCAAGAACTTTGATGCACACACACCATACTAACACACAGATTCATGATCTGGAGTTAAAATTAACTTTCAGTTAAAATAGCAGATAGCCATTTGTACCTAATGGTTGCATGCATATTAGCTGGACCTGGACCATAGCCTGCTTAAAAAGCTCATTTTTGATGTCACTGAAATATGTTAGTGAAACATAAGCTTAGCCAATGTTTTTATAGATTTTCAGAGTATTTTGGACCCTGTCAATGACCAAGATGGCTGCAGAGTGGACTGATTTACCTTAAAGGGATTTGTTTTAGTGTGAAAAGCTTATTAAAAACATGCAAGCACAGTATGAAGGGAAGAATACAAAATGTTGGAGACACTCACCAGCTCTCAGCTGATGGAGCTCCAGTTGTTGAGAGTGTTCTGTGTCGGAGAGCATGTTTAGATCTCTAAACAGCAGTCAAGATAACAAATATATTAGCATATTGACTTAAAGACCAAACACTGCAATATAGTACAGTTAAAACAAATAGTTAAATGATATCTATATGACGAAATGTAATATTGCAATACTGTCTGGGGTCATTTATATCAAAATTAATACTTTTAAAATACTTTTAATGATTTAATATTAATCAACAATGACATTAAATTGATCAAATGTGACAGTAAAGACTTCTACGTTTTACAAAAATGATCATGGTTTCAACAAAAAATATTACGCAGAACAAATGTTTTCAATGGCGGAATTTATAGTTATTTCTGAAGGATCAAGTGACACTGAAGACTGGAATAATGGTTGCTGAAAATCCAGTTTTGCCATCACAGGAAAATGTGACATGATCAAATATATTCAATTCATTTTACAGTTTTTTTATGGTTATTATTTTGTTATAAATGCAACAGTTGTGTACATGGTACTACCATTGTCTTTCTTCAACAAAAGAGTGTCGTTAGCATGGTTATTTTTGTTGGTGTTGTTGGCCTAAATTGAGTCTTGAACACTAAATACATTATTGCAACTTACAGGCGCACACATATTTCTGCCTCTCCATACTGCTGGCCCACAATGCTTTGCACTTCTTCATATGTCTTTCCCAGCAGATAGATTCCATTCCACTCCAGAACCTGCATTCCTGAGGAACACAACACATGCCATCAGAACCAGTGAGTGAAATACATTTATTAGGTTAGAATAGTAAAAACGGATACTCACAGTGCACCTTAGCCAAAAGTAAACATTATTTGTCTGCATATGGTTATGGAAAGTATTAAAAAGAGGTGTTGTTTATAAGTCACCTACTGTATGTTTATTTTAAAAAACCTCAAAACCAGAACCAAAAACTATTATGATAGATTCACACACAGATAGACAGATCGATGCTATTGTGATTCTGTAGGGGAAAATCAATCACTGAATTAACAATACACATAAATAACATGCACACTTTTTTAATAGCACGCTTCCCTGAGTACTTCACTCACTACAAGAAAACAGTCCTGGAGCATCAGAGACCAAAAAACAAGTGCAGAAAACAGAGAGGGAAAAAAAAACTATTTTAAAAGCATCACTGCAAACTCAAGCCCACTTCAGGCCAAACCCCGGGCACTTACACAAATGAAAGCGAGTCTTCAGATAGGTCTTTTGCATTCGGAGTGCTTCAGCGGCTGATGACAACAGGATATCATTCAAATGTCTGTTCATCTCCACACAATCAATCCCTTCAGTTTTCACTCAAAAACCTCTCAAATGTTCAGCAAGATTGTCAGTCATATCTCCATATTACTCTGCAAGATTACCACTAGGCTAAAGCCATTATTTCAGCTTTGAAGTTAGTATTTAAATGATTCATGCATAATTGGGAATCCGATTCGGCTCATCTGTTGAAAATACTTTGTGCTATACAGTACAAGTGAACATTTAAAATCATCTTCAAAAGCCTTTAATGTTAAAAATGCTGTAATATTTTCCATTTTTTATTCATGAACGGTATAGGTAATAATGGTAAAAATTGCCAATGTGTTACTCATTCGCTGGCTAAATATGGAAGATCCCTGTTATATTCAATATTAAGCATGCATACTTCATGTTTCTAAGCTGAAGCGCATGCATATGAGTATGCATTGTGCAAATGTGCATTCATTTGACTCTTGGTCCAAATAATAATATTGCTACAGCTATCAGATATTAAATCTGCTCTCTAGCACATTTTCCACTGCGGCAGCAGACATTATTATACTGTATCAAGGGAAAAGCATACTTAAGATAGAGAACAGATGCTTGCGTAATCAGCCAGCAGATTGGTGCTTGCATATTTCAGGGATGAAACAAATAAAATAGACAAAAGATCTGACACTATAAAATGAAACATTTTAATACTAAGAGTCTTTGCTAAAATCATGAGTTATGAAATAATAAAAATCAAACAAGCAAAAACATGTTCAGGGAGCGGAGCTATTCTCAGAGGAGCTCATCTAAATTGACACAGCATGCTGAGCCAGCATTCGTCAACAAGGAGAGCAATCATACCGCAACAATAGCCATCCCGGCTAAAATGAGAAATGGCCTTCTAAATTGGGCACTTTAAAACGCTTTATAACATGACCTTTAAAAATTGAAAAATGCATGAATGTAAACTTTTTTGAAACCAAATGTGCTTATATATCGCATCTATTTCGCTTCATTAACCCATTACTGTCTGCAAGAAAATTTAACTTGCTTATGTTATCTGATTGACTAATTGATAAGTTCTTACCTTCCACAACTTTTCCCATATGCTCAGCACATCCTCCTGCTGAAACCTTAGCGATGTAGGCTCCAATCTCTCCGTTGGTCCCTGGAATCTCTTTTCCACCCACAACTCTGATTCCCAGCCCACTCCCTGAATTCAGATGGGTTCAGTTTAACTGATGAATGGCTGAGTAATTGGATTATAATCAGAGTATCTCAGAATCATTTTAAACATGATCTCTTCATCAATACGACGGCCACGAGATTGTTGTTTTGCTTTTCCTTCCAGTAATTTAATTTGCAGGCCTAATTGACTACAATTCGCTGTGTATCTTGTGGAGTAATTGCTATGAAAACATACCTGAGATGGTGTGGTCCTTGGGGTCCCTTTGCAGTTTGATGCGAGTGTGTGGGAAGGGGTAATGGCTGCCTTTCATCTGCAACAATGAAAACAATTCAAGCAAATGAACAATAGCTGAAGTTCTAACACGTGCTTTTGCTGATGCAGTCTGGTGTTCTTTCAAAGATAGGTGCAGTCTATTCATGTGTTTGCATGGTGAATGTGGTTTAAGTAGAACATGTTCCTGGAACAACATTCAGATTGTAAGGGTTAGCCTTACAGTTTGGTTTGTGGATAAAACATTGATATTGACCTATTACAGATTTAGAGATTTTATGGTTAAAACTTTAGGTATGTCATTCCAGAATCGACAAGTGTTTCTAGGAACACATCCTACTTAGCAAAATCACGTTCACACTGGGGGTGCCACTTTACCTGTCTTCTCTCTGGCCCGGCTTCTGGTCCACCACGTCCCTGGCGGGGTTTGTCAAACCAGTCTGTCTCCTCATGCTGAAGATGATATGCTAGAAGAGATGAAGAAAGCATCTGCTGTACCATCACAAGAGACAAAACTGGGGCATGTGTCCCACTCCACCACTTTTCTCCCAGACAACCATCCCTTCACCACCCCCAGTTGGGGACACTTCTTTGCTAGAGTGTTTGAACTGACAGCTTGATGGATTTGGGTCAGGGCTTCCAAGAACAATATCTATGTTTCAAAAGGGTAGGACACTAACCTCCCTTCCACAAGGTCTAAAATCAAGATCGTTTGTTTAGATAAATGCTAAGTTGTACTAAGTAGGGCCCCCCCCCCCCCCCCCACCGGGGGAAGCAGTGACAGAGGATGGTGAGGGCAGGAAAAGCAGTGATCTGAGATGTGTGTCGAGGCATGCACACATGAACATGCATGCTGTGTCCCTTCCGGACCGGGCTACATGTAATGCATCGAGAATTTGATAGAGAACCAAAGCATATATACGCACATACACACAGCATCATACAACAGTGTGATGATGAGATGCCTTACCAAATGTCTAAAATCTAAAACTAAATCCTTTTAAGCATAGAAATTAATTAAATTTTGTGAGCTTCATGCTGAAATAGCAGGTACACTCTTTAAAATAAAGGTTCCAAAAGGGGGGTTTGTAGCGATGACCTAGAACAGGGGTCACCAAACTTGTTCCTGGAGGGCCGTGGTCCTGCAGAGTTTAGCTCCGACCCTAATCAAACACACCTGAACCAGCTAATCAAGGTCGTAATAGGCATACTTTAAACTTTCATGCAGTTGTGTTTAGGCAAGTTGGAGCTAAACTCTGCAGGACAGCGGCCCTCCAGGACCGAGTGTCGTGACCCCTGACCTAGAAGAACCATTTTTGGTTCCCTAAAGAACCTGTCAGTGAACAGTTCTTAAAATAAACACTTTTTTTTCTTATTGTGAAGTATGAAGAACCTTTCATACAACGGAAAGGTTTAATGGATGTTAAAGATTCTTTATGGAACCATTAGTGCCAATAAGCATCCTTTATTTTTAAGAGTGTAAGACATTTTTTTATATATTTTTTTAAATATGCAATTTTGGCTCTCAAGCAAACTGATCTCGTCATGTCTTAAGAATGTTTAGATATTTTCATTGTAAAAACAAGACAAAATACCAATTAAGACAAGGATTTTTACAGTGTACTTGTTCTCGCAATGTCGTAATGCTAATATATAGCTAAGTGCTAAGATTTGCATTCTATGAGACTGTATATAGACCTGCTGCTGTTTTTCCAGCTTCCATTTCAAGTAGTCTAGTACTTTCTTTAAAGACATTGGGAATTCCTCGAATAATTCATAACTCGTGCTAGGGCAGACATGTCAGCACATACCAGCACACTGATATCAGGCGAGCAATATCTTCTGCTTTGTTTACTGGGTGTTTTGCACAACCTGCAGGTGCCTTGATTACAATACTGTGTAAGCGAAGCATTTTTTTATTCATGAGGCAGCACAACAAGTACACCACAAATCATCATTTAACTCCTAATAGAGTGAGAAGAAAACTGACAACCGGATCTGTCTGCAGGAGTTTTGCAATAAATAGTTTGATGTGCTGTCCTTCTGCAAGGAAATGTCACCTTAAATCAACAGTGCCTTCACTTTATTACCCAAGTTAGAGGATGCATTGACCATGGCGAAACCTATGGCCTGTGGAAAACTGGCATTCTGGCGAACACGCTATCAGAAGGACATTTCTCTCTAATGACTATTATCCTGCATCACCAAAACAGCACCCTTGTTCCGTATTTCAGACATCAACTAGTTTCGGAGGATTCCATTACATTAGTGGCATTTTGGTGGGGCAAGATAAGTTCCTAGAGTGTCGTTTCCTAATGACACTAACTTGTTCTAGGAAACTTCTGCTACAGTATGCACACATATATACTTGTGTATGTAGACATGTATGTGGCTTGGTTGATATGATCAGGCCATGTCAGAGAGACCTTGAGGAAGTGCAGTGATAATGAACACCAGGATGGGTCTGAGGTGCACCACTGAGAAACGCCCGTCACTCAAGACTATGGCACGCATGAACGTAGGTTTATGCTTAATGATATTTTGATGGTTGTTGAACAACAGTTCTCACCTTTTACATTCCAGCTAGGACCTCCAGCTGTAGTACAAACATTGCATTTCAGAGAATTCATAGTAAAATTAGCCTTAAAACAGAGCTATGTTTTGCCAATAAAAAACACAGTTACATTTGCGGTGGAAGTGGATGATTTACTTTTGCAAATACATAATTCATGCAATTATCTCATTTTCTAAAATATGTAAAGCACACGCCATTGTAGTCAATATTTTACTCTATAGAGAGCCTTTTAAATACATTCTGCATTCTGAAAGGTAGCCCCATAAAAGTAATGATAATTGAATATAATAATATTTTTAAGATGTGCTAAAAGTATACACAAAGCTATACAGGCAATTATTTCTTTAGCAATACCGGCATTGGTGGTCTTAAATAAATGTCCCAGGTTCAAAACTAACTAAGCTCTATTGACAGCATTTATGGCACATTTGCAGAAACCACCTAAAATATGTTTAAAAGTAAAATGGATGGCTTTAAAACAGCTGTGATTTATTACTTCTGTGTGTTTATACAAACTGAGACTACTGAAATAGCTTTTTGAACCTTGAATGTTACTTCAGCATAGGTTGCTTGAGAAACACAAATAATTTCTGATATTCTCAAGACAGAGACTGGGGTTACGTCTGTGCAAACCCAGCAGAGCATTTAGAGTTGTAAACAAATACATATTCACATTTTGCACTGTTTGTTTATACCATCTGTACACCTGGCTTTTGTTAAACTTCTCAAACAGCTTGACGTTTAACACAATATTACACTATAGAGGGGATTTTAACATGTTTCTCAAAGCTGTTGTCTTATTGGCATTGAGAGCGCCATGAAAGCACAAAGATTAAAAATATGTTTTACAATAAATTTGAATGAAGCTTTATATTTATAAGCCAAACCATTTGTGTAATGATCTCATATATTATCTATAAGACTGATGTTCAAAACACTTTAATACCTGGGTGATTCTAAATAGTAATACTTGTGTAATTTTCACTATAATAAGAAGTACAAAATATATAGTATGATATAGTAAAACAAATGTATAAAACACACAGAAAGAGAATTAATAGAATATTCACTGAAAAAAAATATTATTCATGTAGCATGCAAGATGTTTTTAAATTCCCATTCATAAGCCATGCAAATAAAAACTGAAATAGCAATAATTTATTGAGGATGAAAATTGGAAACACCCATGACAGACATTAACATTACATGAAGAAAATGGTTAAACAAGCGAGTTACAAGTAGAGTTGGAGGTAATAGAAAACTAAGCTCCAGTGAATGTATGTTATAACCAGATTAACTTCTAAATTTGTCTAAACAGAGTCCCTTATTTAATTTACAATTTTCTATCATCAATTGTCAAAAGCACAGATTTGTCTATTTAATTGTCCACAAGCACATAAAAGAGGAAAATCTAAATTCACTACATTAATTTAGTCATCTGATTTGTCCAATCAGTGTAATGACATACTTGCATTTTTGCAATATGAAATATTCTGGATTAATGAAAACTAGACAAACTAAACCAGGTACTTGCATGAATATAACATATGAGAATGTCTTCACAAGAAGACAGAAGTTTACTTATGATTAACATAAATGGCTTAGTATCCCATAGCTGCTGGAAAGATAGTGAAAGATACTGGCAGCTAGTAAACAAATGTATATTCTACCAATCAACTGCATAACTGTTTTTCCCCCAAATACAGCACAAAACAAGATGTTCACAATCTCATTTATATAATTCATAAATAGTGTACTGCCTTCCTAAGACAACCAGTCACTAAATGATTCTGACAGAATTATAGGATGTTGTAACTTCATAGACTGAAGGCAGATCAGTCTCCTCGTCAACTGCAGGGCTGTGATAAATAGCACAGACACTGAGTGTATAATGAATTAAAATAGCTGAATGAATAGTTTTGAAGATCTTCTTAATTGCTTCTCTTCTTATATGTATATGACAGAACAATAATGGTGAAGGAAACAACCAGTTTCCTTTTGCATTTAAGTAGCATGCAAATTCATTAAGAAACACAAGGCAAACGTTTATACATAAAAAACAATTATGTATACATATGTAGATGAGAAGAAGATGAAATCATGCAAACGTGACAGCCTGCAAAGTGTAAAGCAACATCCGAGACAAAAGATGAAAAGAGTAAAGGAAAATGTGACATTTGAATTTACACACAGATATAAATAATGCATTCAGAGCCATACAAAAGATGCATATCAACAGAAGTTAGGGTTGAAGATAACAGATCTCATAACAAATTTACCTTCGCTATCTGACATGGCCCCCTGAAGGTCATCGTTTGTAAAGGCAATGTTCCGTTCATAGCCACTTGTCCTGGACTCCTCTCTCATGTGCTGTTGGACTTCTGGAAGAGAGTGACTGGAGCCAAACTGGTCCCGTGAGTCTGCTGAGATGGGTGGGAGTGGGCCTGCAGATGCTCTGGCCATGCCCATGGGCTGACCAACAGGGCTAAGTGGACTCTCCTCTTCAGAGTTCTGTGCAACAATGGGAATTCGACCCCTGCTCTGACTAATTGGCAGACTTGTCGGTTTAGCCCTAGATACAAACTGGGAGTCAATGCCCTCACCTTCTGTTTTCAGGCGTAGTGAGGAGTTTGACAAGTCTCTTTTGATAGATAGGTCCAGTCCATATACAGAGGAAGGCCTAGAGGAAGGTCTTGACCGAGTGCCACTGGGGTAGGTGCCATCATCGTGAAGGGAAGACCTAATGGTAGGCCCTAGGTTGAGAGATTGACCAAAGTTGAGTGACTGAGCCAGGTTAGCGCCAAGAGCTGAACCCAAATATTTCTGTTGCTCTGCTAGGTTCTTCCTAAGACCAAATGTGATCTCATCCTGCAAGAGCCTTGCCCTGGCCGACAGTCCACCAACTGAGCTGGCAGAGGCCAAGAAGCTGCTGTAATCTAGCTCATGGTCCCTGCTCTCTTGGATGGGCGAAAACTTTGTAATTTTGGGGTCAATTAGTGCTTTTTTATTCTTTAGCTGTTTCTGGTAAAGAACTGAGGCAGGAAGTTGCTTGGCAGCTTGTTTCTCTAAAGTTAGTCTCCCGATGCTATATTTCTCAGCTTTGGGGAAATGCCTAAAACTAGTGTCAGAGTGGAGGTAGTGAGGCAGGCCTGTAAGCTGCTCAAGACTATCTGTACCGCGTCGGAACTCCTGCTTAATTTGCTGTTTCAACATCTTCAATTCATATGGCTCCTCCATGGAATCCTCATCTGTTTTACCATATGAATGCAATCGAGAAGCAGCCTGAAGAGGACCAAGAAAATCTGCCACATCTGCAGTCCGATGAACGTCAGCAGTCCGGAGAAGTCGGTCAGCTTTGCTGATATCCTTATCTGCGATACTGAAGCTTGAACCAAGGCCCGTGGAGCTCTTTGTGAGTTCGCCAATGTCATCAATCAAGACATAGTTCCTGGCATTATGGTGATCGAGGTCTGCATAGAAGGACTCAGCTGATATGCTGGACATGGGACTGCTGGCCATACTGGCTCTCTCTTCCAAGCCCATCCTCAGATCAAGGCTACTGTATTTACCACCGAGATGTGAAACTCCGTAGGCACTCTCTGTGGATGTAGGGACAATTAGGAGGGGCTGGTTGTGTACGACCTCATAGTTTGTCGTAATCTTTGGTTCTAAGTCAGACAAAGTAGTCTGACGGGGTTTCTGTTGCATCAGAAGGAGTGAGGCATGGTTATAGCCAGTCTGCTGAGACTGCTGATTGAGTGTGGGCACTGATGAGTAGATGGATTGGTAGGGGGACACCTGCTGATGGTAAAGAGACTGCTGCTGGTACAATGTCTGCTGAGGATACTGACTTGTTTGGGATGCATATTGATAATGGGAGTATGGGCTCGTAAGCTGTGCATACTGAGACTCAGACTCAGTCTGTGGTGGAATGAACTGGTTAAACTCTGACTGTGGGGCAGTCCGTGGCCGTTCTAGTCCATGACCATTACCTCGTGCCTCTCTGATGTTGCTGACCTCACTATCTGACATGTAGTCTCGCTCTTCTGCCACTCCTTGTAAGTAGGCTCTCTCCCTCTTCTCTCTCTCTTTCAGTAAAGCCTCTTTTCTTCGATTTATACCCATTTCCAGATATCTCAATTTAGCATCTATCTCTTTCTCCTCCTCATCAAGCTCTGCCTGTATCTTACGGAGTTTTGAGGACTCACGTTCAACTAAATCCAGCTCTTTGTCTATGTCTTGGAGGATTTTGGCCCGCGCCATAGTGGTGTTCCTGCACATTCGTCTTCTGGTAGAAGCAGTGGTGTACCCAGAGAGGCCAATGAGGGTATCTTCTTCCGGTGGTGGATGAGGTAGTGTGCGTTTTACTTTCTTCTGAGTGCCAACTGGTGTGCCGCTCTGAGAACCTTTGCTCTGTTGATTAAAATATAAAACAGAAATAAAAAGAAAAACAAGCACACGATAGACATGATATATCCAGCATGGACACTTGACATGTAATTATTTGGAGAAGAAAAATATAACAAATTGGTCCTTTAGATAACAAGAAAAGAGTGCATTCAAGTGCAGTACTTACAGAGTAGGTGTCTGCGTACTGGTACATCATTCTGTCCTCAGTTGTCGGACTGAGTGACTTGAGGTCAGACAGAGATCGTTGTGAGGCCCTTAGTGATCTTGGACTACTGATATGCCTTGATGAATCAGCGGTAAGCATCTTCTGTGAACTTTTCCCTGGGGACACTGGTGAAACCGGGGAGCATAATACCTTTGGATATTTGGTAACTAACAATGCTCCAACATCATCAGCTGTCAGGTGTGTACTAACACTTATCTCAGCAGGAGCTGGACGTCGTTTATCTCTGTCTGATGTAATATCCGAATCGCTTTCTGTCTGGCCTTCTCTGTGTAAATCTACTTTTGTGTCCACCTGAGCCCGAACAGGAGATCTCCTAATTGTCCCTGAATGCTCTGTCTGAACTGAAATCTCGGCTACAGTCTGAATCGCAATACTTGATACCTTGGAGCTTTTTCCCTTCTCTCCATCAGCATATCTACTGGAACGAGACCTGCGTCTGCTCCGAACGGGGATGTCCCATTCATCCTGATCCTCATCATCAGTTTGCACACAGCTATCTACACTCCTCCTACTTCTTCTCCTTCTACCAGAAGGAATCTTTTCAACCCCATCTTCATCGTCTGTTTGAACACCACTCTCAATCAATTTCTTTCCACTTAATCCCACATTTTGCTCTTGCTTGGCTGCATCTGGCAGGTTTGTGGACAACTGCAGTTGATCCTTTGTCTGTGCACTCACTGATACAGGAATGCTTGAACTATACTGTGTAAAAGCCCCAGAAGTTGTTGTTAGCCAGTTTTGACCTGTTGTGGAGTCATGGGTGGACACTGCAGATGATGTTGAATTGTCATCCTTCACTGGCCAGTATTGTCCATTATCTCCCCTGGAATATTTTGAGTCAAGTATGATGTCTGAGCTCAAGGGTGGGGACATACCCTCACTTGGCCCGAACCCATATGGGTATATCTTTTGCTCTTGTAGTTGTTGCTGGAGTTGCTTCTGTAATCGATGAATTTGCTCTAACTGAAGTTGCTGCTGTGCAAAGGTTTCTTGCTGAAGAATCAGATGGGCTTTGCGTTCTTCTTCTTGCTGCATTAGAAGTTGTTGCTTCATGTTCTGAAGCTCCTCCAGCTCCTTCTGAACAATGATCTGCTCTTGCTCACGGTAACGCTGTATCTCTTGCCTCTCCCATTCAAGCTCTTCAGCTAGACACAGCTGTTTCAACTTCTCTAACTGTAAGAACTCATGTTCAGCCTTGTACTGCTGGCTCTTGCTGTCATCTAAATCAGGGAAATTCGGGGATACCAGCATGTCCAGTGAGGCTGCTATTGCCTCAAAAGTAGCATCCGAGTAGAGCTCAGGAAAGGTTGTCAGGGAGGGAAGGAGACTGGCTAATGCAGAAGGTAGGATATCCTTTGATATATCAGACTGTGGGAATATTGATTGGTCTGTGGTTTGTACAAAGCCATATGGAGCAGGCTGATTTGGAAGTGCTGAAAGTGGATCCGTAGAATTGGTGAGACTATTGTATGTTGTGCTAAATATTGAACCTGGTTGGATAGTAATTGCATACGTGGAGGGAACGGGTGCAGAAACCGATGAGTAAACAATGCCATTTGTCGTTCTTAGTAAACTATTAAAGCCAAACGTCATTCCTTGAGAATATGGAGTAGTGGTGATCCCAGTAAATGCCAAAGTGCTTTTCTTTGAGTAGTCTAAGGCCTCTTCTGTTATGTTAGGAAAACAAGAATAGCAGCATCATCAGCATCTAAATGAACAATTGCTCTGTTTCATGCAACATTAACTAATAAAACATCAAATGGAAGCCAAAGAGCATGCAAAGATCTTGTCAGTGTCATCAGATTAGCAGGATGCAAAACCAAAACCCTGAGGGACAACACGGAGGCAAACGCATGCATCTGTGTTAAAAAAAGAACAGAAAAAGACAAGAATGAAAATCAAGACATTCGGAGAGAACATCACAAAAATAAGGGACATAACCAATAAATAATACATTAACATACAAATAAAAATCAGTTAAGGATACATGCGCACCATTATACTGACCTGTTGACATTTTAGCTGATGTCAAATCAATAGCCCCCTCAGATGCCCCATTCTGATAGGTGAATCCATTCTTCCTTTCATAACTAAAGAGCCCAGCCTCTTTGAAATTACTGTCAGATATTGAAGCCTTCATGGTACTGAGATCTTCAGTGACAGGCGTTGTGGCAATATCAATTTGATAGCCAATTTGATTGTCTGGTTGTGTGGTCACTGGAGGCTGTGTTCTGCAGCTCCCTGTGAAAGGAAGCTTGTAGATTACATCACAGCAAACAGTCCGTCTTCCAGATGTTAGATCAACTGGTGTACCGTCATCTTCCAAAACAGTTGTGACCACTGCAGAAGATGAGGACAAAGCAACCATTGTTTTCATTGGCTTAGACGTGGTGAGGTCTACAGGTCCAACTGCCGTTGGCTCTGTATGTATTGGTATACCAACAGGGCCATTTGTGAAGCTCACTGGGGCTATAGTAACAGGCATAAGAGTAGTAGCTGTGCTTGCAACAGCTCTGTATGAAAGGTTAATAGGAATCTCTGCACTGGTTGTAGCCTTAGGTTGTGAATTTACAGGTCTGTACACTATCTGTGCAAGTGGCTCAAATGGATTGTATGTGGTAAGTGGAAGAGGTACTGAAGTAGCATTTCCCAGGTCCAAAGGCTTGTCAACTGTGTTGTTGTTGTAGGCAATTGTAGCTGTGCAAGTAACGATTGTTATGCTGTCAGTTACAACAGAGAGTGTTGTAGTGGGGATTATCTCAGCACTAAGATTCACAATTTCGGGCTGTACAGCAGTGGCCTGTCGCCAACTTGATTCACTTGACAAGGAAGACCTACTTGAATCTGGGGCTGTCAAATCCATTCCTTGGTCAGTCATTGTAACATTAACTTTAAATGTGGTAAGATCTATAACGTCACTAGGGTATTGTATTCTTCCATTCTGTTTAGGCTTTGGATGGACTTCTGGTTGGATTGTGATTGTAGCACCCAAAGGTTCAGGTATGGGTTCGATAGGAATCTTCTCCTGGACAACTGACACAGTTGTTGTTCTTTGTACTTCAGTTGTGACAACTTGGGTCACGAGATTAGGCAATGCATCAGGACGCTGCTCAGTTGTTGAGATTGCAGAGTAGACTTGGCTCATGCTTGATATAACTTTATCTTGTCCACAAATTTCTTGACTCTCAATAGATTTTGTAAATTGGGTAAATGTTACTGGTACTGGTGGAACAGTTGTTGCAGAGGTCACTACTGGAATTTCTTGTTTTTGCTCATAAACTGTTTGCTGCTCTTGAAGCTGTGTTATTGGTACTGATGATGGACCCAGTTCAGTAAAGGCCTCTTCAGAAGCTGAGACTATTAGTATTTCTTCCATACCCAAACCAGGAATGTCTTCATTTTGAGCTGGGATTGGAATCTGGGTTACTGTTATTGGAGCAGAATATGTTTTTTGCATTTGTTGCATCTCAAGTTCTTGTTGCACAGCACTCACTGTATAGTGAGGAACTGACTCAGTAGAAACTCCTGACACAGGGGCTAAGGCTACTGGTACCTCTGACGATTTTGATGTATGCACCACTGAGACTGGAGCCATAGCAAGAGAAGAAATCAAGGAAGCTGTGGAGTATGTCATTGCCGGATATGCTGTTGGTTCCATAGAAATGGGCGGTGGTGGTGGTGCTGCAACAGGTGCTGCTGAAATCAAAGCAGATGGTGCCATTACAACATGTGGTGTTTTAAACACAGATGGGGAATGCATTGTATTCTCCATTGTGATATGAGGAACAACAGTAATAGTCTGTGATAGTCCTGATGATGCCACTACAAGAGGTGCTGAAACAAATGTTTGTACAGAAGCAACTGGCAGCTCTGGGACTGATACCCAAGGTTCCATAATACTTTGACTTGAATCCGCAGCTAGTGTAATATGATGAGTCTCTATTGAGACTGAAGCAAAGTCAGGTGTCATCACCTCAAGGGGTACTGCTGTATTTAAGCCTGAGGTAGGCTTTGGTGGGGCTGCTACAATTTGTGCTGAAATTAATGACACAGGTGCATCCACTGCAGATGGAGCAAACACTCTTGGGGCATCAGATAGAACATGCTGTCTGGGAGTTGGCAGTGATGATCTTCTCATCGGTGCTTGAGTTGTAATGCCCTCAACAGGTGATCCTGGTTCTGAGGGTAATGTTATCACCACATATGTTTCAAGAGTTCTAGCAAATCTGGGTGATAAAGGTGATTTTGGTGAAGAAGCACTGTGCTTGGTCTCTACAGGGGCAGTCAAACTTAGTGACAAAGCATTTGGAGGTTCCCTTGTTCTTGGCAGCGTTGCAGCACGAACTGCTTGAACAACTACTGGCTCAGGGCTAACTGGTGGCTTTACGCTCTCTCTTGATCTGTAACTAAATACCAGTCCTGGGGGAATGCATACAGGTTTGGGGGGAACAGGGGGTGGTGATTTGTGTGTTGGTGTCACGGCTTGTTTTATATTTATGCTGGCCACATTTGGTGGGGGTTCAGGTAGAGTTACATTACCTGATGAGGGAGTTGGAATAGACTTTTGCTGGTTAAAATCAGCCTTGGGTACTGTGCTATATGGCAATTCTGGTGGTGAAGCTGAAGGAGGTGGTGGAAATGAAATCACTGGTTTATCTGTTCTTTCTTGAGGAACATGGGGTTTTGCAAATGTCACACAAGGTGGAACTGTTGAATCAGTGATGAAACTTGATATTGTGGCTGGATAAGTAAAAGGAGAAACACTAACAATAACAGGGTGCCCTCTCCCATCTTCAATAGTTGTTTTAACTGCCACATTTTCAAGATTGGGCAGTTTGACAACAACGTGACCTTGCTGTGTCTGTACAACAGGAGAAATTATTTGTGACACTGACTGTTGAGAAGAATTTCCATCATCTGGTACATTTTCCTTCTGTATTTTCACCATCCTTTCCTGAATATTGGTTAGCATTGATTGAACTGGTTGGGAGGGTGAAGCTCCAAAAGCAACAGTTGTAGTAACAATGGGAGAAATAACAGAGACTGCCTTTGCAGCAATATGCTCTACATGACTTGCTGGAGGTGAAACAGTGGCTGCTTGGCCTAATTGGGGTGTCATGTGTGGTCTGGTTTCTGCTGGCCTCTGAATAGGAATTTGAATAGAAACACTGGTTGGTGGCTGAATCTCTTTTGCTAAAGCAAGAATACTGTATTGAGCAGACAGTGGTGTGGCCACTTGTTCAACAGCTGAGCTGGTCTGGTCTGTAGAGAAATCCTTTGCTGGTATTGAGGCTGATACCATTGTTGGAACAGAAATAGGTGCTTGATCCACTGCTGAAACTATAGCTGGAAGTGGGGCATAGGTTAGAGAAGGTACTGGAAAGGTCAAATATATTGATTGAGATGGAGATGTAACCAGGTCTGGCATCTGTGCAGTGGATGGCGGGGTAGGCACTGAAACTGGAGTTTGTTCTTGAACTGGATGGTCTAATGCAGGGGACACAAGATCAGGCATTTGAACAATAACAGAATTTTGTGTTAAAGGTCCTTTGCGAGACTGAATAATAGGTTTAGCAACTGTAGTAGGAGGAGTTTTTACGTGGTCAACTTTTGGATGAATTGTTGGTGCAACAGCTTGTTTGTCTGTTGTGGCTGATTCAGCAGCTGAAGGTTCATGTATTGCACCGCCCAAAGGTCTTTGAGCTAAATCTTGAAGAGCTGAATCCAGTGTACATGATGAAACACTATTGGGAGTAGGGACTGTTTCCTGTGTAGGTTTTGATATAACTGTTGGTTTTGGTGCAGGAGTTGGTTTTGGACTTGGTGTTGGCTTTGAAATAAAAATTTCAGAAGGAGTTGGAGTGCCAGCATTTTTTGAGACATGTGGTGAGGCTGGAATGACCGGTGAAGGGGATCCAATAATCTGTGTGGATGATGCAACAGGAGCAGTTGCTGACGGGTGTGTTGTGGCTTGCTCAGACACCAAGTCTGGAATGTGAATTACAACTGTGGCAGAAACTTCAGCAACACTAGGGCTAGCTGGAGTAGTTAATTCAGATGTCTGGCCAGAAACCGGAGAGGATGATGGTGCTGTTGTTAGTTCCATATTTGAATCTGGGGATGAGACTGCTGGAGATGTTGTTGGAGACAGTGGTGATATTGCTGTTGTCTCCACAACACGTTTTGATGAAGGAACTTCACATATTACAGAAATGGGAACAGTTTCAAATGATTCTTCTGGGGCTTGTAGTTCCTCCTCACTTTGAGGGATATCAGTTGGCTCGGGGGACATTTTTTCTTGTGTGACACTGTCCTCCTCTTCAACTTCCTCTTCACCAGAGGAGCACTGAGTGATCTTTAAGTCAGGAATTGGATATAAAGCTTTAATCCCAGATACATCCTGAGTAGATGTAGAATCTGTAATATAAGGCTCCAAAATGCATTCAATAGGTTCATCTAAGTTGTCTTCTTCCCCACTTGAAGGGATGAGTATCACCTCAGGGGAATCATATGATGACTCAGACACAGTCAGAGGGGAGGCTGGAGACACAGGAGTTGACAGAGTAGGACTTGTTCCTGGTGTTAAAACATCTTTTTGTGTCTTCAATCGCTCTTCATAAGCATCCTCTGTTTCCAACAGTGGCTTTGCATTTTTATCTGTAGAAAGTGCATCATTTCCAGAAATACTCACATAACAAGCGTCACTGACATCAAGTGGCAAGGATGTGTCGATCTTTGTTGCATGTGCTTGCTGAGCCTCCTTCTCTTTTTGCATGATCTTGCTTCTTTTATTCATCATCTCTTCATAAGCCTCATCTGGTGTCATAAGTATCCTCACCGACTCATGTTCAGACATCTTTCTCAAATCTTGCTCATGGGTGACTTTACCAAGAGCTGTTGCAGCCTGTTCTTGCTCTTCAACTAAAGTTTCATAAGCATAGTCCTCTATTAACATGCCTCCATATAATGGTTCAATATCAGGTGGTGTGAATTTCTCTGATGTTTTGTATTCCTGCGCTTTCTGCATCATTTCCTCATATACTTCTTCTGCAGTCTTTAATGGCTTCTCTGCTGCATCATGTGTTTCAGATGATAATGTTATGTATTCTGCATTCTCTGGTTCAGATTCAAAACTAGGTGAAAATTCAGAGGAGGAGGAGGACTTCCGTTCCTTCTTCCCTGCTGCCTGCCTTAATTGATCAGTTTTAGTCAAAGGATCCCGTCTCCTTTGCATGCCCAGATCAGCTCTTTCTGCCTTTAATTTTTTTGTGATCTTTCTTAACTGCGGATGATCATCTCTTTCATCTTCCTGCTCCATCTGTTCACCCTCCTCACGTAACTCATCCTCCTCAGATGAGTCTTCTATAGTGGGAAGGGCCTGACCATGAGGTCTGTGTTTTGCCTTTCTTTGCCGTTTACTCTCCTCTCTGGCTTTTTTATGACTTGGGCTACTATCACTGTCCTCATCAATAGAGGACACAGAAGTAGGTGAAGCTGTTCCTGGTGTGATGCTAGACACCTGAACACTGGATGACCCATCACCCTTGGACGAGTCTTCAGTCAGACTCTCATGCTCCTCTGTGGTCTGTCTAACAGGAGTTTTTTGTGTGATGGCAACTGCTGTGGTGTCAGTAGCTATGATCTTCTCATTGTCATTTGACAAATCTATTTCCACTCTGATTTCTTCTAATGCTTCTGAGACTGGGATGACTTGGGCAACTTGATCATCTTGGTCGTGAGAAGACAGAGTGATATCAGAAATCTCCTCAGGCTCTACAGTAAGTCTCTTTAGGGCACATTTAGGCTTCATGGAATCATCCGATTTTTCAACTTCTCTGGTTTCTTGCTGTGTTTGTTGTTCGTCTCTGTGTTTTTCCTCTCCAGAAGGCAAGTTCCTGTCTTCTCCCATGTGTATAAGTTGCCTGCGTATGAACTCTTCGTCATCTCCAGAATTTGAACTGTCTAGTTTGTAGTCCTCACTGCTGGAGGAAGCAGGCCTCACTCTTCTTCTCTGTATCTGAGGGGAAGGTTCACTCTCACTGCTGTCCTCGTGGTATTGTTTTACACTGTCTGGTGCTCTGACAGGCAACAGTTTTGTAGTGGTTTCTTTTATGCCCATGTCACTTACTCTCTGTATCTCCTTTCACCTGATTCTCCCCAGTCCTCACGCATACGTACTAGCCGTATGCACCGCTATTGTCTCGGAGTACAGTCCCGCTGCAAGATGTCTCTCCCCGCACTTTACGTGGTCTTGCTCTTAATATCTGATTTTGGAACTGTCTATCTTAGAGAGCTATAGCTCCTGTGAGAAGACTTGCTGATCCATCACCACGTACAATACTTCAAAAGCCTTTTTGCGTGTCCGTCTATTGCCAGGCTCTTGAGCTCGATTATCGTATCATTCTGTAACATACGGCAAAAATGAAGAAAGAAAAATGGCAAATACATTACATTAATATTGTAGCTCTTTTCTTAAAACATGCCTGCCTCCTATTCACGACTAACAATTTTTTAATACACTAAAATAAAATAATAATATAAAACAAATGTTTAAATTATAAAATAAAAAAAATGCATTGCTCATTAATGTATATGTAACATTATACCTTTACTACATTTGCCTCAGTTGGCACTGCTGGAAGCATAGACATCGGTTCTGTTTCTACTTGTGTCTCGACAGGGACTTTGTCTTTGCCTGTTTCTTTTAAAGTGACCTCAGCAGCAGTAAAAACAGCTTTCTGAGACCTCAGCAGCAGTAAAAACAGCTTTCTGAGTCTTTGCAGCTGGTATTGGTGCCACCACAGCTGTCATCCCTGTCTGCAGCATATATGTGGTAGGAACAACAGAGAGAGGTGCAGGGACCACTGGAGTGGTCTCTGCTGCCTTTGCAACAGTAGTAGAAATGGTTTTCTCCTCCTCTGCCTGCTTTCCAGGTGATGGTTTTGGCTCAGATTTTGGATTAGGTGTCTGTGCAGGTGCAGGAGTCTCAGGCAGCTGTATTTTGGATGTGACTGTAGACTTGTCTTTTGGGCTGGATATTGGTATTTTTCCCATGTCTCCCAGCTGATCAGCTAGAGCTCTCTGTGTTTGACAATTCAAGCACAACCACTCAGCCTGGAAAAAAGACACATACAAGATTTGATAAATATACTGTAGAAAATAATTTTTTATTTAAATAATATTAAGAAAATATTTCAGAAATACAGACATCCTATTAATATAGTGTCACCAAATATTCTGATGGTCCTTATTGCCGCACCATAATATTATATCCCCCCACCCCCCCAAATTAAATATGTTTGAATAAATTACTAAACCCTTAGGGCATGTAATTTATTGAAAGACTGCAGAGAACAGCAATCAAATGAACAATAAATACACTGTCCTCAGCAATTTTACAAAGCCACTTTTCTTTTCATTATTCTGGCAAGTTAAAGCAGCAGAAAAACACCTGTCTCTGTTCCTACAGGGGACAGCGCTTACAGGTCTTTACACGTGGGTGTGTGTGTGTGTGTGTGAGAAAGAATGAGAAAACATGCTTGCACTGAGGACATGCTATGATTATAAAACATGCACGCTCGTGCACATACACACACACACACACACACACACACACACGCACAGTCTTAACAGGAGATTAGGGTTTATTCCCACATCCAGTGACGTAAACAAACCATAATTCATAGGCACATGAATTGACTTGAACACTGTTCTTTATGATGTAACACCCCCTCTGCCACTTTTGTCATACTCAAAGGCTTATTCACAAAGCTGTGATTATAGACAAACATTTTCTTAGAAATTGCATTGTAAATCAAATAATTTAAAAAGCATGGGTATGCAAATGCATTCCAAAGGAAAGAAATTGAAAGACAAATCCCAAGACTAACTCCAGACTGAAGCTGTAACTCCTTTACATAGCTCAATGCTGCTAAATCTCCCTGTTTGTAGATCATTTGTATTTCATCTCTCTTGATCTAATGACATTTTATTAATGAATGCAACAGAAAGCTGACAGATGTATTCTGGATATTTTTAACATTGTGTACTAGAAATAATAAATGAGCCATAACCAGATGATGGTAGACACATGCAATCACAGACAAAGAGGATAAGTCAATGAGGTAGATCAAGACAGCCTTCCTCTTCAGAACGCATGAATTACAATAAAATACCAGAACAAAAGAACAAGGGTTTGACTGGGTCATTACAAAGTGTCACCATGGAAACCAGATAAGATTTATGTCCCCAACAGCACAGTCTGCCTTTAGTTCTGTATCAAAACCTAGTGAGCTGCCTAACTAGACAGCATCTTAATGCACCTTAGGTGTGTATAGGCAGGCTGAAAGCATTGCAACTCAGACAGAAGGCAAAATTAATCAAAGTTCAAAATGATTATCATAATGTACTAGTTGGCTCAATATTTTGTTTATGCTATTGAACTGTAATCTTAGCAACATGCTAGTGTACATGAACATGCTAATTCTACTGAAATCTTATGGGTAAAAAGTGTTCCAAAAGACAATTACATTTTAATCCACAAACTTAATAAACAGCAACAGATTGGAAAAACTTTGTAGTTTTGTAAATTTGGGCAAATTTGTGAATAATTAGTAGTAATGGAGTCACATTGGTGAGGCAACTGCATAGAGCAGCTTGTTTATTGAGAAAAGCCCTTAAGGGCACTTCTGAGCAAGAGAAGCTTCATGAGAAATAAAGTGCTTCTATTAAGGTTCAGCATCCAGTACTTAATAAATCCTGTAAATAATGCAACAAATACGAACATGATATACAAGATACTAGCTTACTATAAACTAGATATGCAAATTTCCCTTATTAGAGCAAGATAAATTAACTCACAAACACAGCCATAACATGAATAGAAATGCCCATGGTTGCAAAAATAAATGAGAACAAGCTCATTTCAACACTGGCTATGGTTTTAGTAAAAGATGCGATCATCACCACTAATTGGAAACTTGACGGCTTATACATATGCAAATCAGGAGAAGCCTGATTCAACGCACAGGACCATCAGAGCAGGGAGACCAATCAGGAGATTAATTAACAATAAAAAGAACCAATCATCTTTTCCAGAATGTACGACTTTGTGAAAGAATGTCCTCATCACTGCTGCTTGTCAGTACTGCAGGCAATGTAGAGTGCTGATCACGGCACATAAATAAAACCGAAAAAACTAAAAGACTGAATTGTGGGTGCTACAAACAGGAAATTATCCAAAAAGTGCTTAATCAAGGTGCTAAACAAGGACGCGCAAAACTGCATATTTTTTAAATCAATTAGCCTGTGTGTTGCCTGAACTACATGACTGATCTGTCTTATTATTTTGGGATTCACATAACTCCAATCAGCACACAGAATTAGATTTTCTTATTTTTGCAGAATAAATAGATATGCAAACTATGGTGATTCCAATAGTGTTGGGATATGACCGTTTTTCTTTTTAAGAATATTTTGCCAGCATTCGCAATCTAAAGCAGCAAAATATCTTTAGTCACTTATAAAATTATCTCTCTATGTTATCTAAATGATCTTCCTCAACTTTACTTGTCTGCTTTTTATTACAGTAGAGAAATGAGAAAAGGGCAACAGCAGAAGTATGCTTTTCAGATCAATCTGACTACATGCCATGGTGATTAAATTTATTCTACAAAGAGCAGTCAAGGAGAGATATTACTTTCTAAGATCAATTATGTCTGCTCAAGCATTTGGGAAGAAATACCAATGTCAGCGACAGCGTCCTTGATTAACAAAGCCATGATTTCTTTGCGATACATATATGATTCATTTGTGGGTGATTTACGCTTCTCTGAGAAAAATGGGCTTATACTGCATATTTGTTAGTTTCACATCTTACACTATGGAAATACTTCCACAAGGAGAGGTAAGAGACATAAACAATCTGTCTCTGATAGATGAGGAAATAATATTTCACAAGAAAAAAAAAACACAAACACCTACAATTTTGAGCACATTCTTACCAATGCTATAAAAGATAACAATCCAGCCAACATAAGAATGAGAACAATAAATTCTGCACTCTGTTTTACTATGACTTTTTTCATGCAATGCAGCAGTGGAAGATCACGCAACATTACCCAACATCATAGCTTCCCACCTCACAGTGTTAGTATGGCTGGTTGCACTTGTTTTGCCATTCATGCCATTTACTATGGAATATGAAATGCCAAAACTATAGTACACTGGTACAAACTCCATCTTACAATTTACAATGTTTGACTGACAAAGATTTTCTCTTGTATGTTTAAAGTAGAGTTTTCAGAACTTCCGTCATTTTTTCAGTTGTTTGTGATGACTAATATTTATTATTTAGATGTATGTGCGTGTATCTCACAGTTGCACTCACAAATAGTAATTTCTTGAAATACTGACTATAACCAAAAATGCATTGACTGACATTGAATTAGTCAAAAATTAATTTTATTTGACCTTTTAAGAATCTATTAAATTTGCATAACTTTTCCAGACCTAGGAATCATGCTTTTATGAACACCCTGAAAATAAATGTTTTGTTTTTCGTTTCCCACCCTTTTTTCAGCCCTCAAGGGTACTGCTGAGCAAGAGAGGCTTCACATAGAATAAAGTGCTTCTAATAAGGTTCAACATTCAGTACTCAATAAATCTAGTAAATAATACAACAAATACTAACATGATATAAAAAATAACATTTAAATATCTGACATCACTGGTTCTCTACGTATTAGATACATATGTATACTCAAGTTTACTGCTGCATTATGTTCTTATGTCCAGTGTTCTTGGCTGTCCATAGTCCTAATTTTATGTTGCGATGGTAGCATCCTAGTAGAATGTCTGTGAATAGTATTATTACTTGGTCCTTCCTGTTGCGCAAATACATCTCTGTGTCCGCCGCAGCTGGTTCTGAAGGCCATGCAAAGTCCTCCTTAATTACACACAACTAGCAAGGACCAGCAGGCCTAGAGACAGGCCTCATATGTGCCTTTGTTCTCAGCGATTAACCCCAGAGAAAAACACATCAGTTCTCTGATGATAAGACTCATCAAGCCTTACAGCACCACAACAAGGCATACTCCACTGAAGGAGATATCTGACCTTTTACCAAGCTCTAATCTGTTAAATTTCAACCATCCAGGATGACTTGGGGTAATAGCGAATGGCTTAGCCATATAAGTTGCATCTTTTCAATATCTGAAAGCTATACTCACTGCAACCTGTTACTCTCCAGCCATCTAGACAATTGCATTATTCCTTAAGAGCTCCTTAAGATAAGCTAAGGGCAGTACAATCTGCAATGCCAAAAGCCATTAAGACAATAACACTTTGTATTCAACATTCACTGCTGCAAAAGCTTGCTCTGTAAATAAATGCATACTAACAGCGTTCCAAGCTGCAGCTCTTTCAAAAAGTATACAATTGTATTTAGTAGTAACATGCCACAAGTTTGCATAATATTCTAAAACATCTCATGGCACATTCCAGGTGAAATAAAACTACAGCCCAGTAAGCATCAGCCAGAGTTTTTTTATTTTGTCAGCCTGCCTGTACTACAAATCGGGAAAAGATTTGTATTTGAGAAGTAGATGAATTTATAGCCAAAGTTATATATTAGAGGTGCTATTCCTCCATGGGACCACAGCACTGCAGAGCAGCGTCTGACACCATATTGATTCCTGGCAGCTGCCATTGGCAATGGTTGTAACTGGCTAATATAGTGAGCTTTCAACCACCCCCGCAGTGGTACAGCCCCAATAAATCAGGCCCAATGATAATAGAGAATCTTGACCTACTAATCTGTAATAAGCAGAGTGCTCGGCACTGAAGGCACAGAGCCAAACCGTGCCGCCCACCGGTGTGCCAGAAAGCAGATAAACATAAAGAGAGGTGTTTAGACAATATCCTCTTTTTATTCTTGTGTGCCTCAGCAAAAAGTTTAATTGAAGACATGCAATTTATCTCAGGTGCAATTTTCTTTATAAATGACCAAACTATGCTGAGTGCTTCAAAATGCTCTGTTTGTGCCTTAGTGATGTTCTATTGACTGCTCTCATTTAAAGAGCCAAACATGCACAGACATGCTGTAGGAGCATCTAGAGAGCTCACTGCTTTAAAAGCAGCTTGCGAGAAGGGAAAAAAAGGTTAGGCGCATCTCTCTAGTCTCGCCTCAGACTATTTATACACCCACCGTCTCCTCCAGGGCAGCTCTCCTTTTTGACTCGGCAACAGTTGCCGTCTGCATTCGAGAATATGAAATATCTCTTCCTGCAGCTGTCTGTGACTCCTGCAGCATTTGCGACGGAGGCAATCTCATGCATTGGAGTGCGTGCAACCTATAAATTTGATTAAGACTGTGCAGGTCAACGATTAGGAGAATTAGATTTGTTGCAGTGTAATTCCTGAAAATTGTGCTTGCTGCAGAATCGCTCTAAAATCATTCCAATATCCTTTATAGAAAGAAATGAAAGCAATAGACTTACATCTCATTACCTATTTCTTTGCCTGTGCATTAAAAACATTGCTGCAAGCAGCAATTATGAAGCCAAGCAGCACACTTGTAGAATGGAATATTGTAATGCAAAGTCGATTTGTGGAATATACCTTGTAAGGCTGCACATATTTGTGTAGTCATGACAACCGCTGACAGCTTGTGTTTTGAAAACAACTGGTTCAAAGGCTAAAAGCAGATTCATTATTGCATTATTGCTTTTGACCTAAAGCTTAGTGTTAATGGCAAATACAGAGTTACTTTTCAGTATGAAATCTTTTGTTTCAACATTTAGCATCCTCACTATTAACTTTGTAGCAATGCTACAGTCAGTCTGAGCCATTTCCATACTAGTAGGTGGCTGTTACCAGAATAATTCTGCTAGTCATTTCAACGTAAATACATCACAGCGTTGTGAAAAATAGCCTCGCTTCCTGATTTTCAATACTTGTGTCAAAATTCTTGACCCATACATGCAAATTCTTTTGGTATTCTTTGGTAAAAAGGAGGGATAATCCAATGAAAACTGTCAGATGAGGTTAAAATGATTCTTTCGACAAAATAAAAAATTATATATCTGTTGGGAATAAATTGAAATCAGCAGTTTTTTAAAATTCAAAGAAAAATGATACTATGATAAAAATTATACTATTTGGTTAAAAAGGTAATAAAGCTAAAACGCACACTTCCGGTTCAGAGTTTGCACTCAGGCAGATTTTTTTTTTTTAAAGAAGTCTCATAAGATCACCAATCAGTATCTGATTAAATAATACAGTAAAACTTATATGTGAAATATATTAGATGGAATTTTCTATTTAAATATTTAAAAATGTAATTTATTCCTATGACACAAAGCTGAATTTTCAGCAGCCATTACTCCAATCTTCAGTGTCACATGATCCTTCAGAAACCATTCTAATATGATAATTTGGTGCTCAAGAATCATTTCTAATTATTATCCAGGTTGAAAACAGCTGTGCTGCCTAATATTTTTGTGGAAACCATGATACATTTTTTCAGTCTTCTTTGATGAATAGAAAGTTCACAAGAACAGCATTTATTTGAAACAGAATTTTGTTGGTAACATTATACATGTTTTACTGTCACCTTTAATCAATTTAATCCATTCTTGCTGAATAAAGGTCTAATTTCTAAAATATTAAACTTATGAACAACTTTTGAACAATAGTGTATCTAAAACTTCAACTGTAGGTGGAAGGGGGGGGGGGGGGGGGGGGGAACCATTTGGCAATCAGGATCAAGAAGACACTCCTCAATCAATGTGCCAAATTTCCCAACGATTTACCATACGGTTCTAGGGGCTGCCACAGACTAAATGACAGAAAAAAGCAGCAGAGAAAGATTAAGATGACTAACAGATACAATATATGCCCACACGCCTTTGGTGCTTGGCCCCATAAAAAGATCGACTGTAGCCCCTTGCAGGTGAGGTTATACGATATGAGTTAGTTAATGCCATTAAATTAGTCTAGCGGGTTTTACATGCCTCTCAGATTCTCAGTATAATAAGCATCATTTATTAGCAAGCAGAACACACCTTGAACTCTTTTCCACACAATGTACCACTGGGATGATCATATTACTGTGCATAAAGCATCCAGGGCACAAACACACAGACACACCAAAACACACCCACACATGTGCGCACACACAAGACTTAAAGGAGAAAAAGAGGAAGAGAGAAACTGTGTGTGTGGTGACAATGGTCATGTTGTGTAAACCACCAGCGCATTGTTTCGTGTTAATGGCATGCCATAGAAAACTCGATCCCATCGAGAGGATACACAACTCTCTCGGGCACAGCTGGGCACCAGTGTTTTACCACCAGAGGAACAATGAGGAAACACAGCAGTCAGTAACCACCGCTGCTCAGTCCATTACTGCATATAAGACAAAACAGAACACTCTGTTCTTTAAAGGAGGCATATCATATGAAATTGTATTTCTCGCTTGCAATAAGAGTTGCATATACAGTAGCTATGTAAACAACTGGAAGAAAATGAAAGTTTAATCTCAAGTACAAACAAACTATCCATTGCAATAAAACTGCACTAAAGAAAGTGGAAATGGTTGGATTTCTGACATCAGAAAAAAAAGAGACATATAAATACCTGGAGAAAGCTATCGATTTGCATTTCCATTCATCTTAATGGCAGTTGCTTGGCTAGCGAAGGACATTACTGCACTAAGGTGGAAATGGTAATGTAAACTAAATATCACAGATGTTTTTGGTGCAAGAAACCTTGACTGTCATTATAAATGGACATGTTAGTGTACAAAATTTAATTTCTCTTTAGCAATAAGAATTTCATATACAGTAGCTATACAACTGGAAGGAACTGAAAGCTTTATTAAGTACAAACAGACTAAACAGACTGCACTAAAGAAATCAGACATGATTGGATTTCTGACATCAGAAAAAATTAAATCTATAATACTTGGAGAAAGCTATCGATTAGCAGTCAATAGCAGTTGCTTGTCTAGCGCATGCAGGTAATCACTGCGTTAAGGTGGTAACGTAAAATTAAAAATGATCACATATTTTGGTGCAAGAAACCTTGACTATCATTGTAAATGAAAAAAATAAAAAATAAATAAAAATGCTAAATTAGTATAATATAACCCCTTTAAAATATATGACAATGTATTATAGATTATCATCCTAAATGTTCACCTAAATATAACATCATTATTCTATCTTTCATAACTAACTACTTATTAAAAATGTCTTTATTTTTCGTTTATTCAAAATCTGCAATTGCAAAAAGTAAGACGTCAGCATTAGACTGTTAGATGGCATCCAAAAATACACAAGTCCCCTTGGGTCCAGTGACAGTTTTCTTGGAGCCGCTGTCACAATGCTAGCTGAGGTAGATTAAAATCTAAAGCTATTTTTGGCCAACGGTGTGCCAGATGCGGACACGGCATATCACTAAATATCTTAATATCACGCATCAGCGTTTGAAGCTATGCCTACAGCCTTACGCATGACGGATATGTGAAAGTGCATTGTCATTCAAAAGGCTTTTTGGGCATACACTGTATTTTTCAATTAACATCAGAAGCACAGGCTTCGTTTTCTTGTGTGAAGGTGCAGGATTGTAGAGGCCAGAGTTAAAGGCTCATGCTAAGGGCATATTACAAGAGACTGACTGTGTCATATCCAAAAGGGCAGGATGAAAGCGCAGTGCCAAATATGATTTAGCACATAAAAATACAAGGCTGTCTGTTTCTAAGTGGGCCATCTTCTGCAGATACTTCTAAAAAAATATATAAAATGAAAATGTTTTAGATAGTGTGACCCCATGGACTGAATAATAAAAGGACAGAACAAAAAAACAAATCCATTAAATCTATGAATGCAATAAATGCCTATTTATAAACCACTAACTTTTAAACTATACAGAAAAAATGCAAATACCAACTGATAAAATGTCCACATAATAGTGCATACTTTTTCCATAAGCTGATATCAGATGATATTATCCTGTAACTGGACCTACATGGGTGTACAGAACACCCCAACAAAGTCAATTCTACTATAGTTAAATTTGCCCATCGACAGCTGTTTCTACATTGCACACACATGGTGCATTTTTCAGCTGCAAATATACTGATTACAAAAACGTGGCATAAATGTATTTGCACTGATCCACAATTTTAGGAAACAGTGGATTACAGGCGATAGTTCATTAGCATGCACATCAGGCAGTAAATGAGATACAAGCTGACTGTCAAAACAGAGTTCCTATAGCTTGTCAGAGTAAAGGCACCATAGGAGCATATTTTACCAGGTTAACAGCTTTCCTGACACAGTCAAGTGTTTACTGATTAATTCAAAATTGAAATCTCCAAATGTTAGCCCATTGTAGCCTATTCTATTATTTACACTTTCTAAATAACTGAAATAAAAAAAAAATACAAGTGTTTCAAAATGGTGGAGAAAAAAAAAACACAGCGATGCTACGCTCGTACAGTATATGATTTGCAGTGCACCACTGACAGAGAACAGCTGCAGCTGGATACAGAACAGACGATCATTACAGAATATTAAATACTGTAACATGCCTTATTCTCATGCCATTTCCTTCAGTGTGCTGTAATAATCCATAAATCAAACAGTTTTCTCATTAAATTACTTCTGCAATCACAGTTCTGATGAAAGCAATGAACACAGCTTGTTGGGGTCACATGCACAGGAAGTCATATTAGCATAAACGATGGACGGCTGACATGCTGTGGAAGTGGCCATGTGCACGCTGCAGATGGCATGGGAGCTTTAGTCCATCAGTCCACAAGCACGAGAAAGATGTCTGACAACTCACCCAGCCCCCACCCTCATCACCACCTCCATTTATTGGGATATCATAAGGCACACCACCCGTCTCCATATTCAAACCCTCGATCACTTTAACAGTGAGCTTCAAGCTGTGGATTTCTTCAATCAGCCTGTTACGTAATCACACATTTTGGTCAAACACAGGGATTCTTCCCCCAGAGTCAGCACTCAGCACGTTTCAGCAATAGCGTGAAGCTACACTCTCAGAAATACCACTCATGCAGATTACCGCCTCTGCTCTCCAAGCTTAGTGTTTACTCAAGGCCTGGGCCAATTTTTCTCACCAAATAAAAGTTTGTCCACATTTGCAATGCAGAGGGCATGCAAAATTAAAAAAATAATTTTAAATTGTCTTGTTTTGCATACAAACAGCAGTTTTAAATCATCACAGCAACACTACTGTCCACATTAATTTTTACGCTTTGAATTCCCAAACAGTTTAATTTATTAGCAGTTCTAAATCACCAAAGGGACAATAGAGCCCACTTTCATTTTCTAGGCTTTGGATTCACAAGTCACTTAATTTCTTAGTAGGGTTTTGTTGACTCAATCTACATCGGCTGTTATTGGCCAAACCTGAAAGAATGCCAATCACTCACTGGTCCCTGCAGAATGCTAATGCATTTATTGGCTCTTCTACTGCATCCTCAGGCCTTGTAGAGATTTAGTGAGATTACAATCATTTGGAAAGAGCCATCTGGAGAATGAGTGGGCATAACAGAGGTTACGAACTGCATGTTGGAGAACCCACCACTCCAGATTTTCTGTCTGTCAGACTCATGCACCCAAGAACATTGGCTAATTAGTCACCAATACATAAGAGTTAAGAAAGATATCAGACTTGGATATCAGTCAGAGCCTTTCGAGTAGCGACTCCCAAACAAGAGTCTAAAGTACTTCACTGAGGAAATCAAATTAAATTAACAATCAACACTTTAAGTATCTACTTACTGAAGACACATATTAAAACCAGACCTTCAGAAACAAAGACTTAAGACAACAAAATATTCAATGACTCACCTCAGCAAGGTGAGGCATGGGGTTAAATCCACAGAGATGACATACAACGCTTTTACATTCAGTGCAGGTGTTGTAATTAGGAGGGTCCTTCGAGCCCATGTTAAGATTCACTTTGCAGAGTGGGCAGGTGGATGGTTGGGGTGCACTTTCAGGATCTTTTACTAATTTATCCTGTCCAGTTTCAGGTTTATCCTTTTCTGAGGTAGGTATCCTTGATACTTTGGCCTCATTGTGCTGCTCTGGTTTCTTTTCAACAGGTGGTTTGTTCTCTTTTTCAGGAAGTACCTTCTTAGTTTCTGTTGCAACAGATCCTTTGCGAGATGTTGGAGGTGTAGCCTTGGCAGAGGCCACTGAGCCTTTGCGAGAAGCTGGTGCTCTGGTAGATTTACCAGACTCAGTAGAAACTGTGGAGCCTTTTCGTGAAGTTGGAGGTGTTGTGGATGGCTCATCTTGAACAGCTGAGGAGATCAGATTAGACGCCGAGCTAAATAATGAGGATCCAAAGCCCAGAACTTTCCCGGAGACAGCAGAAACTGACTGTGGTGAGGGTGACCGAGATCTAGTCGTTTCTGTCAGTCCAACAAATCCACCAAAGAACTTTCCTGTGGTTGACTCAGATGGTTTAGAATAAGTAGGCTGTGCTTTAGGACCACCTAATCCAAAACCAAAGAAATTTGATTCCTGTTTTGGGGGTCCAACCTCGGCAAGTGGAACAGATTTTACGGGAGTGGCTGTATCTTTGGGTGACTGTTGTTGTGTTTTCGCAGGATCTTGTTGAGTATCGTTTTGCTTAGGAGGCTCTCTTCTTGGGGTGATTGTATCAGTTGCCTTAGAGTCAGTACCTGCCTTTTGTTGTGGGCTTGGAACTGAGATCTCTTTCTTTATTTCTTGAGCAGGGGCAGCTTTCTTTTCAGCTGCAGCAGGTTTATCATCAGGTTTAGACTCAACGGGAGCTGTAGATATCTTTTCAACTTTGGATGGAGTTTGGTCATCTTTCACTAAGGGAACTGGCTGAGGTTTCACTGTGGGACTTTCAGATGTTTTAATCCCTGCCTGTGCCCGTTGTACCTGGCAATTCAGGCAGAGCCATTCCTCAACCTGAAATAATTATAAGACAATTAGTGGCAATAATATATTTCATACTCTACTGTAATGTCTTGCAGTAGGTTTATATGTAGAAAACCTAATAAATAAACTACAAAAAACTGCTGCTTCAACATACATTAATATAACAAATTAAAATAAATTAACACTTATTCACATCATTAACATTGGCTCTGTGACAAATTTTTTTATCCTTACTTTACATATCTGTAAGTGAAATGCATAAAAAAGCCAGTGAGGGTCAAAGTTGAACTGTTGTTGAACTTATTTTTATACCACTTAATTACACAAAATAACTGCCTCAAGTAACACTGCTAGCGAATATGTCTATATGGAATTTCAATGGCTCGCCACACTGACATCATGACTACAATAGGGATGTCAAATTTTTTTTTCTAATTTCGAATATTCGTAGAATAAAAAAAAAAATCCACATTCGAATGCAAAAATGTTGCATTTGAATTAAAGGTCTGCGTCAGCCGTCAGGCAGCCTTATCAGTGGCGCACGAAATGTGACGAAAATGTAAGTGTTGTTGCATTTTAATGCTTTTGTTAGCCTATCCAGTTGAACCCATTAGATGCGGTGCTGCTACGTTGTTCATTCATATATTGCAGAAAAACGAGAGCATCAATGTGGAGAAGATGTTGTTTACATCAAAACTGAAACCAAGCCGTTCATCAGCGTTGCACTCACATCTCGCAGAGAGCGGCATGTTTAGAAAGCCATGTAAAATTAATGCAAGTTCAACAAAAACAGATCTTGAGACTTTATGGCGGGTTTTTCCCCATTCCACTGTATCTCATGTTTTTAAATGAAGAAAGTAGCCTACTCTTTGTGATTGGTTTTCGGTCCTTTGTATTAAACTATGCATACGTGCATGATGCTGTTTTTTTTATAGTTGTTTAAGCAGCTTAATTAATTATAATTGGTTTATAAGCATTATTTTAAACATGATGCACTTTTTTCAAAGATAGTCGTGACTCGTGTTATTTTATTATTCTTTGAAGAAACGTGCATAATATTTTGCTCGATGCGCCTCTTGTGGCCTCAGGAGAGAAGCCAAAAACTTTTTTCCCCCTAACTGAAATTATGCCTTTTAAATTTGAATATAATTCGAATTTTTATAATATTTAAGCAGAAAATTCGAATTTAGTTTTTCAGTCATTATGACAGCCCTACAGACACACAAATGGCCCCTCTTAAATATTGATTTTAAAAACAAAATAAAGCAAATAAGCAATTAGCGGACAAAAGTCAAAGATATACTGTACTTAGCAGCATTCAAAGTAAACAGAGATATAAAACTATAAGTGAAATTTGAGCTTAATGATAGAAGACTAAAAATGCATGGTGAAATGTGAAACTGTTTTTGAATGTAACTTTTTTGGAATGTCTAAAAAATGTAAAACAAAATAAATAAAAATAGTTACATTTAAAAAAATTAATTTCCAGAATGCCAGTGACATTGTTATGTTCTGTAATATGATGAAAATGCAAGTTATACTGGCGTACTGTATGTAAATACTGTATATACAGTATAATGGAATAAAAGACAACAAGAATGGTACATGGTTCTTAAAAGTGTTAAAAGTAAAGGTTAAATGTCTTACCTCTGTTTGACGAGGCATTGGATTAAATCCACATTTGTTGCACACTGTTGTCTTGCATTCTGTGCATGCGTTAAAATTCTTGGCATCCTCTGAACCAATATTGAGTTCCACTTTGCATAATGGACAATTGGTCTTGCCTTCTTTAGGAGCAGGTTTCTGAGGTGGTTTGGGTGCTGTGACTTGCTTGATTTCTGCTTTTTTCTCCGCTGGTTTCTCTGCATCTTGCCCTGCATGTGATTTGGTGTCTCCTATCTTACTAGAGGCTTGTGCCACTGCAGTTCCTTTGCGAGATGTGGGAGGAGTAGTCTTAGCAGAGGTCTGGGAAACTGTGGATGCTTTTCGAGAAGTTGGTGGTGTTGTGGAAGGTTCATCCTGTACAGCTGAGCTGATTAAATTAGATGCTGAGCTAAATATAGAGGATCCAAAGCCCAGAACTTTTCCAGACACAGCAGAAACAGACTGTGGTGATGGTGATCGAGATCTAGCCGTTTCTGTCAAGCCACCAAAGCCAAAGAGTTTCCCTGTGGTTGACTCAGATGGCTTAGAGGAAGCAGGTTGTACCTTAGGACCACTAAATCCAAAACCAAAGAACCTGGATTCCTGTTTTGGTGGCTCTGCCTGTGGAGGTGGAGCAGATTTTTCTGGGGACTTGTCAGACTCCTTTAAGAGTGTGTCAGTTTCTTTGTCTCTCTTTGAATCTGATGTTTCTTTCTTCTTAGATGATGCAGGTTGTACCTTTATGTTTGTCTCTAGTGGTTGTGGTGAAGCTGAGACTGATTCTTTCTTTTGGACATCCACTGAAACAGGAGTCTTAGTTTTATCAAGGATGGCTGCAGTTTGAATCTCTTTCTTCTGGGTTTCAGCAACATTAGGAACCACGGTTGACACTAATGATGGTGCCCCTGGTGTTATACTTTCTGTTCTTAGATGCGGTGCTGAGGTGGAGACATTTTCAGGTTGTTCATGGGTCTTCATTTTTGGAGGTCCTTGTGGTTCCATTCCATTTAATGCTCGCTTTGTTTGGCAGTTCAAACAAAGCCATTCATTTACCTGTAAGGAGAGATTAAAAAGTAATTATTGACTTCCTTCTTCCATGATATTGATGGAAAATTAATATGAGATTGATTTTTCATGGAGACCACTAAACAAAATACACTGGAGCTGGAGCGACCAAGCATTTTAGATAAGTGTAAATTAATCTGCTCTGTTAAAAGAGTGTTAGCAACAGAACAGTAGCATTCTCTTACCTCTGTTTGATGGGGTGTTGGTTTGAATCCACAGAGGTTACAAACAGTGTTCTTGCACTCAGTGCAGGTCCTGTAGATAGGGATGTCCTTTGAACCCACATTAAGATCCACTTTGCAAATAGGACATGCTCTGGTTTCTGCTTTAGGAGCTGCCACTGCTACTACTGAAGCTTCAGGTACTGCTGAAGCCTGTTGCACCTGCTTCTCATCGGTTTTGTTCTCCTTTGGCTTGTCTGTTATAGGTGCCTTTGTGTCACCAGTAGGAGGAACTTGTTGAGAACTAACAGATCCTTTCCGAGAAGCGGGTAGTGTTGGTGTAGTCTTAACTGAAGTTTGGGAAACTACAGATGCCTTGTGAGATGTTGGTGGTGTTGTAGTCTTTACAGATGTTTCAGAAGCTGTGGAAGTCTTACGAGAAGTTGGTGGCGGTTTGGAGGACTCATCTTGAACAGCTGAGGAGATAAGATTAGATGCAGAGTTCAAAAAGGAGGATCCAAATCCCAGAACCTTCCCTGAGACAGCAGTCACTGAAGGCTGAGGGGATCCAGATCGAGCACCACCAAAACCAAAGCTAAAGAAACCTGATTCCTCTTTAGAAGGTTCTGGTATCTGTTGTACAATCGATTTTGCAGGAGAAGGATCATGTTTTGGCATTTCAGTTGGTTGTGTTGAAGCTTGTGTAGGTTTGTTCTCTTGATTCTCTTTAGCAACTGATGTGCTCATCTTCCCAATAACATCTGGCTTATTTTTTGGAGACACTGGAATTGGAGTATGTATGAGAGCCTCCTTGTTTTCTGGTATTATTGGTGTAGATGCTTTGCTAACCTGTGGCTGTGGTTGGGCAGAGGGAGACACTTGAGCTTTCTTCACCTGGCAGTTCAAACACAGCCATTTCTTAACCTGTAGGATAATAATCAGAATTAGAATTAAATTAATAAAAGATGTTCTTGAAATTACACTGAATTGACACTGAATTAATTGAATTAATGCAATAACTGATGCATGTGCAACTCACAGAGATACAAAGAAACAAATTAAATGCTCTTACCTCAGTTTGATGTGGCATGGGATTAAATCCACAAAGATTGCACACCGTGTCCTTGCATTCAGTGCAAGTGTTGTAATTTGGTGGATCCCTCTTTATGTCCATTTTACAGAGTGGACAGGCTTTTGGAAGCTCTGCAACTGGTATGTTAATTTTCACATCAGCGATTGGTTCTTTGGTCATCTCATCCTGTGGTTTAATTCCCTCTTTTTTCTTTTCATCCTGTTTCTGTGTAGTAATAAGTTTGGCTTCTTCTGCCAGTTTAATTTTTTGTGTGGCTTGTGAAGCTTCTGAAACTTTTCGAGAGGTAGGTGGTGTTGGAGTTGTCTTAACAGAACTTTGGGACACAGTGGATCCCTTACGAGAACTTGGTGGAGTTTTGGTTGATGACTCATCCTGAACGGCTGAGGATATCAGATTAGATGCTGAACTAAGGAAGGACGACCCAAAACCCATAACTTTCTCAGAGACAGCAGATTGAGGAGAAGGTGACCGGGATCGAGCACCTCCAAAACCAAAGCCAAAGAAACTAGACTCTTCCTTAGTCTGTTCGACTTTAGATGATGGTGCAGGTTTGGAAGGAGAAGCTACACCTTTAGTTTTTTGATCATTTGGAGTTAGACTAATTGTAGGTTTTTTAGTCTCTGCTGGAGGTTTATTGTCCTGCTCAGCAGGGACACTCTGCTTCTTTTCTGGGGAAGTTGGAATTTGAGCCACTTTCTTTTCTGGAGATGCTGGTGGTACTTTGTTGGACTGCGGTTGTGGCTGAGCAGGGGGAGGTCCTGAGGTTCTCTGTACCTGGCAGGCCAAGCATAGCCATTCCTTCACCTGTTGATTATTTAAAAAAAAAAAAGTTTATGAAACCATTAAACATACTTTCTTTTAAAAGTCAAAATCTACACAAAATTATTAATTTTTTACATTTTCAATAGAGCCTTTACATATATATATAAATGTTAAAGACATTGACATATGGTACCTCAGTTTGATGGGGATTGGGATTGAATCCACAGAGATTACAAACAATTTTCTGGCAAGAACTACAAGAGCTGTAGTTCTGTGGGTCCTTCTTCAGAGTTTCTTTGCAAAATGGACAGGTTTTTGGAAGCTCCTCTGGAGCATGTGGAGGTTTGGCCGAATTAGGATCTGAGGTTTTCTGCACTGGCTTTGGTTCTAGTATTGTTGTAACAACTGGCTTTGATTCCCCTTCAGGTGGTTTTTGTTTAGCATCCTGAGGAGCAACTGATCCTTTTCGAGAAGTAGGTGGTGTTGGTGTGGTCTTATTTAAAGTCTGGGAAACTGTAGATCCCTTGCGAGATGTTGGTGGAGTTTTGGTGGAGGATTCATCCTGAACAGCCGAAGAGATCAGGTTAGATGCTGAGCTGAGGATGGAGGATCCAAAACCAAAAACCTTATCAGAGACAGCAGTCTGAGGAGAGGGAGATCGAGATCGAGCACCACCGAAACCAAAGCCAAAGAAACTTGACTCTTCTTTAATCTGTTCACTTTTAGGTAGTGGAGCAGACTTGGAAGGAGAAGCATCAAGTTTAGATATTTGAGTATTTGGTGTTGTCAGTGTTTTGGTCTCTATAGGAGGTTTCTTTTCCTGCTCAGCTGTAAAACTTGGCTTCTTCTCTGGAGTCTTTTCCTTTTGTGGAGATGCTGGTGGAAGTATTTTGTTAGACTGTGGTTGAGCTGGGGGAGGACCTGAAGTTCTCTGCATTTGGCAGGTCAAACACAGCCACTCCTTCACCTGTAGATAATAAGAAAGATTGCCATCTATGACCATACAAACTTATTTACCCATAATTTTAATCTTATCTCTATTATTTAAATTACAAAATCTGTACAGAATCATTTCTGGTAGCAAAACTAGAGTCTTTATTATGAGATATAATAAGTGTAAAACACAGACTTACTTCAGTTTGATGTGGAGTGGGATTGAATCCACAGAGATTGCAAACAATGCTTTTGCAAGAAGTGCAAGAGCTATAGTTTTGTGGGTCCATCTTAAGGGTCTCTTTACAGAGTGGGCAAGTTTTTGGATGCTCCTCTTTCACTTGAGCTTGTAGAGGTTTGGATGATTGAGCATCTGGTGACTTTTTCTGTTCTTGGGTTGGTGAAAGGGTTGGATTTGATTTTGCTGCAGTAAGATTTAGTTTAGTGTCTTGTGGAGCTACTGATTCTTTTCGAGAAGTGGGAGGTGTTGGTGTTGTCTTATTCAAAGTCTGGGAAACTGTAGACCCTTTGCGAGAAGTTGGTGGAGTTTTAGAAGGTTCATCCTGGACAGCCGAGGAGATCAGATTGGATGCTGAGCTAAGGAAGGAGGAACCGAAGCCTAGAACCTTCCCAGAGACAGCAGACACAGTGGGCTGAGGAGATGGTGACCTTGAACGAGAACCACCAAAACCAAAGCTGAAAAAATCTGAATCCTGATTAGAAGATTCAGATTTAGGTGGTTGATTAGATTTGGCAGGTAAGACATTTTTCTGGATTTGGGCCTCTGATGTAGTTTGTTTGGAATCTGTCATATTTGGTTTGCCTTCTTGTATTGCAGAAGCATTATCCTCTGCTACAACACCCCCAGTGTCTTGTTTTTTTGGTGATGCAGGTGGTGGTAATTTAGTAGTTCCTGGTTTCACAACGGTGGGTTCGGGAGCTCTCTGCATCTGGCAGTTCAAACACAGCCATTCCTTCACCTGTAAGATGATGAAAATGGTAACCATATAATTATGAGAAATAAAGACCACTATTGTTTAATTTTTAGATATTATAGACTGTTCATTCATAATAAATAAATTACCTTGCTTAAATGTATTTTCAATAATTGTGACTGAGAAAACAAATCTGTATATATATACAGTATAACTATTTTCTCACCTCAGTTTGATGTGGCATTGGGTTGAATCCACAGAGATTACACACAGTGCTCTTGCAAGTAGTACAGGTGCTATAATTTGGTGGATTCCTCATTATTTCTGCCTTACAAAGTGGGCAAGTTTTTGGAGGCTCTGACATGTGGTCACACTCTTTTACAGCTTTTCCCTGAACTTCTGTCGTTTTCTCTTCAGGTTTCTTGTCTTTCTGCTGATTTTCAACAGATTTAGCTCTCTGTTTTGGTGACACATCTGCTGATCCCTTCTGAGAAGTAGCTGGTGTTAATGTAGTCGTCACAGGAGTATGTGAAGCTGATGAAACCTGTTGCTGAGTTGCAAGGAGTGTGGTGGAGGATTCATCTTGTACAGCGGTAGAGATAATATTAGAAGCCGAACTCAACAGGGAAGAACCAAATCCAAAGACCTTCCCAGAAACATTGGAAGCAGCAGGTTGGGGAGAAGGTGATCTAGAGCGTCCAAAACCAAACAAGCCCCTCACTTCTTTTGTGGATGCAGCCTTTGGTGAGGCAGTAGATTTTGTGGATACAGTATCATCCTTCTGTGTTGGCTGTACTGGATTTTTGATGTCCTGCTGCTGGGGTGGATTCTGTGTTGGTGGAACTGCATTAGCCTTCCTAGACCCTGGTTTTGCACCTTCAGATAGTGAAGTGTTTTCTTTTTCAATAGCATCTGTCGAATCAAGTGGCTTCTTCTGGGGAGGAACAGGAGTTGGTGTTGCTTTCTTTAGTGGTGATACTGGTGGAGGTACTTTGTCAGTCTCAGCTTGAGCTCTTTGCATCTGGCAGTTCAGACATAGCCACTCCTTTTTCTGAAACAGCATTCCAGTAATCAGTAAAAAATTGAGCACACAGAGTACTACAAGAAACATATTTGAAACTTTTCATGCTTAAAAAGTCTAAAGTCATACATTTTGGTGCCCATAATGTCATATACCCAGATACTACCACAATACTAATTAAATAATAAGTATAATAATGAGTATAAGGTGTCTTATGTTCAAGGTAAAAAGTCTGCTTACCTCTGTCTCATGGGGCATGGGGTTAAAGCCACAAAGATTACACACAGTGTTTTTGCAGTCGGTACAGGTATTGTAATTGGGAGGCTCCTTCTGCAAATCGACTCTACAGAGAGGGCAGGCTTTGGGAAATGATTTAGTGGGCTCTGTCCTTGTTGTTTCTGGTAGATCTCTATCTTTTGTAACTGATACAATTGTTGGCTGTGCCTGACTGACCATGGATTTCTTATCATCTTTTTTTATCTGTTCTTGTATATTTTCAGGATGTACTTTTTTGTCATCTGAAGGAAGAATTTTAGGAGAGACATCAGATCCTTTTGAGGAAGCAGGAGGTGTGCCAGTCTGAGAAACTCCAGAACCCTTTCGTGAGGAAGGTGGTGTGATAATCTTATCTGAAGTCTGGGAAACTGAAGAGCCTTTACGAGATGAGGGTGGGGTTGTAGTCTTAGCAGATAGTTGGGAAGATGTGGATCCTTTGCGAGAAGTGGGTGGTGTTGTAGAAGGCTCATCTAGAGCTGATGAGATCAGATTACTTGCTGAGCTAAAGAGGGAGGAACCAAATCCCAAAACCTTCCCAGAGACAGCAGATGCTGCAGGTGGAAGTAACGGAGTCTGAGATCTACCTCTAGACTCTTCAGGGATTTCAGAGGAGACAGGAAGATGTCCATCTTGGGACTTTCCGTGTCTTTGCTGCTGTGGGGTAGCTCCTTTAGTGGTTTCTTCTCCTTTTTTTGCAACTTTAGTTTTTGCCCCATCTGTATTTTCAATGCTTTTAGAGTTTACTGCAGCTTCAGACTCCTTCTGTGAGGTTGCAGGAGTTGTTTTAACAGACGTCTGTGAAACTGTAGAACCCTTACGAGAGGAAGGTGGAGTGGTATTAACTTTACTGGAGATTTGTGAAACTGCGGAACCTTTGCGGGAGATTGGTGGTGTCTTATCAGATATTTGAGAAGCTGTTGAAGCCTTGCGAGAACTAGATGGTGTTGTAGAGGACTCATCTTGAACAGCTGTTGAGATTAGATTAGATGCTGAGCTTAAGAATGAAGAACCAAACCCTAGAACCTTCTCTGAGACAGCAGGCTGAGGAGAAGGTGATCGAGATCTAGCTCCTCCAAAACCGAACCCAAAGAATCCAGGTTTATCTGGTTGCGGATCAGTTTTTTGAGATTCTGACTTTGGAACTTTTGCAATATTATGTTGTTTAATTTCTCTTTGGGTGGGTTGTTCAGTTTCTGCTAATGTTTGCTTATTGTCTTGTTTCTCTTCCACTTCTGGTTTCTTATCCTTTTGAACGGCATCTGCTGGAAGATGTGGCTTTTTCTGTGAAGCATCTGGAGTGGGAGTATCCATTTTAAGTGGTGCAGCTTCCTTAGCGTGTGACTGAAGCTGTGCAGGATGAGGTTGTGGTGCTTTCTTCATCTGACACGCCAAACACAGCCACTTTATCTGTAGTTTTGTAAAGTATTTTGAATTAATCATTTTGTAACTCAAACTTACATTATACAGCATCCCAGACTTAAGTGGATTAACAACACTGCTTATTAACTTGGCTCAAATAAATTAGATTAAAGAAGAGGTGAGCATTGTTAGCTCTCCTGTCAACATAAAACAGTTGGTTCTCAAATTGCATCATGATAGTTTTCCATTAAAGTCAGCATTTAAGTCAGAATGAGCTCAAAATTGATACTATTTATTCTCTTAATGCAACTCACTGGTCTTATTGTAAACAGTTTAAAACAGTCTTAATTTGTTCTTCTTGTGATATGCTCTCTTCTCTGTGCAGGCATATGCAAGACCACACAGCATTTAAGATCTGCCTCCATTCTGGTATGCAATGATTACTTTTCACAATCCAATTAACAACCGATGGTGTCCCTCCTTGTTTGTTTTTTTTTGTTTGATAGAAGTTTTCCTCAGAAATGTCACAGTTTGTTGATCTGCGTAACTCTTTATTTTGATAGTCCACTTTAGACTTCTTTAGAACCTAAGTAAAAATTGACCACTACATGTCGACTACCAGCTATTAGAGTATTAGTAGACTTTCTGCTGTATCTGCTAACACTGTATTTTGATGATCACCGAACACCCAACAGACACAAGTACACATCAACTCGTTGTGACCTAACCCTAACCTAACAGTCTACTGATACTCTAATGAGTTAGTTGACATGTAGTTGCAAATTAATAAGAGTTAGTTGACATGTAGTTGGAAAGTTACTTACAGTTAAAGGGGTCATATGATGCGATTTCAATTTTTCCTTTCTCTTTGGAGTGTTACAAGCTCTTGCTGCATAAAGAAGTTGCAAAGACTAAAGTCTCAAATCCAAAGAGATATTCTTTATAAAAGTTAAGAGTCAGCCACGCCTACCTAAAACGGCTCTTTCTAACATGCCCCCACATATCTATGTCATTGTGTGGGAAGATTTGCATAACACTGCCAAAATGTATACGCAAAGAAAGAAGGCATGACTTTTTTTCTCGCTGTAGTTTTGTTGCTGCCGCAATGTCGTGAAGACACTGTGTTTCGTTGCGAAAGCGAAAATAATTTGTTTGGCCTTCCAAAAGAGGACGATATCTGCTTCGTCATGCCTAGAGCTGATCCGTGCTGGTCACTGAGGAAATAAAACAACTTCGCGCTGTGGATCGCCGGATCGGCTTTCACCGTGGACGAAGTGGAGTGCAGCCCGGGGTCGTCACATGTGATTGCCGCAAGCCATTCTCAAGGGCTGATGGCCGCCGCCACCGCTGCCATGTCGTGAAGGTGCTGTGTGTTCGTTGTGAAAGCGAAATACTTTGTTTGGCCTTCCAAAATAAGACACAACTAGAAATCAGTGGTTAAGTTGTATTTATAAAACTGTTCCAGAACAGTTCAACCCAAAAATTCAGATGCGTGCAGCGCATTTTATGGAGGGGGAGGACTGTTTCTGATCCTGGTAGAGTAGACTACAATGCCGTCTGTTTTGACTCACAGACTGTAAGTACGTTTTATATTTAAAGAATTTGCCACTGTCGATTCAAACGTGAGTTTTGTGTAGAGTAGCGCTTGTTGTTTGTCATTTCTCCGACAACAAATGCAGACCCACCCCCCCAAAAAAAATGGTTTTATGTTTACGCGGCACGATGCAACGAGTAAAAAGACAGTATAAGTCATTATAATCTGTAATTATGTCCCCACTGGATGCAACAAATGCCTCGTTTATAATGGGTTTTAATGTTATTGAACCGTCACTCCGGCCGGACAGGGCATCACAGTATGGTAAGGGGCGTAACATTTCCGTCACATGCTTGAAGGATTCAGCCAATCACAACACACTGGATAGCTGGCCAATAAGAGCACACCTCACTTTTCAGACCGATGGGCTTTGTAAAAATCGACGCATTTCAGAAAGGCGGGGCATAGGAGAACAAATAATGTACAGTATTTGGAAAATAATGTGTTTTTTTTTACCTTAAACCGCATAAACACATTTCATTACACCAAATAATGTTCTTTTTAGCAACATCATATGACCCCTTTAATAGAGTGTCTAATGTGGACTACTGAAATAACGTGTAACTTAAAGTGGTTTGCAATTTCCATTCATGCTGACTTTAACAAAACAAAATTCAAAAAACAAACTGTTCAACACAACAGTGATATTTTCTTACCTCATCTTCATGGGGCATAGGGTTGAACCCACACAAGTTACATACGAAATTTTTGCATTCAGTGCAGCTGTTGTACTGATCTTTCTTGAGCTCCACCTTGCAAAGTGGGCAGACCTTGGGAAGAGGCTTGGATATAGGTGTCTCTGATTTATCCTCTTTTACTTTATTTGATGGCTCCTTAGCCTGTTGAAGTGATGGTGTCTTCTCCTCTTGTTTCTGTCCAATTGATAGTTTAGTATCTTTACTAGGTTGTGCTTTCTGTGAACCTTGTGTGGTTACAGAATCTTTTTGTGAACTAGGAGACGTTGTGTTGTTGTTGAACAATGACTGAGATACTGTAGAGCCTTTACGGGAGCCAGGAGGAGGTGTTGTTTCTGAAACTGACGAACCTTTGCGGGAGGTTAGCGGTGTTGTGGAAGGTTCATCCTGAACAGCTGATGATATCAGATTAGAGGCTGTGCTAAGGAAGGAGGAACCAAAGCCTAAAACTTTCCCAGACACAGCAGAAACAGCAGGTTGAGGTGAAGGAGACCTGGATCGAGCCCCACCGAAGCCAAAACCAAAAAATCCAGACTCCTCTTGATGAGGTTTTTCTGATTTCACCTGCTGTGATATCTTCGGTTGACTGAGCTCTTGTGGTGTCACATCAGTGGGCTCCTTTCTCCCTACTACAGCTGTTTTCTGACCAGTTCTGGTGGCTTCCTCCACATTTTGTCTCTTCTGCACAGATTCTGGAACATATTGCTCCTTATTCTTTGGCACTGGGGCTACTTTCTTAGCTTGATCTTGAGGCTCTGCATGGGAAGGCATTGATGCTCGCTGCACCTGACATGTCAAGCAAAGCCACTCCTTTGCCTGCCAACAAATAAGAGAGTTTGAGAAACCCCAGACAAAATGGTTTCCACAAAGCTCTTAAACTCTAGGTTAAAATGAGATTATTGATGCAGGTTTGATCATACAAAAACTTACACAGCAATATTGCTGAATTAGCTGTGGAATTATAATACTGTCAAAAATATTTTATATTAAAGGTAAATACTGTAGAGCAGGGCTAGTCAACTCCGGTCCTGGAAGGCCAGTGATCTGCATAGTTTACTTCCAACCCTTATCCAACACACCTGTTCATAATTTTTTAGATAGTCCTGAATACTTTGATTAGCTTGATCACCTGTGTTTGATTAGGATTGGAACTAAACTCTGCATGACACCGGTCCTCCAGGAGCAGAGTTGAAGAGCCCTGCTGTAGAGCCCACAGCTCATTTTCCAAATACTGAATTATCTTACCTCGGTTTGATGAGGCATGGGATTAAACCCACAGAGGTTACATACAATGCTCTTGCATTTAGTGCATGTGTTGAAGTTAGAAGGATCTTTCTTGAGCTCTACTTTGCAAAGTGGGCATTCTTTAGGCAGAGACTGAGAGGACATATCAGCTGCTTGAGGCTTTGATGGAGGTGTAGATGGTGCTTTGAAAGGTTGAGATTGCATGGACTTCTTGTCTGCCAACTGCTTTTGAGAAAGAGGCTTATTTTCCACAGCCTGCATTTTTGTTGAGTGTTGGGATGCTGTAGATCCCTTGCGGGATGCTGCTGCTGCTGCCACAGCAGATGTGGTTTTGAGAGATGTCTGTGAAACCGATGAACCCTTACGAGAGGCGGGCGGCGTTGTAGACTTCACCGAGGTCTGAGAAACTGTTGTTCCTTTACGAGGTTGTTGCGGTGTTGTGGAGGACTCATCTTGAACTACTGAAGATATGAGATTAGATGCTGAGCTGAGGAATGAGGAACCAAACCCTAGAACCTTCTCCGAGACAACAGGTTGAGGAGAAGGTGATCGAGATCGAGCACCACCAAAACCAAAGCCAAAGAAACCTGTATCTTCTTTGGAGGAATCTGATTGTGTTGTGGTTTCGGATTTGGCTGGGGCACTACTATCTTTTGGCTGTTGAGGTTTTATAGTTTCTTTCTGTGCAGGTTTTTTATTTGGGAGATTTTGTACTGTAGACGTAGTAGTGGGTTTTCCAAGTGCTGTTTTTGACTGGTCCTCAGTTCTACTGGCTCCTGGAGGAGGCTGATGTGGAGCTGTTTTGTCTTGTTGTGAGCCAGCATTAGTCTGTAGCTGGGGATTTAGACTTGAAGGTTCAGGTGCTCTCTTTATCTGGCAATTTAAACAGAGCCATTCCTTCACCTGCATGACCAAAATCACAACCACAAAACCACAAATCAACATTATTGTCCTTCAATAAATCAATTATGACCAGTAGAGTAAAATAAACTTTCTCTTACCTCTTTTTGATGAGGCATGGGGTTAAATCCACAACGGGTACACACAATGTTTTTGCAGTCGGTGCAGGTGCTAAAATTAGGAGGATCACTGGTAATATCTGCCTTGCAAAATGGACAGATTTTGGGAAGAGGGAGGGGAGTTTTGTCAACTTTTGCAGACAATGTTTGGTCTGTTTTTGCTTTCACAGAAGATTTACTGGATAGCTGAGGTGACTCAGAATTTTTTTTTTCTTGTTTTTGTGCGGTAGGTTGTTTATTATCCCCTGTGTTTGTGGTCTGTGGAACAGCAGAGCTCTTCCGAGACGTGGGTGGTGTTGAGCTCTGGGAAACTGTGGAAGCTTTGCGGGAGGCTGGTGGTGTTGTAGATGTCTCATCTTGCACAGCTGAGGATATTAAATTGGATGCTGAGCTGAGAAAGGAGGAACCAAAGCCAAGAACCTTTCCAGATACAGCAGACATAGCAGGCTGAGGAGATGGAGACCTTGACCTAGCACCACCAAAACCCAAAAATCCAGTTCCTTCCTTGGCTGTCTTGGCAGGAACTTCAGATTTGGCTTCATTTTCTTGCTGCTGGGCTTTTTGGATGGGCAGAGTACCATTTATAGCCTTGGTTTGTTGTTCTTGTAATTTCTGAGGAGGGTCAATTTTCTTGCCTAATTCAGAAACACCTTTCTTTTGAATTGAGTGTGAAGCTATTGGTTGAGTGGTAGGGATTTTGTTGGGCTGCGCTGCTCCTGGTGGCTCCATTCCTCTTAGAGCTCTTTGAGTCTGACAGTTCAGACAAAGCCATTCTTTCAACTGAAAAGTAAGACAAAGTGGTTAACACGTTCACATATATCATTCAAAACTTGTAAAATGTATTTAAAGTCAACATAACACTACCTCTGTTTGATGTGGCGTTGGGTTGAACCCACAGAGATTGCACACAGTGTTTTTGCACTCAGTACAAGTGTTGTAGTTGGCAAGGTCCTTTTTGATTTCTACCTTACAGAGTGGGCAGGATTTGGGCAAGGTTTGAGGGCCTTTGTCTGCTTTTGGCATCTGTGAAGACGGTTCGCCTTTTTTAATTTGAGATATTGGTGCTTTGTTCTTTTGGTCTGCAGTTAGCGCTGTCGTTTTCTCTTCTTTCTGACCATCTGATTGATTAGCCTTTCCTGTAGACGCTGATAATGCAGCCCCTTGCGATGATGCGGACCCTTTGCGAGACATCGGTGGAGTAGAAGTCTTGAGGGAAGTTTGAGAGACTGAAGGTGCTTGAGGGTTATTTGGAGGTGTCGTAGAAGGTTCATCTTGAACCGCTGATGAAATGAGATTAGATGCTGAGCTCAGGAAGGACGACTTAAATCCTAGGACCTTACCAGACATGGCCGAAACAGCAGGCTGAGGGGATGGTGATCGTGACCGGGCTCCACCGAAGCCCGAAAAGCCGAAAAATCTTGACTGTTCTTGCTCAGTCTCAGCCTGTGGTGCTGCTTTAGACACAGAAGGAGAGGGGGCATTTTTTGCTGTCGGTTGCTGTAAAGGCTTAGGAGAGGGAGCTTGCTTTGCTCCTGCTGCACTAGTCTGTTGATGCATTTCCTTTTTCTGAGAAGCAGGTTGGTTGGCAGGACTAGTCTTTGTTGGCTGAGCTGTGGGCTGTTTCTCTAAAGGACCATGTGTAGATTCCATCTTTTGAGATTTGCTGGGCTGTGTTTGGTACTTTATCGTGGGTTGTCCCGGAGGCTCTATTCCTTTCAGCGCTCTCTGTGTCTGGCAGTTTAAGCAAAGCCACTCTTTTGCCTGCAAAAACATTACAAAAAATAAGTTGTTAGAAAAAGTTAATAAAAAAGTTAATAAAAAGTTAGTTCTCCACATTTATTTTACAACATGAATAACAAATGATAAAAAATATATATTTTGCAGGACGTATGTAAATTGACCTCACAAGCAGATATCACATAACATTACTACTTGTAGCTTTAAAGAAATATTTAGAAAACCCTCAGTGACCCAAGCATTGGTGATTCATTCTTTTTTTTGGTTATTAAAGATTTTGTGTGTGTGAAATATTTATCAATGGGTTAATGGGCTCTTTTGTGTTACAAATAACAACACAACCATAAAATGTGGATTAATAAGGCTAACTGTAGTATTTGTGCAACATTCAGAAAAATTGTCTTATTTACATAAGCTTATCTATACACACATACTGTGCACATAAAAAAAATTCACAACTGACATTACAAAAAGACTGCTTCTAAAATCAGATCAAAAACAGCTTACATTGGTGTCAGAAGGTAGTGACAGCACTGTTACTTTGGCATGCTGGGGGGGGGGGGATCTGTAAATGTTCCTGCCAATGTTTTTATGATACATTTCAGAGTTTGAGCTGGTGTTAAATATGCATTAACTCTTTAAACATCTTTTGTTCACTTTTTGGTACAATGGATCTCTGAGGGTTAAATTAAATCCCCTCTGTATCTCAAAAGTTTTATTTATATTTGTGCTGCCTGCACAATTCTCAAGCACACGGCTCATCCTAAAGCCCAAATTTAATCTCTGGAGAAAGCCAGCAGCACTCTTTTTTTAGGCCTAAGGAAACAGACTAAATCATTTAGATAATTTTAGCATGGGATAAAAATATACACAGATGTGTTGCATTTGCAAATTCTCTAGACATAAGGCAATTCTCAGGTTTGAATAGTTCATGATTAAACACCAACCACACAGTTGTGGCCATAAATGAAGGTGACCTTCATTTGGAGACATATTTTTCCACTATTATCTAATTTCAACAACACTGAGCACTTGACACTGAGCACAACCGAGTAGCAGATGCCACTGTAATCTACACCTCATCTCTGTGCTTTTGAATTCTCTTGGAAAAGTCTTAGATGTTATCTCTGAGGACTACCCACTGATCCCCTGTCTGCTGAGTTTTCGTCACACAGCCGGCCCATGTGCCCCAATAGTCTTGGAGTCACCTTGCCCCAGGCTGCACATAAACTCTGAATGGTTAATTACAGAGTCAAGTGTCTTTTGTGCTCAACACATCTTAAAAGATGAAATGGCCATTTAGGGGCCAAAGTGGTATGCTCAGGACTTCCATATGATGACAATAGAGGTGGTAAGGGCTCTCTGGGGGACATACATTATTACAGAAACTTCACTGCTAAGACTAAGCACATGACACATTGCTTGCCTTGACTATACTAATCCCTAAATATCCCTAAAGTCCCTAAAACCTGATTGCCAAGATAAACAAGTTAGTCTGTGTTTTGAAAAATATATAGTTGCAAACACAAACATTATTCACTTGCCCTCAAAAGACATATTGGCTAAATTTGTAATGGCATTGTAGCATATTATTCTAACTACAGAGAGTGTTTTGTAGTTTTATGATTGGTTTTACAAAAAATAAAACATAAAACAAATAAAGCACATTGTATCTTGATGGCTTCGGTGGGTCTGGAAAGTGGGTAAAGCCAACACACTGCATGGAAAGCTGGCAGGTAAAATAGACAAGCCACTAACTGCAATGTTTGACCCAGATAGATCATTAAACTTCATAACACAAGTCACTAAGCACAGAATGTCTATTCATTCATGACATCTATGTATCACCCAAAGCCCTAATGGATCTGTGAATCACTCTAATGCATGACTAAAAAAAAGGAAGAAACAGTGTGAAACTGCACATTGATGTTTTCTTTTTTGCCTTGAGAGTCAAGCACTTTATTTTTGTAAGTTTAGGCAGGGAGTAGTCCGAGGTAATTGAGAATCAAGGCACATTTTGTCTCTCTCACAGCCATTTTCGGTCTGCCTTCCACAAGACTGCCTCCACACAAACCAAAGAGACTAGAAAATACATCCATCTTTTACAACAGAATCACTGGAATCACTGAGAACATGTTCTCTGAAATTGCTCTTGACATTTTCTGCCCACAGTTCATTGCACAAACCATAATGTGAACCTACTGCAAGAAAATGCATTCATCTGTTTCTTACCTCTGTTTGATGAGGCACAGGATTAAATCCGCACTGATTACACACGGTGGCCTTGCATTCAGTGCAGGTACTGTAGTTGGGAGGATCTCTTCTCAGGCTTGCCTTGCAGAGTGGACAGGCTTTGGGAGGAAGTTTTGGGCTTTGATCTAATTTAGTGGCCTGAGCAGATGTGGTTTCTTTTGTTGTCGTTGTTTTTTGAGTGTCTTGGGGTTTACTTTGTTGCTGTTGCATTTTTCCCTCCTGTGTCTGTGATTTAGGAACACTGGTGGAGCCCTTAGTGGCCTCTGAGCCTTTTCTTGAGGAAGGGGGTGTGGAAGTCTTGGCAGAGGTTTGGGAAATGGTGGAACCTTTTCGAGAGGGTGGTGGGGTTGTGGACGGCTCGTCCTGGACAGCTGAAATCAAATTGGACGCTGAGCTAGGAAATGAAGAACCAAAGCCTAGAACCTTTCCAGAAACAGAAGAGGCACCGGGATGTGGAGAAGGAGAGCGTGATCGAGCGCCACCAAAACCGAAACCAAAGAAATTGGACTCTTCTTCTTTTTTAGGGGGCTCAATCTTTGATGGTGTCTCAGTTTTGGCAGGAGGAGCACCTTTTGTCGTCTGTTGTGGAGGAGGTTTTTGTTGTGACGTTTGCTGCGATGGATGAGCTGACCTTGTGCTGGACTGGCTTGACAGTTTCTGACCCTCTGTTGGTTTGGTTGGCTGGCTGGCAGATGGGGGCATCTGCTTACTATTAGGAGTGTTTTTCTTTGCAGGGTACTGTGATGGTACGGAGTCCTTGGGCTGTGGCTGGGCTTTTAGCGTAGGAGGTCCGCTGTTCTCTGCCCCTCCCAGAGCCCTCTGCATCTGGCAATTCAGGCAAAGCCACTCCTTAGCCTGCGTACATGGAGGATACACATTTGTTATACAATTGCTAGTTTTTAACGTAAGAAGTTCAAATTAATCAGTTGTTTTGCATTGTTCCGCACAAAAAGACAATTTATACAGTGAAAAATGTCTTCTGAGGAATTAGGATTACTTATTCATGGTTGCATTGATGAAAAACTCTATTTACTTCTTTAGTGAACGGTGATAAATAATTGTGAAAAATATGAGCTTTTGGGGAAAAAACATTAAAAATTTGTCAAGGAATTAAAACCATCACAGTCCAATAAAACGTGCTTCAGAGACTGTGGACTCTGGATTGAAACACATAATGGCGAACTTTCACCAGAGAGTAAAAAGTGACATATAAATCTAGAGCGGTCTATTCGGCAACGGATATAAAACAAGATCTAGTTTCTTTTCCTTTGAATCCCAAAAAATAACAAAAAATACTTCAAATGAGACATGCATATTGTATACCACTGCTTTATGTATCACGCCAATACAGATTAAAAACTAAATGAGTTGTTAAATTAATTTTTACTCACAGTTGCATCCGGAGGACTGAACCCACACATGTTGCAGACCACTGATTTACATTGTGTGCAGGTGTTATGGTTGGGCGAATCCTTAGACTTAAGATTGAGTTCTGTATTTTTACAGACTGGACAGAGGGATTCCACCCCAGCTCCAGGTCCACCTTTCACTTGAGGCTCTGATGAAGGAGGCCTTGAGCCAACTGCACCTCCTGGATGAGTCGCAGGTCCACTTGGGCCTTGTTGTTGAGGTCCACCCTTCCCAACACCCTGCTTAGGAGATCTACCCCCACCTGCTCCTTGTTGCAATCCTCCCCTGCCTGCTCCCTGTTGTGGAGGACCTCCTCTCCCAGCTCTTTGCTGTATAGGACTTCCCCGTCCAGCTCCTTGTGGTTGAGATCCACCCCGTCCAGCTCCTTGTGGTTGAGATCCACCCCGTCCAGCTCCTTGGCCACCCCTTCCCACACCCTGTGTCTGCTGTCCACTTTGCCTCTGAGGCCCCTGTGAGGCTGGTTGGCCATTCCCCTGCTGTTGAGGATCCTCCTGCTTCTCATCCCCAAAAAGACTGAACTTGTTTACAGCAGAGGACATTGCATTTAGAGGATTCCCCCCACTCAGAAAGTTGGAGGAGAACATGTTGGCTGTTGGGAATGGGGCTCTGAAGACTGGTGTAGGAGAGGGCTGGGATGGGGGGAGCCCATAGGAGGGAGTCTCTCACCAGTTGAAGTTATCCCTCACATTTACCTCCAGTGTCCCTTAGGAAATAGAAAATGGACAATGAAAAGAGAGAGTTCATGCATCACTTGTGTTTTTATTGCACGCATATATATGTGCATGCATTAAACATCAGGTAACACCATATACATAATAATATAAAAATATTTGTAGTTCCAGACTCCATAAACAAAAGGATTTAATACCATGTTACATTTTAAATATACGTCAGTTCTGCCTAAGACAAAATGGGGTGAAATAAGAATAGTATTTTGACTGACAGTGTTGTTATTTTCAGGCATAGTTTAGCCAAGTCATCTTCTTCAAAGCAAGTAAAAACCTCATTTAAGAAAGAGTGGTACATAAGATAAGCAAAACATTTTAAACAAACAGTCATCAACTTCATAAGTCATAATTGTTAACTGACATGTAGAGGTTGTAGATGGTAGATGATCAATCTCACCTAGTCACGATCTGCAGTACTCACACTGACATATAACATCCAGTCATATAGTAAATAAATTAGCTAACATTGAGGGATAGAGGCTCCCTTACTGCCCTGATCATCATGCATTCCCCCTTTACATAATCTAAAACTATTTTAATCAGCCCTTTTTCATTATGTAGTTTGCATGATCTTATATTACCTGGTGTTCTGAATGACATTGCATTGGAATGCATACATTATAGAAAACATGTTTGTTATAGACCATACTATGAAAATAATACGTTGATTAAAAAAAGTTCATGCCCATGGTATTTGACAACTACAATCCAAATTGTGAGTTAAGATTTTGCATTTACAGTGACAAAACAAATGACAGTTTGGCAAAGATAATTTTACTACGCATATTGTTTATCAACATGTGTAAAACACTTAAAAATTCAGCATGAATATGAAACAGCGATGAAACACTTAAAATCTCGTGTAAAGCATGTCTGCATTCGCCCTGTAATTGACTGAGCGTTTGGACGTTTCCCTTCAGCACCCTGGACAGCGCTCAACGATCAGCTCATGCATCACGTCTCACTGCCTTTCAGCGTGAAATACAACACGCCACACCATTCACAGCAGTAACTTTACACGGACACATTTATGATGAGGAACTTTAAAGGGTCAGTGGGTTTTCTGCGTGTATTTATTCGCAAATGTAGAAATGTTTTTCAGTATACCGCGCGCTATAAAAATTAAAACCACATTGGCGATCATTAACCTGATGTCAACTTTAACAGCCGACAAACATATATTGACGGCCTCCCTCCCTTTTCGTTGCGTTTTTTCGTTTTTTCCCCTCTTCTTCCCCCTTCTTGTTTTCTGTTGCCTCCTTCTTCTGCTCTTTTTCTTTCTTTTTCTTTTTGCTCTGCTTTTTTATCTGTATATGTTTTTTTTTTTCTTTGTCTTGTTCCTGTTTTTGGCTGTCAAACTGTTGCTAGGCCCTATTATTTGTATCCTTATATTGCTTCGCTTCCTGTTCACGGCCACATTTTAGCCGCGGTTGTATAACACCTTCACAGCTGATTGTTGTACCTGATCGCAAATACGCGCAGATGTTGTTTATATTCTTGACCCGGGTGTTTAAGTATTTTCATATATTCTCCGTCTTATTGGTTTCGTTATGTTTGACATCAAGTGCGGTGGGCACGTTTGCCAGCTAAGCCGCTGAAATCATGGAGAGGTTTTGACTTCATCATCAGTGTTGATAGATTTATCTACCAACAGCTGCGGGATTACTTATGCTAGTTATTTGGGTCGGTGTATCTTTATTTAGGTGGCGATGACGCGATGGTGTTATTTGTCCCTGGGCATGTGACAATGTCGCTTTCGATCATCTCAACTGCTCATCTTCACCTCGAGTTCACGCTCCCAGCTACCCCCATCTCATACACTTCCCCCCTCCGATCTCGCAAAGAATACCCCATTCAAACGGGAAATAACAGACTCGCAACACACAGTCGAGGGCACCACACATGCGAGTTCCTTCCCTGAGCTTGTCGATTACCTTCATCCCCAGCTCCTCCCCCCCCCCCCGTCCATGTTTTAGTGTAATTTTTTGTTGAGTGTATTTTATAGGCATTTTTCACACCCACACCTTTCGGTCGGAGTTTGCATTTCCCAGCACACCCTCATCACTAAAACCGCATCCGTCCGAAAGCATTTCCAGATTAGAAGTATTCCTCTACTACAACACACCATCGCAATCATCCTTCCTTAAAACTACCACTGCGATCAGATGGAAAAACATGCTTATTTTCATCAGAACGGCCAGCTGAAGTGGTAAAAACAGCATCCTACCTTACAGCGTGCGAGCATCCCTATTTATTCTCCCATTTCTGTATCACTAGTGCTGTTTGGTGATCGGCTGCTCGGCGTCTAGGATGGAGGTTACGAGGATCTGAGGGCATACCCACTTTCACAATCGCCTCATCTGCGCATGCGTCGCACATGACAGGTGATCAGCATACATCACCTCGCGAAAATTGAATTTAAAGCGACATAATCATTCGTCTCTGACAAACTGTCCGCTGATAATCGGCTTCCGTTTGTTTGGGCATCTGTTAGGGGTTTGAGATCGTTTGGGGGGGGGTCGTTGGGGGGAGGTTATTGTTTGCACATAAGAATGTTGACAGTGTATTAGTATAAATAAATAAACAAAATCTCCGAAATTACTGTTTTTATAAAATGTTGATAAAATGTTTAAACATTATTTTAATATTATTATGATAATAATGATTAATATTGTTGTCACCTAGTTAACCTTTTATATGTAAAAACATATAAAGATAAGGTGGATAAATTAACAATGGATAAAACAACAAAACAAAAAAATCTAAATAAAAAAATGGCAACTGCAATATTATCCACCCCTCTGTCAATATGCAATGATACTACTAACCAATAAACAAGCAATTCTTCAGAAAAAATAAATAATTTATATGATTTCAAATGTTGAAATCATATAAAAAAAAAATTTATTTTTTTTAAAACAAAGTCAAGCACTAAACCAAATCGCCACCTTGGAATTATAAGGTTCTATCTGTATTCTGAGCAGTTTTGAGATATTGAGATTTAAAGTTTTTGCCTTCCATAGACTTCTGTAGATAGAGCCATTTTTGTTTTCTTAAAAAAGGCCCAAAATGTGCACAGCTTTTACCACAGAATGACCCATCATAATTTTTTCTATGTAAAGAGCTTTTATTCTGTAGCCACCTCTGTATGTGATCTTTGTAAGGTGAATATACCCCCGTTTGACAAAAAAGGCAGGTATGAAGAACCTCCTATGTTTCTATATTGTTTAACTGGGGTCAAACTAAAATTTCATAGATACTTTAATCAATGCTTTTTAAAGGGAAAACTTACACAGATAGCAGGGTACAGAATTGAACCCTATATGTCTACTACATGTGATAAATAATGTCATTTTTTGTGCCAGAAAAGAAACACGTCAGTTACAGCTTTTTGTGCTTGAATGAAAATAAAATACACACTATCACAACCCTGATTGTCACGATGTGTGCAACAGAAGGTTAAAACGTACGACAATAATAACCTCACCACAAAACAACATAATATTATATATAATTAATCTATCTACATCACTAGAATTTCATTATTATTATAGCAGCTTCTAAACTCTACCCCCGACCTCACCCATGGACCCCCACCCCCCCCCTCCACGGGTCGCCAAGCCAGGCTGCTATGACATGCAATCTGGTTTATGTTTATTAATTTCAGGTCAGCTGTAGTCAGTATAAAAGAGAGAGCCTGTGGCAATGGACATCAGTTTCCCCTCTTATAACCCCACCCACCACCCCCCCGTACATAGCAAAAATTGATGGGGTATGACAATTCATGTTCTCACTTGTCTCTTCTACTTTTTCTCTATTCCTGCTTGTCATTTGTCTGTGCATACTCACTCACTCACATGCAGCATCATTCAATTCTAAGGCACCCGTGCCGAGAAGATTGGCTTTTCTCGTCCTGATTATATTTTTTTTTTTTGGCCTGGCAGGATCAGATATTGGTCCTGGGAGGAATCTAATCCGGCTATCACTATTTACTGCTAATGGTCGATCCATAAAAGACCATCAGTGCCGCCATGCCAGCACCATTACCTGAGTCTTGCTGCCCCATCCTTCTTCCTGAATGGAGCTCTCAACAGTCATCAGACTTCAAATATTTCCATAACTGGCCAATATAAGATCTCCTCTTTCCTACTGTCTCTAAAGCAGTGGTTCCTATCTGGTGGGAATGCAACTGGTTGCATTGTAATTGTGCATAGTTAGCAAGTTTATTTTTGTGTAATATATAGTTATGGTTCTGCATTGGATCACCAATCTGCGACAGTATTTCTAAACTAAAAAGTTTTCAAACCACAAAGGAACCAAAGCACTATAAACATCTAATGAAGTGTTAATTTCTTCTTTACTGAACATTGATTTTTTTTCCCATAATATCCACTGATTTTTTTTAAATCATTACATTTAAAAAGGCCTGTTAACTGCTTTCACTGAATTCAATGTTTGCAGATCACGAGTGGCCACTTATCACATCCACACTGTCAAGGGCCAGACATTCCTTATACAGTAAGTGCTCATCTTTTATTTTTATTCAGGCTTTGAACTGAGCCAAACTTGTACCTGTTCAAATCAAATGATTTTATTGAATCCATATTCTCTCTCTATTTTTCCCCTTTTCTCTAAAATGTCTAGTTGCTAGTGGAACCCAATTGCTCACTCAAAAGCCAGACTGGAAACCATGTTTGGATCGAGGTCACATAAATCAGGAGCGCCTGGCTTACAGCCCAGGTGAGTTTTCTACAAGAAACATTTGATTCAAGACAGCAGACCAAGCCTGTCACCCTGCAATGCGCTGAACAAGAGCAGTCTAAACAATCTGCCAAGAAGCTACACCACAGATTGCATCTCTTCAGCATCTCTCTGGGGATTAAGTCCAAAACCATAATGCTGCCATTTACTCCTTCCAATGCAAATTAATTCTCATCACTTTAGAAGAAGCCCTCAATCATTCTGAGCTATAGTCTAGCAATGGCTTATGGAATAATCATATATCACCTCACTATAATGTGCAGAGTAAGATGATATTGGGAAGAATGTCTCTTCCAGCAAAGTCAGCATGTCTCGAAACCATATCATTAAAGGATCTCACCTGCTTGCCCAAGTTTGAAGATACAAAATTAAAGATTTGTTCCCCCATAAACCAGAGTTCAAAACTGAACCGAGAATGCATTTTAAATTGTGATCCGATTAATGAATTTGATTTGAACTTGAATTGCAGCAGAAAACAGGATGCCAATTTGCAATTCAAATGTAAATATGGAAGTAGAATAACATTTGTTTTCATATTATATAAAAGTAATTGTTTAACTTCAAGTCTTTTTGACCTTTAACTTCGAATAAGGCTTTTTCAAGAGTTTTTGAAGTATGAAGGTACAGCAGATGGCTAGAACAAGAACAGTAGAACAATATGATAAAACAATTAAATAGCACAATTAAACACAATACAACTGACAGACAAAACAGATAGAATTACGATAGACATTGACAGATAGAATGATGATGATAGAATGATAGAATAAAAAATAGAGGGTTTTACACTTTTATTTTACTGTGTCCTTGTTACAATGTAATTATACATTAATTATACATTTAATAACATGTTATTATACATTAACTTCGTGTACTTACAATATGGGTAGGGTTAGGATTAGGGTTTGGCTTAGGGTTACTTGCATGTAATTATTCTACATAATTTATTGTTATTATAATAGTAGTAAGTACATGAAATGTGTAACAACGACACCTTAAAAAATAGAATTACCAAATAGAATGATAGTACCAAATAGAATGATAGATGCAACAATAGAATGACAGATATAACAATAAATAGATAGAACCATAAATATGACAACACAATAGATTTAAGACAGATTTATAGACTTGGACAGAACGATAGTTAAAACAATAGAACGATAGAACGAACAATAGAATGGTAGAACAAACGATAGAACAATAGAATGAATGATTAAACGAACAAACGATAGATTGATTGATGTTTCGCTGAAGAAATAAAAATCATTGTAACAACATAGTGGTGAGTAAATGATGAATACGTTTTCTTACTTTCTATTTTTTTTTTGTCTGAATTATTTCAGTTATTAATTATCGTAATTAACATGTAATTATCTCTGCATTAGCACAAGGTTAGTGGTTTGTGTTGAAATAATGTCTTTTTATAAATTCTACCATCATACTGGAAAATTTTATAAAATTTAATGAGGAATGTAGTGAAATCCAGAATTCATCTGGAAACATATGCGTTGCCAAAAAAAAAAAGGGCTCTAATGCAGTAATGTAAACATAAACATAAGAAGAACATAAGAAATTCACCCCATATCTCTATCCGTCACCGAAAAAAATTCTGCCATTAAAACACACAGATCAAGACAGCCAGAGAGAGTCACATTTCCCCAGAGCCTGCTCCTTTGAGTGAGTGTGTGTACAGTGAGGACGTGAGCGAGTCGTGCATGGCTTCAACCTCCCACGCTTCACTCTCCCACTCGGCCTGCGCGTCATGTGTTGGGGGAGGGCCGCGTGTACGCGTGTGTGCTGCTGATTATGTGTTGCGTCATGCGTGGGGAAGTGTAAAGGAAGCTGGAATCATTTTTCCTCTCCCACCATTTTTCTGTGTGTGGGTGGGTGGGAGTGTGTCTGTAGACATGGCCAGATTGGATTAAATATTTCTCTAGACATGGTTACAGCACCATTCTCACCCAGAGGAACAGATATTGCTCTTTCAAAGCTCAAGTAGACTGAATGGATTTCTCATTTATGGTTCAAAGCAAAACAATTTGTCTCGACCTTTTCTCAGGGATAAAATAATGTACCCAAATGAGATTGACACACGAGTAAAAAAAGAAGAACCTAGATGAAAAATATTTTGTTTTATTGAGATCTCCCCCAACTTTGCTGTCTATATATATATATTATATATAATAATATATATATATATGTGTGTGTGTGTGTGGGTGTGGGTGTGTTGAGTTCCCACCGAAACTCAAAGATATCATGCCAAATACCATGGTACTCTGAATAAAGACCATAATTCACATTTTTATATTTTTTACTGACCTCCACGAACCTTCAATTTCCATAACTAGACATCTTCATAATATTTAAATCCTATATTAATTTTTTTCAATTTTGGGGTCGTAAGATTATTTAAAAGTCTTGCATATGCAGTAAAGTTGTGTTTATTTTAAAAATACAGTAAAAACATAATTGTTCTGAAATATTATTCCAATTTAAAATAACTGTTTTTCATTTTAATTTATTCTTGTGATGGCAAAGTTTAATTTTCAGCAGCCATTACTCCAGTGCTCAATGTCACATGATCTATCTATCTATCTACTATCTATCTATCATCTTCTATATATCTATCTTTCTATCTATCTATCTTCTATCTATTATCTATCATCTTCTATCTATCTATCTATCTACGTATCTTAAAAGAAAAAAATCTAACTGACCCAAACTTTTGAATGGAAGTATATACATGCATACAGTATATATACACATCTATCTATCTGCCTATCTATCTATCTATCATCCATCCCGCCATCCATACATTTTCGTTTAAAATAAAACTAAAAGCCAGGTCAACAGAGCCATTAATTTAGAACCACTTCTTTATAATATCCAACTTATATTTTCTCTATGTTTTAGATGATTCATTAGAAAGTCCGGGCCATAGAAAGTTGAAACCCAGCTATAGTCATTTTTATTGCTTACTGAGCGTGCCTAGGCCCCTGAATAGATCAGCTGTTTGTTTGTTTTGTTTGCATGTCTATGTGTGTGGTGCATGTGTTTGAGTGATGTCTGGGGATGTAGGAGCATGTCTTCGCTTTCGGTAAGCTCTGCTGCTCCGCTGGCCCTGACATGTTATTCCATCAAGCATGCCTAAACCTTTTGACATTTGTCCTGAAACAAACTTTCTCTTTTTCTGTCTCTTCAAGTGTCTCAGCTTTTCATGCATAAACAAACGTAGACTGAAATCGATGCAAGCATGCATAAACACTGCTAAAAATATACACGTACCAAAGCATGAGGACACGAACAGATGGACAAGCCCAGATAAACAGAAGCGACATTGACAAATACACATTCACACGTGCACTCATCATGTTAGTCCTTGAATATTCTTGCTTTGACTCAGCAGTATTCATTCACGTAATAAGAGTATATTTGAAGCACACATGCTGATGTTATTAACTGGATGTTGTAATATACTTATACATACACACAAAGGCATGTGGAGTACAGCAGAGGGTCAGGCTGTAATTAATACTGTAACTTGATCACACACTGTTTGCCAGTTTCATTAAATTTAAATATCTGCCCTGGAGAGGAAAGAATGGACCGGGTTGTCCAGCAAGAAAAAAATAGCTTGACAGCTAGTTCACAGCAAACCTCCATCCCTCCATCATAAATTAATTTCATATCTGCAAGCCAAGCGTGATGTAAAGCTTGCATGTATGATAGTACGGTTACATTGTTGAATACAAAATCTTGGAGCCGATAACCTATCCAAATACTGTTTATTAAAAAAAATAATAATTAAATACACAATTGCAAACACTTACCTAATTTTAGCCCCAACAAATTAAGGTTGAACGCATGCAAATAACCCAAGTCCAGTGTGTTTAATGGCGTTAGGCTGTGTGAATTCCCTTAAAAAGCTGTTAAATCCACAGTACATCAGTGTTTCTCGTTGTCATCCATGTTCACAGGCTACCACTGCACTGCCGCCACTAACTCTGATTTTCCCCACCACTGACCATCATCAACTATCAGCCTAAAATATTCTTAAAGAGACAGCATCACTCTCGCTCCCCTCGTGCTCTTTGGACACCCTTCCAGCTGACTAGGGACTGCCCTAATCTCCTCCTGCTTGTACGAACCAATCAGAAGCAGGCAGGAAATCAGTAGTGATGTGTAGTGAGAGAGGAGGAAAGAGTGAGAAATAGACAGCTGCGGATAATAGATATGGAGCGAGCGTAGACAAGAATCAGCAGGAGATTATGTACTTAAAAGATCCTGCCCGGTATATGATGGCTTGCAGGATGCTGTGGATGGGATTGTACCATTACCGGTTCAGTTTATGTTACAGAAATCACTATAAACTGCAATTTCTTTAGAAAGACAGACAGACAGGGGCGGTTCTAGACCACAATAACTGGGGGGGGTTGGGACAAGGGCTACTTGTGCTTTTAGGGGGCACAATTAAAAAAACACCTACTGAAACCTACTGAACCTACTTTCAGTATTATTCATTTAGTCATTTTTCACCATGTCATGTATCACTGCAATCTCTAGAAGTAATCTATAACAATTTCAACTAAAATTAATGTTTCATCATGTTTCATTTATTTGACAAATCATTTTGTATTGTACTGTCAGGGGCATCATGCACTCCTTATTTTTGAGGGGGCACTAGTGAAGGGGGGCTCTCATGCCAAGATACCACTGTATAACTGATAGAGGCTTATGTTTTATTTATTTTTTTATTAGAAATATTCCCAAACTATATCATGAAATATCTCAATTCTCAAATATGTGTTAGTAAAATAGCAAATTAGCAAATTTGTTTGAAGCCCCTCCCTCAGAAATACGCAATTGGCTCAGATTGGTTAGCTAGTCCAGTGTGTTGTGATTGGCTAAACCGTCTCTAGCGTGTCTGAACGTCACGCCCCTCACCTCAGTGGCGTGTGCTCCGGTTGTATTGTAAACAAATGCCTTTGTCTATATTGCTTATCAGTTTGAGCCTGATTGGGACCTAGAGAATATTAGTGAAGAGGATCGTGCATAGCTTTGTGCAAGCACGGCTCTTAATGGTATGCTTTTTGTTTTATGTTGTCTCATACTTTTAGATACGTTGTTATTTGTAAATGCTACTGCTTACTACTACTGCTTCTGTTAGCTTTTAATATACGGTTTTATCCTGATTAAAGCTTTAATACAGTACTGCAACTGCACGCACATCCATGTATAAACGTTCTCATAGCTCATGAGAGAGAGAGAGAGAGAGAGCGAGGAGATGCAGCAGAGCATAGCATGTGCCGAGCAGGGCGACGCGAGAACATATTGAGAACCCCGCTGCTTTAGAACATTGATTTTGAAACTTGTGAATCATTTAGAATCGTTAGAAGACAGAATCGCGGATTCATATATGAACAGATTTTTACGTTCACCTGTAGTTTTCTCTTCCTCTTCTTTAAAGCAGTGCAGCATGGCCTCGCCCCTTTTGCTGCCTTTTCCTGAGGGCGGGGTTTACCTGGGTTTGTGATGTCACAAACCCGGAAGTAACTTGTTGTAGTCCCAACGAGCCATTTTTGTAGGCATTAAACTGCCAAAATTTTAAAAGACATTGCATTTGAACTTTCAGCGCTGCAACTTTGCAGATATTGTTTATGTTCAAACAGCAATTTTACACACTAACTAACGTTAAAAAGTGAAATCGCAATCAACCACCCATTTAGTTTTTTGGAGTGGGCCAATCAAATCCTGACTTAATTAAATTGAGAGCTGTGGCATGACCTGTAAACAGTCCATTCATGCTCGAAAACCATCCAATGTGTCTGAATTACAACAATTCTGCATAAATGAGTGGACCAAAATTCCTCCACAGCGATGTGAAGACTCATTGGCCAGTTATCGCAAATGCTTGATTGCAGTTGTTGCTGCCAAGGGTGGCACAGCCATTTATTAGATTTAGGGGGCAATTACTTTTCCACGTAGGGCCAGGCAGGTTTGGAAAGCTTTTTTCCCTTAATAAAATAAATAATAATTTAAAAACTGCATTATGTATTTACTCAAGGGCTAACTTTGTGTAATGTTCAAATTGTTGTTGATGATCTGAATCTAAGTGTGACAAATATGCAAAAAATTAAAAAAACAGGAAGGGAGCAAAAACCTTTTCACACCACTGTAGATGGATGCTCGAACCTAACGAAGATATGTTTGTTTTGTTTATTTGCATTCTTAACGTCATTCCAGCATCTATGGCTATATTCATGGCGAGTAACAGTTAATCCATACACAAGTCGATCTATACAAAAATCTTGTCTTTACACACGTCCGGGGACAATTTAAAGTATGCAACAGAGTTACAACTCTGCAAAACAGACAGAACGCTAGCACGCTAAACAGATAGATGGATAGATAGAATGCTAGAGCAATAGAATGCTGCAAATTAGAATGCTAATTAGACAGACAGACCGACAGAAGGACAGATAAATGAAAAAGACAGATACATAGTTAGACCGATAGACAAGGCTAGAGAGACAGAACTCTACAACAACAATGGATAGAATGCTTGAACACTAAATAGACCGACAGATATAAAGGACGACAGATGGATAGAAAGATAAATTATCTGGAAAAATATATATTTTTAATCATCTGGAAAGAAATCATGTGGAAACTTAATTGCAATTGTACCATAAGTAAGTAAGTAAATAATTTAAAGGGGTCATCGGATGCCCATTTTCCACAAGTTGTTATGATTCTTTAGGGTCTTAATGAAAAGTCTGAATGAATGAGTAAGAACATACTTTGGTTTAAAATTTCTCAATGGTAGTGTAAAACACCCTTTTTACCTTGTCAAAATCAGCTCTGTTCATAGCAAGCCGTTTCATTGCATTTCCCTTTAAATGCAAATGAGCTCTGCTCACCCCGCCCCTCTCTTCTGTGGTGTGACCAGCCATCCTGTTTACGTTTGCCGAATTTAGCTGCATTTAGCCACGAAACTTGCTAACTAGCACATTATTAGGAAAGACAATTAGCAAAGATTCATAAAAAACCCTTATACTCCATGTAGGTGAAACTGGATCACGAATGATTCGTGCAAACATAGACGAATTTAGGTAGATCAGAGGGCGCATTCCCTTCAAAAACGAAAGTAACGTTAATCCTCTGCGTCTTCAGCGGCTCAAATGTCGGGAGTAAATGACCACTGCTATGTTCATTATTACATCCAACAACAAAACACCTCAATCGCTTAGAAGCCATTCTTGTCCACGTCCCTGCTCCGGCATCGAAACAATGGCGGACTGTTGACAGCTCACTCAAGGCGGGTCTAAAGTAAGACGGCAGTGTCAATCAACTATCGTGGGGAGCGGCCTTGGTCTGTGTGACGTCACACAGCCAAGAAGCTGAGAATGGCTTGATTTGAAAAAGGGGATATTATTTATAGAGATTAAAAAAGACCACTGGATGGATTTTTATCATTATAGGGTGGTTGTGTACATACACTGCCAACACACATTTATGTTCAAACAACATTTACAGGAGTTTTACCGATAGACCCCTTTAAAGATACATGCAGTAGATTATTAGAATGGACTCAAATGTTTTTATTATTGTTATTATTATTATTAATACATGCACATATTCTCGTAGAATAAATGCATAGGATGAATCACAGAGAGAGCAAGGGGATGTTTAAACTGTAAAGGCTTAACTGACGTGGTTTGTTGATGAGATTTGAGGTGAGGTTCTTAGCCAAGCCGCATCCTCCTGCCACATGCCATCCTTGATGGAGTAACGCAATATCAAGGTCTAGACACTAAGCACTGTATAATTGACAAAGTGTAAAACAAGATGGGCATAAAACCTACCTCAGAAGTCTTGCCCTCGACTCTCAATGTTGTTTTAATGAGTCACACTCTCTCCAGACCTCAGGCATATCATTTTGTAAATGTTTGCTTTTGGGAACGAGGTGAATATAGAGCCCAGCATGTCTTCAAGCTGAAAGCAAACATTCAGAGACCATCTGTTGCATTGTGCACTTGACATCTGAATGATCCATTTTATGGTTACAAATTAAAAGTGATTGGGATTGCATTATTGCTATATAAAAAAAAACTTTTTTACAATGATATGAGCAATTACAATGGTAGTAAAGTGAGTTACAGACATAGTGAGTTTTTTTTTTGCAACAAAATACATTTCCATAACCATCTACCCTCTCGCTGATCATTAGAATTAGATTTTGTAATTATTTTTATATATATTTTTTGCGCTACTGTGTCCTTAAGACTATGTGAACACTCTCTTTGCATGTAAAATAAGTCATAATGCTTACTTGTCACAGAGTCCAGTGTAGCTGGTGCAATAGCAGTCTTTTTGAGTTGAAATGTGCCACAAAACTGTTAAAGCCAGACTGAAAGGATCAAGCAAGTTTATATAAGTTATAAACTTTAAATAATAAGGATAAACTTCATCCAAACCTACCTAATATTGATACTCGTATATTGCAAATTATAGACACTCTGAAATAATATCTACTACTTATAGTGTTTAGACATTTGCGAAACACTGGAATATGCTTTGTTGGAGTTAATGTGTATATGTGTTGATATGATATTCATTTTGCAGGTTTACTATAGCTAAACTATATTTTTGCACTGTAAAAAAATTCCGTAAAATGTACAGTAAAAAACCGGCAGCTGTGGTTGCCGAAATTTTACCGTAAAACATATGGTAGCAACGTTTTAGGTTTTACGGTTTTAACTTAAATTTACAGTTAAATACTGTAATTTCATTAGCTGATTTAATGTTAATATGCCAACCTACTGAAGTACTGAAATCTGTTTTGTACCTTTGTAATACACTGATAACCACCAAATGCAGGTGGTGGTGAGAAAGTCACATGATTAACCAAAGCCCATCACAAGCAGCTTTTAAATAATAACATATATAGAAGGTGTATTTAACAGGTTTTTACTGTAGCATTTTTACAGTCTTTTACCATTTAAATTCACGGTCATTTTTTGCAGGAGGATAATTTTGTCAACTACTAAAATATTGCACATTGAACTTGTTTTTCCAGATGCAGCCCAATTAAAACACCGAAGGTGCAATTTAGCACATTTTAAGAGACTTCAAACTGCACATTTGATGTTCAAATAAAATCTCAAAGCATTTTCTGGTGGTGCAGTACTGAGACGTTGCTTAGAAGTTCATGATTGTTCCCTCTCTATGATTTGGACTAACAAAGCCAGGTGCATAATGACACTATTTCATATGGAGCACCAGGTTAACATCTGCACTGCTGAACGCTTTTATGTGACAGGACTAACAACTGCAGCCATCAATAAGAACAAACGGGTGAACTTATCGCCTTTACTAATGCTGGATTTAGAGTTAGAGTTATTTAACTTCAAAACTGTTAGACACACATATGGCTTTTTTAATGAGCAGCATTACCAAAATGAATAGAAATTGCTTTGTTTACTAGAGTAAATACTTGCTTTTCCTTTTAATTAACCATAAAGTGGCATTTACAGTAGTGGTTAACACAGTAAGCTCTCACACATTTTAGCTGCGATGCAAACATGGCTTAAGTAATTCTCTATAATTTGAGAATTCTTTATAATATTAATAAAAAATGGTTTTTGGAACTTTTCTACCAATATTAAACCCCATACGAAAATTAACCATGGTTTTACAGCAGTAAAAGTGTAACTAACCATGTTTTTTTGCCATATTGATTACCATTTGTAAGCTGTAACCACAATTTGACTATAAATACCATGGTTAAGCAATTTGTAGGTACCAAGTTTTAACTATAGGAACCATGTTTTTTGGTTTTATTTGTAGTAAAACCATGGTTATTTTCGTAAGGGACAAGCGGTTTTAGCCCCCCAAAAAATCTTTTTATTGACAAAAACAACATACCATCAGCCAGTTTCATTGAAAATGGGTGCCTGTAGTGACATTTCTGCTAAACAGTATTACTGTGGTAATGTCCAGTCAGGTGGCGATAAAAGGGGGTTTAGTTTTAACCAAAACAGACCGACTTGAATCTATTTACCCTGGCTGTTATGTCGCGGCAGTTCGTCCGTGAGTGGTGCTAAAGTGTTAATGTTTTATCGCGTTTGAAAATTACGTACCAACTACACTAAACCTTAGCTACCAATAATGTTAACAAACGCAAACGAGAGATAAAAACACGTTTGCTTAAGCAACATTCCCGAGCTTTCTGAGCTCTTTTACCTTGACTCGTATACCGAGAAAGTCAGAACAGCCGGGCTATTTAGGCTATGTGATGCAAATGTCAAATGTGAGTTTTCAAGCGTTTTGTGGTCAGGATATAGTATTGTGCAAAGAACCATGTGAAAATAAGTCTCTTTCTTAACTGATAATCTGCCCCTATAAACATAATTTGTGTGAACAGAAATAAAATAGTTAGCGTTTTGCTGCCCTGGCTGGTTAGTGTTCATTTCAGCTGGAAACTGCTGTGAATTGTACTTGTGAAGGTACGTTTTTGAAGTTTTACAAAAATGTAGGTAAAGCATACTTTTCCAGTGTCACCAATTAAAGTCCTTGGCCTTCTGGTAACATCTCAAACCAACTTAACTCGATGACCTTGAACTTCATGTCCAGGTTGTTGTGGAAGGGAACACGGAAGAAAAATAGCATCACTTTTCAGGTGTACCTTTCATGACCAGGGGAGAAGTTATACTTCAATATCACCTTCACTGGCTCTGCATGCCCACAGGGGTGTAAAGTTAGGGAGGTTACTGTACTCCAGTGCCACACTGGGAGATCGAGTCTCTTCTCAAATATTTATAGGCCGTCACTGCCACACAGCTGTTGCTGCTGCTACTGCTCAAACACACGCTAACTGGCCCGTGGTCAATGTGAGCATGCCTGTGAATCACCACACTGATGCTATCACATAATACAGAAATAAAAATACACATTACGTTCGTCACTTCAGCGAGTTTTTGTGGGATGAAGTCTGTATGAATAATGTTGGTTGGGTTAGCTGAAATTATAAGGGCTCGCCTGTTTGAAAGGAAGTGAATACAATGAGAATACTGCGAGTTCTACAGTATGATTCGACTGTCAGAAGACTTGATGTAAGACTGCAATGAACCATATTTTCTTACACAACACAGCCTCTCATGTTAGATGACTGAAGCAGAAGTAATGAGACACTCTGTCCCTGCGCAAACTCATTTCCCTCAGGCTGCACACATCTTGGCCAAACGCTTTTCATCACTTGTATCACTTGATATCCGACACTCACGGATTAAAGCTTTAGCGTTTGAGCTGACCAACTGGTGGGTTTGTAAGAGATGACGTAAAAACTGGGTCTCATCCACTAACTGTGAACACAAACATATTCATGCATAAAACTTGTGTGCAAACATTTCAATGCAGATCACATAAGTTTTTCTAAATTTAAGACCAATTTCAGAACAAATTTAAGTCACTCTTAGAGGCCTTCTGAAACATTGATAATAATTTAATATCATATACAACATTTTTGTATATTTTATATTTTCAATATATATATTTTTTACAGGCGTGTATGCAGTACTTTCTGGTTTCATATCTATATATACACCTATTTTTCACCTGTAAAATTTTGCATCAAAACCTTTCTGTACACCTAAGGACACTTGTCAACATTATTAAAGAATGAGATTCAATATCTTGGTGACAAAGTCCAATTTCAGCTGTAATTGTGATTTACGACATGATGTGTCGAGGTGTACATGCCATGCAAATCTACAAGTCAATGCTATTGATTTAAAAATAAATATTTCCTGCATTGTGTGTCTCCCTGTATATTTTTAAGCTGCAAACATGTGTTTGCAGTCCCAGTAACAGATGTTATGTTTTTACAGAGCAAAGGTCATGAATATGTAATGTGCGTACATGAGTATGTGAGATTACAGAGCAGAACTGAAGACATGAATACTCACACGGCAGGTTATTACTCTTAGATTAAACACATTCCAGCCTGACAGCGGTTTGGTTAAGCTTCTCCTATTGTACAGAGCGTAACAGAACAGGGGTCATGTATAAAAACGAGGCATACAATGTGATATTCTAGAGGACGCCACTTATTCCTACAAGGGCAAAAGAGCTTGTCCTTCTGTTGAAGACCACTGGTTCCCTTTCAGTCGGTCACTCTCGACGTCACTCGGAGGACCAACGAAATTGGGATCTCGCTTAGAGGGACCAATCTACTTTGAGTGTAAACTAAACGAGCCAATGCACATTGGCATGCGATTATTGCATCCAGCTGCTGCTGATCACAGCGTGAGTATAAGTAGGCAGCAGGTGCAGCGCATATTCAGCTTTTTCGCTTCGAAGCCGAGCGATCACATCGTTCTGCTCCTGACTACGCCGTAGTGATAAACTACAGTCAAGCACGCTTTTCGGTGGGCTCTCGTGCTGGTGGACGGTGCTTCAGCGGTGGTGGTTTTCCCGTGTCGGGTGGGTTGCACACAGCAGGCTGCACTTCCCCTGTGTGTGTTGCAGACGGCCATCTCCCCTGTGCGCTTCAGCACACTAAAAGAGCAATTTCCATCTAAAAGAGATTCACGGGTGGAACGTTTTTTTAAAGATGCGTCTTTTTAAAGATGTCGTACCATCCGTGTGTTTCTGGGTGCGGTCGTTACCTGGCGCTGGGTGATGGTTACGATCGCTGCCTCACGTGTCTGGGCTTGAAGCACGCTGAGGTGGCTTTCGTGTATGGCTCATGCTCCCATTGCGGGGGTTTGACCATCTCGGAGTTGCGGACCGGATTCCGTTACCTGCAAGGGGGCGGAGTGCACCGTGCCACTGCTTAGATCTGGGGTTCCCTCTGGCGGCAGCCAGGGGCGTCCTTTTTCTAGCGGTGGGCGGACTGGTCTTACGGTCACTGTGAGGAATTCCCCTCCGGGGATGCCGAACCCGCCGGCACTGCGAAACCAGTGGAGCTTTCAGTAGAGCAGGCTGGACCCTTCCGGGGTGTACCACTTGTTTCTTCTGAGGCTCCCCTCGACGATCGGATGTCTGTTGCAGCATCGGAGGGTGAGCCGGACTTTTCCGGGGATGAAGACCCGTCAGCGCTGCCGCCCTCTGGGCGGTCATCGCTGCCGGAGACGGACCCGGAAATGATGGCAATGCTTTCCCGGGCCACGAGAGTGTCGGGCTCGAGTGGAATCTTCCACCGCGTCCCGAACCCTCAAGGTTGGACGATTGGCTTCTCGGGGTGGCCGGCGCTGGTTCTCAGGGCCCCACCCCAGTGCCTTTCTTCCCGGAGGTGCATGATGAGATCGCTGGGCCATGGACGGCACCTTTTACTGCCAGAGACCGGCCCAGTGGCTCATCCTCCCTCCCCACCCTCGATGGGGGTCCAGCGCGGGGGTACACGGGAGTCCCCCAGGTGGAGCAGTCGGTTGCGATGCAATTGTCTAAATACCACTGCCACCTGGCAAGGCAAGCCGTTGCTCCCCTCCCGGGCCTGTAGGAACTCGTCGGCCTTGATCGACATTGCTTATATGGCCTGTGGAGAAGCTGCCTCCGCCTTGCACGCTACTGCGTGATTGCAAGTGCACCAGGCCAATGCACTGAGGGACTTGCACGAGGGTGGTTATTCACGACCTGGAAGGTCTCAGAACTCCGCACCGCCCGACGCTCGCTCTACGGCGACGATTTTACGGCGCGGTCCGCTGGGTCTACCATGTCCCACTATGGTGGTCCAGAGCGCCATCTCTGGCTGTGGTATGGCCCGACATGCGTCGAGGGCGGACAGACAGATTCCTGAACCCCCAGTGCCCAGACCGGCCTGTTCGGCGACACTGTGGAGCCTTCGCCCAGCATCGCCCAGAGCAGATTGAGGCCATCAGGTACATCCTGCCCCGCGTGCAGCTGCTGCCCCCACCCGGCCGCCGCGGTCCGCGCCTCAGCCCGCTCGTCCGAGGGCGTCCCCCTTGCGCGCCCCCCTACTGCTCCCGTGCGCGCGTCCGCGTCAGCCCCTCCACAAGACCTCGCCGATTGATCCGGCCGCATTGCAGTAGCCGCCCCTCCCGTCCAGGTCCCCGCCAAACCTGGTGGTAAGCGAGGTGCAAGAGGCCCTGAGACGGGCGCCCCAGAGATGGAGGAAGTTGCTCTTCAGGAGATGGTGAATGCACCACTCCCTCCCCCAGAGGAGGGCCGGGTGGAGAATCTTTTGTTTCCTTTTTTTCTGCCACTGGCCTCGCGGCCAGTGGTACCCAAATTCTCGACAGAAGAGCAATTTCTCCCTTCTCTGGGTCCCCTGAGGGGACGGGGGGCTGTGGACGGTCCAGAGCCGTATCACACTCACCCTCCTCTCTCCCCAGTGAGCAGCAGTGGGCGGATCGGAAGGACGAACCAAAGGACTACCCACGCACCCTCTGCTCAAACGCAGGTCAGTGGTGACACACACCCAGACCCCGCCTCGGACCGGCTATGAGACGCCCGGGCTGGGTCCCTGTGTTCTTCCTCTGTGTCCCACTGCGGGTACGCCTGTAGTTCCTTTGATGCCACTAGCGCGGTGTCTGTGAGCCTGGCTTGAGCTACCCAGCCCGCCTCGATGGCTCCGTCGAACCGTCAGGCTCGGCTATTCGATTCAGTTCGCCCGGCGTCCTCCCAAGTTCAGGGGCGTCCATTTTATGTCAGTGAAAGCAGCAGATGCCCCTGGCTTGCGTGCAGAGATCGCAGTCCTACTGGCGAAGGACGCGAAAGAGCCGGTCCCTCCAGCCGATATGAAAACAGTTTTACAGCCCTTACTTCATTGTACCCAAGAAAGGCGTGGGTTGAGACCTATCTTGGACCTGCGCGTCGTGGACCGGGCCCTTCACCGGCTCCCGTTCTAGATGCTCACGCAGAAATGCATTTTCAGGTGTATCCGTCCCCAAGACTGGTTCGCAGCGATCGACCTGAAGGACGCGTACTTTCATGTTTCGATCCTTCCGCGCCACAGGCCATTCCTGCGGTTTGCGTTCGAGGGGCGGGCATACCAGTACAAGGTCCTGCCCTTCGGCTGTCCCTGTCGCCCCGTACCTTTACGAAAGTTACGGAGGCAGTCCTTGTTCCCATGAGAGAGCAGGGCATTCGCATCCTCAACTACCTCGACGATTGGCTCATACTCGCCCAGTCTCAGGATTAGTTGTGCGAGCACAGGGACCTGGCGATTTGGCACCTCAGCCTGTTGGGCCTTCGGGACATCTGGGTAAAGAGCAAACTCTCCCCGACGCAGAAGGTCTCTTTTCTCGGTGTGGAGTTGGACTCGGTCGAACAGACAGCACGCCTCACGCAGGAACGTGCTCAGTCGGTGTTGAACTGCTTGAATACATTCAAGAACAGGATGGCGGTCCCACTGAAACAGTTTAAGAGGTTCCTGGGGCATATGGCAGCTACGGCGGTAGTCACGCCACTGGGGCTGCTCCATATGAGTCCGCTGCAGCACTGGCTCCATGGCCGCGTCCCGAGGTGGGCGTGGTAACGCGGCACTCACTGGGTCCAAGTTACACCGGCCTGCCGCTAAACCTTCACCCCGTGGTCAGACTTTGTGTTCCTCCGGGCAGGAGTGCCCTTGGAGCAGGTCTCCAGGCATGCTGTGGTTTGCACAGATGCCTCAACCTCCGGCTGGGGGGCCACGTACAACGGGTTTGCATTGTCAGGGGTTTGGACGGGGCCCCAAACAACACTGGCACGTCAACTGCCTCAGAGTTACTGGCAGTGCACCTTGCCTTGAGCCGTCTCAAAAGGCGCTTATGAGGCAAGCATGTACTAATCTGCACGGACAACACAGCGACCGTTGAGTACATCAACCGACAAGGTGGTCTGCGCTCCCATCGCTTATCGCTACTCGCCCTCCACCTCCTCCTCTGGAGTCAGAAGCATCTGAGGTTGCTTCGTGCCATTTACATTCCGGGCCTGCAGAACCGTGCAGCCGATGAGCTGTCACGAGCTGAGCTCCCCGGAGAGTGGAGACTCTATCCCCAGATGGTCCAGCTGGTTTGGGGATGTTTCAGAGACCGCTCAGGTAGACCTGTTTGCCTCTCTAGAAACCTCTCACTGCCAGTTGTTCTTCGCCCTGACTGACGGAACACTCGGCACGGACGCTCTGTCACACAGCTGGCCGCGGGGCCTTCGCAAGTATGCGTTTTCCCCAGTGAGCCTTCTGGCACAGTTCATGTGCAAAGTCAGGGAGGACTACGATCATGTCCTGGCTGTGTCTCCCTATTGCCTACCGCGGACCTGGGTTCCACGGAAAAAAAACCTAATGCTCCTCTCGTCGACAGCCCCCTCCTAGGCACTTCCTCTGAGAAGACTTTACTGCACTCAGAGCCGGGCCAATAAAAACCCTTTGGCACCCGCGTCCAGCCCTCTGGAAACTTCATGTCTGGTCCCTGGACGGGACGCAGAGGTTTTGAGTGGCCTACCCCAAGAGGTAGTTGTCACCATCACTTCGGCGAGAGCACAGTCTACGAGACACGCTTACGTTTTGAAGTGGAACCTGTTCGTTGAGTTGTGTTCTTCTCGCCGAGAAGACCCCCGTAGATGCCCGATCGGAATCGTGATTTCTTTCCTGCAGGATGGGTTGGAGCGACGGCTGTCTCCCTCCACCCTTAAAGTTCATGTCGCCAAAGGCGATCGCTGCTAACCACGACCCCGTAAAAGGAGGTCATTGGGGAAGCATGACCTGGTCATCAGGTTACTTAGGAGGGTGAGAAGGTTGAATCCTCCCCGGCCCCCCTCCATAACCTCTTGGGACCTGTTTCTGGTGCGCACGGCACTACGCAGGCCCTTTTTAGCCTCTACAATCAGTGGAGAGCTGAGGTTCCTCTTCAATGAAAGCTTTGCTCCCTGATGGCTTGGCGTCTATCCAAGAGGGTAGGGGACCTGCCACATAGCATTTTCGGTCAATCGATCTCGTGCCTAGAGTTCGTGGCCGCGCTTATTTCCATGTACCCTGATGCCCCGGCCCGCGCTATGTGCCTCAAGGGTTCCCGCTACCTTCGCCTTCAGGATTCTAGTTGGGAACCTCCAAAGCGCGCCCCTGAGGAGGCAGTACTCCGACGCCTAGCTTTGCGCTGTCCCGTCCGACCTTAAGTGCTACGTAGACCTACTCAAAGCTTCAGGACCTCAGACCAGCTCTTTGTCTGTCACGGAGGCCGCAGAAGGGGAATGCCGTCTCGAAGCAGAGGACGGCCCACTGGATAGTGGATGCCATCAACCTGGCTTATCAGGCACAGGGTGTCCCCTGCCCATTCAGGCTGCGAGCTCACACAACTAGAAGTGTTGCATCCACCTGGGCGCTGGCCTGTCGCTCGCGTGCTGACAGAATTTTGTACATGGGCGACACCCTACACACATTTCGATAGAATTCTATAGCCTTCGTGTTAGCCGGTATCCCTCCTGTGATTCTCACCTCAAACGGGTATAAAGCACTGAGAGCTTCCCCCGGTCTTTCTGGGTCAGTGCTTGCAAATCATCTCCATAGAGTCCATACAGTCGACCCTTTGAGTACTTCCTCCGTACCTCCCCTCGTTCTAGCCCAGACGTGGCGGAGCGTACCGGCGCCAGGCGCTTCCCCGCTGAATCCTCGAGAACGCGGTAAGGCTGGTTCCATATGAGACCTACGTGGATCTCCATATGTGTAAGTCCACGGTATAGCTCGAGCCCCTGGTTTCCCCGGCCGACTTCTGCCCATTCCAAAGGTTCCTATCACACTCCATTTCTTCCATATGCCCTAAGGGATGTTCTATGGTTCCTTCGCTATACCGAAACCCTCCTTCGAGAAGGTTCGAGCTTCCTTAACTCCCCTGTTCCCAGTAGACGGTTACGTTCTCTCCCTGTGTTTCACGTCCCATTCTTACTCATTCTGGGTAGTGCCATTTGCAGTCGAGTAGCTGTCCTCTTTTGTGAGGAAGGCCCCTGGCCTACTCCAAAAACTAGCGGGCGCAGGTGGCTTCACACACAGAACACTGTAAGGGCAGTTAGCGTGCCCTTGGGTTAAGACCCAATTTCTTTGGTCGGTCTCTCCGATGTGCCGTCGAAATGTGAGCGTCCGCTGTGAACAGGACTTCTCGGCTCTTACGTCTGTAACCCTTGTTCCCTGAAGGTGGGAACGGAGACGTCACGTCCCGTCGTCACAGCTCCTGTACCACCACTGAGCGGCCAAGTCACCGGCTCGGCTCCTCAGCGAAAAACCTGAATATGCACTGCATCTGCATACTACTTATACTCACGCTGTGATCAGCAAAAGCTGGATGCAATAATCGCATGCCAATGTGCATTGGCTCATTTAGGTTACACATCGAAGTATATTGGTCCCTCTAAGAAGCTGATCCCATTTCGTTCGGTCCTCCGACGTGACGTCTCCGTTCCCTCCTTCAGGGAACGAGGGTTACATACGTAACCGAGACGTTTTGTCCCATCATATTTTAAGATCTATATTTTAGACCACTGTTTCATAATTTCATTTTTGAGCCCTCTAATGTCAGAAATAACCTACAAATCTTCTTCAACCCTTTCAAATTAAAGGCCTGAAATGCTCTGGACTCATCACTTAATGTCTCTCACCAATCTAATGGCATCTGTGTTGCCAGATCTCCAGGACAAAGATCTTAAAATCAAATCAAACCTAGTCTAAAACCAAAACTCAAAACATACCACTTCCAAGCCAAATACAAAATATCCTACATTATGCATTTTCAGATTTCCTTTCATTTGTAGGCATGCTAAATAAGGTAGCAGTCTCAGAAAGTAGAAGGCATCAGTTAAAAGCTGAGCTGAAAAACCAACATCATCATTGCCAAATGTCAAATGCTCAAGCTTTGAGAAGAAAAATTAGGCCACAGAATAGTATAAAAGTAACCTAATTCTCCAGGAAAACCGCAGACATGGCAACACTGCGCTGCATGACCCACTAATCACATTGCATTACTCTTTCTTCAAGGATGTCCCACAGGACTCTGTTTTCGGCCATTCAATATTCTCCATTTCCACCAAATTACTCAGTTCTCACAGCTGCATGGCTTCATTTTTGTTTTATACGCTGACAAATCATCCAGTTTTTTTTCTCTGTGTTCTCTGTGATGTCAGTCTCTTTCTCAAAACATCTTGACCTGAATGAGAAAAATCCATGTCACCCCTAATAACAACATCCTCAGATTAAACTATCTTCACCTCACCTGAAGGTCACACAGGTCCCCCTGGATATAGAAAAAACATTGCATGACCACCTCACATTACAATCCTGCCGTTTCATGCTTCACAATTTAAAGAAAATGAGTCCCAGCTCCTCGGTCAGGCTTGAGGTATTTCATGACCACATAACTTGTTGGTTTACCTAAAATTGCAACCACCATCCATGTTAAAACTACAGAATACATTATACCTTTGCTCAGGTTCTCTCACTGACTAAATGAAGTGTCTTAAAATGAAATTTAAGGCAATTCCTCTATTCTAAAGCACAGTCAACAATGTTGCTATATCCTTTCTGAAATCATACTGCAGACTCCAGCAGGACTGCTGCAATCAGTAACATATCCGTCCTCGAAACTATCTCATAAAGACATTTATAATATCATTTTTTGGCTATAACTTATATATATATATATATATATATAAGATATATATATATATATTATATAATATATATATATATATATAATAGTTCCCTACTAAAATGTATGAATATTTGTGCATTTATTTTGTATTGTATTTATTTTAACTCAAAATAAAACGCTTTTTTTGGTAATTCTACGTTCCTTGAAGGTCGACAAAATGTCTGAAAACAAAACACACAAACTTGCATGGTAAATATATTTTGTATATATTGAAAAATAAAGGTTTAACACAATTCACAAGTATAGTACTGGTTAAGTAACTGATTTGACACATTTTTTGCTGCTTGGCACTCTAATGTTGTGCATTACATTAGCAATTAATGTTGATACTCTGAGTTGGTGGTAACGTACATGATTTGTATCCCATAATACAGAGCTCCTGTGATTTATAATCCCTCTCTTTTCTCTTCTCTGCTGATGATTCTCTCTACTGGTCCTCTGCTTTTTTCTTTTCTATCTCTTCTGTCCGTTCGCTAATGCCCTAGCTCTCCTCTCTATCGTCTCCTGAGTCAATTTGTCTTGCGTGCTCACGCGAGTTGTAGTGGTGAAGTGCACCCAGGCGAGGAACTTGTGGGTTACTTCCCCCTCCCTCGCTGTCCTCTCTCCTACTTTGCTCTAGGCAGTGTGACGTAAGTGTAAGCCTTGAGTGTGTGTAGCGTGGCGTGTGTTTGCGTGTCCCTGTTGCGTAGATGTATTGTGCTCTGCGCGCAGGGACTTGCTGGCTATCCTATTTGACCTTCCTCATTCTTAGCAACGACAAGCATGCGGTCCACATTCTTAAAATAAAGGTCCAAAGGGGATTTTCCGCATAGTTTACACCATTCTGTAAAAGACCTGTTTTTTTTTTCTTAGTGTGAAGAACATTTTAATATTCTGAAGAAACTTTTTTCCATTATAAAGAACCTTGTGTGCATGACAAGGTTGTATCTGATGATTGTTCATGCATATTGGACCCATATATGGCATACTAAACTTAATTGGGGATTTATCCTGACTGAATGTAGTATTATCTGGAAAATCTGCTTCTTAAGAGGACGCTGGGAAAACATCGGCTGATGGTTTTTGATAAACATCATTTGCTCCGAGCCTCCTCATTGAGTCTATTCTGAAGTCCTAGACAAGCGTTTATTGATTAGCGGATTGAACTTTGATAATAAACCCTAAGTGGGACCTCAAGCCATTCTCTGTGATGGATATTCTGCAGCGCAGACCATCACATAGACTCGCCTTTCAAAGGCGTTGGGAACATGTCTGAGAGCGCCAGGAAAGATAAAAGCAATGTCAGCAAAGATTACATCAAATTTTGGTATCTTAACTGTGGTTTGTCATTGGATTACTTAAAATTCGTGGTAGCCACAAACTCACCAGGTATATAATTGGATTTAGTTAAAACGCAGTCTTCCCCATTTCTGCATGATGTCATATATTAATAATATTGTACTATAAGCATGTTTTGCAAGATTTAACTTTTCACTCACCAGGCCAATTTGGCTACTAAATTTTACAGTCTAGCCTGTCGCATTCCTAATTTCTACTAGCCATAAAAAATTAAATAATAAACAATGAAAAAAGTCCGAGGTATCCTACAGCTTGAGGCTGGCCACGGATGCGACAAGGGACCATGTGGATCAAATCAGTTGTACTTTGTTCAACAGTAGGCCTAACGTCATAAATGAACGAGGCTCAGTTTCACTGTCGGGGATGTCGGGCTGTGCTGCGGCCACACCATTGTAGTGCCGCATCACCAGTTTTATGGGTTCTATAGTAATTTTTCCACCCCCGCATCCTGGTGTAGACACGGAGTTCGTTTTATGGCTTCAATGCAAGGAACCCAGTTGCGCCCAAGCCACGCCATTTTATGTTGTTGCGTAGCCGTGACTGGTACGAGGGCTGGACTGGGGTTAAAATTCGGACCCTGGGACCAAATCCATCCTATCCGGTCCCCTCAAGTTGTCCCCTGTGAATTTTTCTGCTGTGTTATAGGGCCTTCAATGTAGTAAGTTAAATAAATAAATAAATGACGACAAAAACAAATAATGATATATTTCTGAATTTACAGCAAATGCAACAAACTAATAGCCTTCTGCATTTTTGTCACATAGAAATGCACTTGACAGTATAAGCATTGATTTTGTGCTAGAACATAGGAAATTTACTGCTAATAAATGCTGTCATCCTTTCCTCACCCTATGTCTATCCAAACCTGTATGACTTACTTTATTCTAGGGAACACAAAAGATATTTTGTAGAATGTTACAAAACCATTTTGGTTACCCTTGATTTCTACTGTATGGACAAACATTTCTCAAAATATCTTCTTTTATTCCACAGAAGCAAGAACTTAGTACAGGTTTGGAATTGCATGAGGGTGAGTGAATGATGACATAATTTAAAATTTTGGGTGAACTATCCCTTTAAGAACTTTATAATATTTGTAAATGGAAAACACCTCATTTATAAGTGTCTCTAAATTACAGAGACACTGATTTTTTATCTTTAATCAGGCTCTTACTGAATTAAAATTTTACTTAAATTAAAATTTATTAGAATGAAACATTTAAAGAGAAAAGGTTTGTTTACATTGCAGTTTGTTTGCATGCATTTACCTTGTCGTGGCTGTTTTCAGGCAGAACCTTTAATGTTGTCATATCACACAACTGTATAACACAATTCTGTGTCATTTCTGAATGGAGCGAGCGATTTACGCTGTTTATATCTTATAAATCGTGGCGGAAGCGCAGTGCTGTGCTGGAGACTGATCCCGCTCTGCTTTAACGCGTGGCTGGCGGATGCACCGGGTAGCACTGCTTCACACTTTTGGAGTAGGCCTACTTGCTTTTTGCAGTTTCGCGTGGGCTGTAATTTAAAAACAGCGCCTAATATAAGGTCTCCCTCGCTTCGGCGATCGACCCACCGAGAATTTCCCGGTGCTCCCGATGGCCAGTACATCGCTGGGTATGTTCAAGTAAGCTAGATGCCCAGATGCTGCGCAATTAGGCTTATTTAATATATCATGATGAGTCTCGAGTTCAGTATTTACACTAAATCTGCGCAGATTTGGCTTACATGAACTTCCTCAAGAAATTAAGTAGTAAACATAATTTACGAAAAGTAACCTGCCAAATTGACTAGTGATTTGACAGCGTTACCCGCCACAGCTGATTTTTACCCGCATTTGGCAGATTGGCGGGTGTTAATTTCAAACCCTGACTATAAGGAATTCCTTATAAAGGATTAGTTCATCCAAAAACTCAATCATTATTTACTGACTTTTAAAATATGTGTAACAACCATTTGCGTGAGTAACCATATATATTATGGTTCATATGACCTCAAAAGGCTAAGAAGCCTGTTTACATTATGGAATTAAAAAGTAATTTTAATTGCAACTTTTTATCTCAGAGAAAAAAAATTAAATATAAACTTAGGCTCATGAGATCCTAAACTTGCAATTCTGAGAAGAAAAGTCCTCACTGAAATCAAATTTATTAATAAGTTGCATAATTAGACGTATAAAAAACTTAAAGGGGTCATATGATGCGATTTCAATATTTCCTTTCTCTTTGGAGTGTTACAAGCTCTTGGTGCTATAAAGAAGATCTGTAAAGTTGCAAAGCTAAAGTCTCAAATCCAAAGAGATATTCTTTCCATAAAGTTTATAAGAGTCAGTCCACGCCTTACACCTAAACAATGGCTCGCTTCTTAACCAGCCCCCACTTATCTACGTCACGCTATGTGGTAAGATTTGCATTACCCCCCAAATCGTTCACACCCCCGCCCCCGCCCCCAAAAAGAAGAAGGCATAGCTTTTATTCTCTCTGTAGTATTGTTGCTGTCACGCTCCGCCATGCCATGTCTGAATGTCGCTGTGTATTTGTTGTTGAATAGCGAAACTACTTGTGTTTGGTCTTCCACACAGAGACGATTATCTGCTTCGTCATGCCTGGATGATCTGTGCTGTCGCTTGGGAAATATCACATCACTAGTGCTGGGATCGCTCGGATATCGGCGTGTTCACACCGCGTGGATAGGACGGACGTCCATACCCGGTTCCTCATCATGCCCTTCGTCGCAATCGTACCACCACCCGCCGTTCTCTGAAGCACCCCTGCCATCCGTACTCCTCACTCTATGCCCCCGGGCCTCTGGTCACTCTAGCCCGCCGCCTGCCGTGCCTCACCTCCTCAGGCCACCAGTGTGACGCTGTGTTTTTCGTTGTGGAAAGCAAAGCTACTTTGTTGGCTTCCAAAGAATGTACTGACTAAAATCAGCTGTGTACTAGTTGTATTACAACACTGTTTCCAGACACTTCAACCCAAATATTCAGATGTGTGCAGCACATTTATGGAGGACCGTTTCCTGATCCTAGTAGAGTAGACTAAAATGCTGGCTGTTCTGACGCCTACAATACTGATCTAGTGGTGTATCTTAAAGAGCTGTTTTATCTTTGTAAAAAATAATTTTTCGCTATATTTTCGTTACCGTCAAGCAAGTTTTTTGGGCAGTGTAGAGTAGGGCTTGTTTGTTTGTCATTTCTCCGATCACAATGCAGGAACACTGGTTGTATGTTTATTACAATCGCGGTCACGAATGCACAGCAACGCATAAAAGACAGAATAAGTCATTATATCCATTAATTTTGTCCCACTGTATGTCCACGCGACGATGCCTTCGTTATTGTTTTTCATTTTTTGAATCTCACTCCTGGCCTGTACCCAGGGCCCCTATCACAATATGGTAAGGGGCGTAACATTTCCGTCACACGATTGAGGTATTCGGCCAATCATAACGCACTGGATACCTGGCCAATCAGCAGCACTATTTCCCCTTGTTTTGTGCCCTTTTGTTAGACCACGAGTGACATTCTAGTGTGCAAAAATCGACTACACTTTTCAGAAAAGGCCTGGAGGGCATAGAGGAGAAATAACAAATTAATCGTAACACGATGTGGAAAATAATGTGTTTTTTGAACCTTAAACCACCAAACCCAGTCATTCACCAATACACAAATAATGTTCTTTTTAGCAACATCATATGACCCCTTTAAATGAAAATTAACTTCGAATTTTAAGATGAAGTACTAATATAACGAAATAAAATGGAAATGTAAAGCTATACAATAAAATGCAATAGAAAAAAAATCAAAACTATTAAAAATCCATTACTTTATGACGCCTTTTTTTCATCTGTTCAAAAACACATTCATGGAAAACAACAATGTGAACAATCTGCTAAACATCTCCTTTTGGGTCCATTGAATAAGCAAAATCGTTTAGTACAGCTTGACGGCGGATTACACATGACAGAGGTTTATCTGAGATTATTTCCGGTGAATTATTCCTTTAATTTCAACACAAAATGAAAACTGACCCTATTTACTTTCTTAATGCACGTTGCTGCAGATTCATCTGGGCTAAATGGCTATTTAGGCATTGCTTTAGCGAACTCACACTCTATTACAGTATGCCAGGCCTACCTTTTACAATCCAATCAATTCCTGATGGATAAAAATCAAGTTTCACTATCATGAACATTGTAAAAAATATGTCAAATTGCAAAAGCAAAATAGGTTGAAAACAGCTATTCACATTGCCTTTAAAAGGCTTCATCACTCGTTACAGTCACAGGTGAAGAGTAAAAGGTCACAAGCTGAAATGAAAGGCGTTTGGTGACGATGCCAAATATTAGGAGGATATCTGTGTTAAGACGAGATAAGACACCTCCACAAAATGCTATTGCACTGTCAACAGAAGCCTTTCATCCACAAGCATACCACGATCACACACTTTTTCAGGAATCCTTTATAAAAAGAAGTCTGTGGGCGAGGTGAGTAAAGCTAAAGACAGGAAGCCGGCTGTGAGAGGAATGAGTTCAATAAAACCGAGCAAACATCCCTGCTTATGAGAGTGTGACTCGTTTCCTTTCAAGAGGCTAAAATTAGCCTAAATCTACACCAACAGAATGAAAAGAAGTGCTCAGCAAGAAAAGAAGAACTTCTATGTATCTTCAGGAAATGATTCATAGATAACTTTCAGCTTCGGCGCCTCCTTTATATTTCCAATTTCCAGTGCCGTTTAAAGACTCAGTTTGCCAACTCACTAGGAACATTTTTAATGTAAAATAACTCATTTCAATAGTTTGACCACTTTTTTTTCATGCTTTCCATGAACAAATCATTTAGACTGGCATAAATGTTTATGCCAGCTTCTGTGTCTATTTTAATGGCAAGATTGTTTTTAACAATCAATTTTACTAAAACCTCTAAAACGATATTTTTAAACTATATATCTAAACATTTCTTCAAAAGTGTTAACTGAGTAAAAAGGTTTCTCACAGAGTTAAATCCAGAACATATAGTAAAACCTAACGTTTATATCTATAATATATATATATAAATATATATATATATATATAAACACAACATATTTTTCTTAAACTGGGTAGAAATAATCTTAATAATTAAACTCAACACTCACATTAATAGATCAACTATCAACTATTATAGATCAGTGGGTGGGAATTATGATTTCTAGTGAATAATGATTTACATATATTCTGTTGCTCAAAAAGCTTTCAAAAGATGAGTAAAATATTGTAAATGTCTACATTTATATTGCCTTTGTGTCCCTTTTAAAGCTTGAAAAAAAATGTGTTGCTATTGGTAACTAAAACGAATTAAAAAATTTATAGAAATATTAGATGAAAAACTTGAAAATGGAAATGGAAATGAAAATCAGAAATGTTGCCTTGGCAACTAATTCAATTATTTTTTTTAAAGTTAAAGTACTAAAATGACTAAAACTAAAATAAAATTAACGATACAGATTAAAAACAAATAATAAAAATGACAAAAACACATAAATTACTTTAAAAAAACTAAAACTAAAATATTACATTAAAACCTAATAATCAAATTAATAAACTTAACAATATAAAAATAATACTAAAACAACAAACCCTCACACATCTGCCTGGAAAAGAAAGCATAGCAATAAAGTCCTATTTAAGAGGGTGAGAAAAATAATTAGAGAAATTTCATGCTGGGTGAACTACTGCTTAAAATGGATGGTACATTTTCTCCATTCATATCTAGCTAATATTTAGGATCTTGGCTAGATCTAGAAGAACTGACAGAAAACATAATAAAATAGTTTAGCACAGACTGATACACACCAATCACAGTCATTTCAATGCAATAAAACATTAAGTGGAGAATTTGAACACGAGCAAAAGGTTCTTGAACACAGTGCTATGTTGAAATGTTTTAAATGTGAGAAAAATAAAAGACAGTGGAAGCAATCTCCATTATAATGAATCATCAGCACAGGGTCTGCGCCGCATGTTTATGGTGAGGCGTTATCAGCGACACACTCGGGCGACTGTCTCGCTCATAAATGAAATACATTATTTCCATTGCAGACCGGTGTACATATTGCTAATTAAGAGGCCCATCTACAATAAGCAGAGAGAAGAAGAAAGAGCAGGAGAACTGCTGTGGTGGAAAGTCACAAAGCTGAAGACAGACAGCAAAGACTGGAGGACCAGTCTCTGAATATTAATACGCCATGTTACGGACCTCCATGAATACAAACTGCTTCCATCCATCATGTCAAAAACAGTATGGTTCTTCCCGTCATGCTCACCCTGAACTCCAAAGCTGGGTTTCAGCAAGACATTAGATATATTTCATATCAAACTAAAACAATATAATACACAGAAGTTGAATTAGTATAATAATTCAGAAGTTTGGGGTCAATAATATTTTTTTTTGTTTTGGAAAGTAACTAATCATTTTATTCAGGAAGGACGCAAAAGCGACAGTAAAATGATCAAAAGTGACAATAAAGGCATTAATAATGGTACAAAAGATTTGTATTTCAAATAAATTTTCTATTAATCAAAGAATCAAACAAAAATATTAAGCAGCATAACTGCTTTCAATAATAAGACATGTTTCTTGATCAGAAAATCAGCATATTTAAAATGATTTCTGAAGGATCATTTGACACTGAAGGCTTGAATAACGGTTGCTGAAAATTCAGCGTTGCCATCATAAGAATAAATTACTTTTTAAAAATGCATTCAAACAGAAAACACCTTTAAATTGTAATAATATTTTACAATACTACTGCTTTATTGTATATTTGATCAAATAAAGGCAGCTTTGGACTTCTTTCAACATTACAGAAAAAAACATCTTATCAATCCCAAACTTTTGAACAGCATGAGATCACGTTGGTATATTATAAGGAGGTCAATGACCTCAAAGAGAAAGTTGTCCGTTAGCATTCCTGTTCATCTCAACAGCAGCTGGTCAATGGTGTAGTTACAGCATCTACTAGCGGAGGTTAACAGGGACACATTAACCAGCTAAACCTAGACCCTGTGTGGATTTATGGCATTTATTATACAACACAGCAATGAAAAGATTTAACACACTTTTGGACACCATGATAACGGGACTGTTGATCTCACTGAAATATCATAACAATTTGGTTTTAATTTTGCAGTTCACAGCAAAAAATATTGTTGCATGTCTTAAACACTAACAAAGGAAGTTGATGTTTTTTGAAATGCTAGAAATGCATTACGATCCACCTATATACACAGCTGAAATGCATTATCACATGTCCAGTCAAAACTACGAGAACAGGTAAAACCACTACAAAAACAATAACAAATCTTACACCAACTAGAATAATTTATAAAATAATGAAAATGCAGATATAGTCAGTATGTGCGTAAGTTCTGTCAGGAGGGTTTTTGAAGCCAAGTAACCGTTCACAGAAATGTTTTCTTCAGTTGAATGGAACTCTTGAATTGTGTGAACAGTGGAAAAGTCATTCTGTGAAATCTTCATAGGAAATCTCACATCGTTGACAAGAGGACAGCTGGCCTCCGCCATGTGCCATTGTTCAGAGCAGTTTTAGAGAAAACGTTTCCTTTCACATCCTGAGAGGGTCTTTTAATGGCCCAGTGAGTCAGGTAGCACTGCATGTTTCCGTAGAAGAACACAAATGTTACACGAGAGCCCTGTACAAATATTCAAATCGATTACACATATTCTTCCTTTTTTTCTATTTTAAAGGTACACCGAGTAATTCCATGCATTTGTAGTATGCATGCTGTATGTATATTCTTCTAATTTCCCATAAGATTGGAATAGCTGAATGACCCGTTATATTTTCTAAAATGTGCTATATATGCCACTTTAAAGACTTATGCAATAATAATGCAATACTCAACCCAAAGTTTTATTTCCAGGGCTACACATTTTTACTTTTTAAATTATTTTTAAATCTCCTTATTAATTATTTGAGCAAAGTACTAACAGTTAAAGTGTCCTAATACCAAATTGTACTAAACATGTAAAATAAACATTTTTATTTCCAATAACAGGATGTGACTCACTGAATTTAAACACAGAAATTCACTGCCATTCAAAATTTTGGAATTAGGAAGATGTAATGCTCATCAAGGCTAGATTTACTAGATCAGAAAAATCAGTGATATTGTCAACAGTAAAACTGTAATATTGTGAAATATTACCATTTAAAATAAGCATTTTCTATTTTAATATATTTTAAAATGTAATTTATTCCTGTGATGCAAAGCTGGATTTTAAGCATCATTCCTCCAGTCTTCAGTGTCACATGATCCTTCAGAAATCATTCTGATATACTGATTTGGTGCTCACGAAACAATTTTCTTATTATCAATGTAAAAACAAACAAAAAAAAAACCGGTTGAGCGGTTCAATATTTATGTGGAAACTGTGATTTAAAAAAATTCTGAATTACAGGATGCATAAAAAGTTCAAAATAACAGCATTTATTTGAATCAGATTTTATTTGGAACACCGAAAGTCCTTGTATTGTCAATTATTGTTATTAATTTAATGTGTCCTTGCTGAATAAAAGTATTTATTTATTCTTTTTTTTTTATTTTAATGACCCCAAATTTTTGAATGGTAGTGTAAATCATCAAAAATGTCATTATTATTGCACAATGCATAATGTAAACGGTTTTATTTTGCTTTCACACATCTATGAAAAATGACCTTGTGTACCTTTTCAAATCTGGCATATTGACTACAGATTAATGTTTTCAGGTAAAATGATGCAACTCTAAAGACTCTAAAAGAAATGCTTTAATGACTTACCAATCATTACTTTTTTAATAATAACAATAATAAAACTGTCTATATGTAATCATCTGCACTGAGCATGAGTTTGAATGTTCTAACAGTCTTTACTGTCCCTGTGTGTGTCGAGGTGCCCGTGCTCTCGCCCGCTGCTCTGCCCCGGGTGTGTACCGCCATTTGGGTGCCATTCCCTTGAGTTTCTTCCTCTTCCTGTCAGACACGCACCACACCTTCTCACAGTACTGCTCTACCTGCTGGAAGTTGCTGTAGCCAATCAGCTGCATGAAATCCTTGTACCAGAGCTTTGAGGAGGATGGAGCGGAGGGCAGGCTGGGGAAGGGGCAGGGTGGAGGTCTGTGTGGAGAATCGCCTTCATCTTCCTCGCCTTTATGCAACAAACCCTCCACTTTCCCCTCATCCAACACCTCCAAATTGACATGCACCACCGTCTGGACAAAGCCGTGCTCTGTGGACTGGCACACGTAGACCCCTGCGTCTCCCTTCGCTATTTTAAGGAGCAACAGGCCGTGGGGGGTTTGAATCACACGATCATTGCCTTTTACCTGAAGGAGAGAAACAGCATGCAAAGGACACTATCAAATTTGTGTACTTCGCTTGATAGGCTGTTCTGGCTGGTTTCTAGACTGGTCCAAGTCAAATGAGTCCACTTCCAAGTCTTAGTTACATAATCAGATTACTTTTTTTTTCAAGTAACTAGTAAAGTAATGCATTACTTTCAAATTTACAACAAAATTTACAAGAGTTACTTTTTCAAATAAGTAATGCCAGTTACTTTGTTTTCCCATTTATTCACTAACATCTCTCCTGTCCCAGGTTGAGAAAAACTTTACAGTTGTCAAAAACTTTTTTGTTACCAAAAACAAATAAGCAAGCCCAGCCCAGGTGACAAAAATTACTGCAAAAGTAATGTAATGGATTACTTACCGTAAAAAGTAACTAAATACCGCAAATAGTTAGATTTTATGGAGTAACCCAATATTGTAATGCATTACTTTTAAAAGTAACTTTCCACAACATTGTTAACCCACATGATTTAAGGTATAATTATGCACTATATATATGAAAATAAAATGCTTTTGGGGAATCGGTTCTAATCCCTAAACTCAAGTTAAAGCAATTGTAATAGTGATGCTCAGCTTAACTAATATTCCTGATACATGTGCCATTATTTAAAGTCTAATTTACCATGATTCTGCTGAGAGATGTCTTGGAGCACAGAGATGGTCAGAGTGACATTATTCTTTTCTATTTAAGACAAACTGAATCACTAGGGGCTATATTAATCCAGACTCCCTGTGGACAGAATAGTAAAATGAATCTTTCATCTATATTTAACAGCCCTCTCTCAGCAGGGGTTCAGACCATAGCTTGTGATGAAATAATTTCTGAGCCTGACCATATGAGCCATAGACCCTAGTTTCCAAGTAAACTCGCGCAACACATAACACACACACGTGTGAATGTGTGTGTGTGTGTTATATATATCTATATAATATACCGTATAATGTATATATGTATCTGTAGGTATGTATATATCGTAATAATAACAATTAAAAAAATTCTCAGGTTAGTGAATAGGCAAGGATTATTTCTTTAATATAATATATATAATATAAACACATTTTTATTTAATGAGAAAGGTCTTTTACAATTATATATTACTATGGATTGAATCATTTATTTTATATCAATTATTCTCGCTTTTTTCTTCTATAATTATAAAAAATAAAATTTAGAGTTTAGGTTAGTTATATAATAGAGTAAAATAATATAATAAATTAATATATAGAATATATAATATAATATAATATTAAACACATTTTATTTAAAATGATAAAAGTCTGTATATTCTGGATGCATGTGTTTGTACCTCCTCCATATCCACGCCATGTTGAATGTACCATGTTACAGATGCCTGCAGTGATCGTGGTCTGCACTCCAGCAGGGTACTATTGTTCTCCACACCATATACCAGCTTTTCTGAGATGATTTGTTCCTCTGTAACACAAAAATAGCCACATACTGAACAGCCTAGTCTAATACAGGGGTACGGAAACTATTCAGACCCCCTTAATTTTTCACTCTTTGTTATATTGCAGCCATTTTGCTAAAATCATTTAAGTTAATTTTTTTTCCTCATTAATGTACACACAGCACCCCATATTGACAGAAAAACACAGAATTGTTGACTTTTTGCAGATTTATTAAAAAAGAAAAACTGAAATATCACATGGTCCTAAGTATTCAGACCCTTTGCTGTGACACTCATATATTTAACTCAGGTGCTGTCCATTTCTTCTGATCATCCTTGAGATGGCTCTACACCTTCATTTGAGTCCAGCTGTGTTTGATTATACTGATTGGACTTGATTAAGAAAGCCACACACCTGTTTATATAAGACCTTACAGCTCACAGTGCGTGTCAGAGCAAAATGAGAATCATGAGGTCAAAGGAACTGTCTGAAGAGCTCAGAGACAGAATTGTGGCAAGGCACAGATCTGGCCAAGGTTACAAAAAAATTTCTGCTGCACTTAAGGTTCCTAAGAGCACAGTGGCCTCCATAATCCTTAAATGGAAGACGTTTGGGACGACCAGAACCCTTCCTAGAGCTGGCCCGTCGAGTTATCGGGGGAGAAGAGCTTTGGTGAGAGAGGTAAAGAAGAATCCAAAGATCACTGTGGCTGTGCTCCAGAGATGCAGTTGGGAGATGGGAGTAAGTTGTAGAAAGTCAACCATCACTGAAGCCTTCCACCAGTCGGGGCTTTATGGCAGATTGGCCCGACGGAAGCCTCTCCTCAGTGCAAGACACCTGAAAGCCCACATGGATTTTGCTAAAAAACACCTGAAGGACTCCAAGATTGTGAGAAATAAGATTCTCTGGTCTGATGAGGCCAATATATAACTTTTTGGCCTTAATTCTAAGCGGTATGTGTGGAGAAAACCAGGCACTGCTCATCACCTGTCCAATACAGTCCCAACAGTGAAGCATGGTGGTTGCTGCATCATGCTGTGGGGGTGTTTTTTAGCTGCAGGGACAGGATGACTGGTTGCAAACGAGGGAAAGATGATGCGGCCAAGTACAGGGATATCCTGGACGAAAACCTTCTCCAGAGTGCTCAGGAACTCAGACTGGGCTGAAGGTTTACCTTTCAACAAGACAATGACCATAAGCACACATTTAAAATAACGAAGGAGTGGCTTCACAAACACTCTGTGACTGTTCTTGAATGGCCCAGCCAGAGCCCTGATTTAAACCCAATTGAGCATCTCTGGAGATACCTAAAAATGGCTGTCCACCAACGTTTACATCCAACCTGACAGAACTGGAGAGGTTCTGCAAGGAGGAATGGCAGAGGATCTGCAAGGAGGAATGGCAGAGGATTGTTGCATCTTTCCCAAAAAGACTAATGGCTGTATTAGATCAAAGGGTGCTTCTACTAAATACTGTAAGGGAAACAGGTCAATTTAGCTCAAAGGGAATCATTTAAGATTTTTAAAGGGAACTCCACCAATAATATGTTAGGGAATTTGGACAGAATCACTGTTTTAAGGCTGATTACTGAGACGGCCAGCGATTCAGTGAATTTTATTTATATCCAAAATATAGTGAAAATACTATTAATTAGTACGGTAACAAGGTCGGCAGTTTAAGACATTAACTTGTGAGCACAAAACACAAGATACTTCTCTTTTCAATATAAATAAGGCTTTATTGGATAAATCTAAGACATATAAACTAATCTAACACACGCATTCACACACAAGTTGCAGAAAGAGAGAAAGTGAGGAAATAATTAGTTTAAGAGAATGAAAATTTGAAATCCCAAGTTTATAGCAATATGCAATTGCTTTGACTTGAACAACCATCAATCATTTAATTAACCCTAGCATTGAGTTCCTCAATGAGGTTAAAATTTATATTAAATGCACCAGTTCAGCTAGGATCTGGAAGTACTTGCTTTCCTGTGTGCGGGGTTCCCTTCCTTGTCTGGTTGCCGAAAGGGGTTTCCTGCTTTTCTGATTGGCTGGAGGTTCAGTCTTGGGAAGCCAGTGGTTGGGCGTTGGCTGGCGACGCGGAGCTGTGGTCTGCAGTTGAAGTTTTAGACAGCTCTCTTTTGGGATATGCGGCGTTAGGCAAACTTAACTCAAAATACGAAACTCTCAACGGAAAATAAAACAACTAAAGAATAGAAGTAAAGTTTGACGAGACCAGATGGCGTTTCTCCTCATAATTTTGGATGAGATTGCGTGTAAGCCAGAGCACGCTCAAAAGCTAAAGAAGCATGATTAAAAAGCATAGCTCAAAGCTATGACTAAAAAGAGGAGAGTAAAAACAAAGAGCGAGCAAAGAAGGGGGTTGAAGAAGAGAGCCAAGAGAGAGATTTGATGGTGTCCCGAGTATTTAAACCGGGCTGTTTAACACACCCCAAATGGTGTCTCGACCAATTGTAGCTCGGGGTGTTGCAATGTTTTTCCTCCCAATTCATAAATCAAATGTTGTCTTATCAGTCACATGGTCCGAGTTTTTCCCGCTCTCGCAGAGTATAATTTTGATTTCTATAACAAGAATATGATATATTTGACAAATATTTGATTGGAAGAAACGTTTCAAGCATGAAGATTCAAACACACACATACTAAACATGAATAGCAATTCTTAAACTATTCAATAGTTATTCAAAATACATTCACAATAAATGATTAAGACCTGATAAGTCACTGTGGTACATAAAAGTCAATCCGAAGAGCTTGTGATCACTATCACATGTTTCCATGTGACGGTCACGCTGTGCATCTCTTTTGACCATTATTCTTGATAACTTGCCTTAAAATTGACAATCTCCTTCCTGAGTTTGGATTATGATCATGTGGTCCTTTGTGTTAATGTTGAAAGCTGTTCTGTGAAAGAGTTTGTTAGCCTTGCTTCAGACTGGCTAGTGCTCGGGTCTGATTTATGACATCCTGTTGTCTTGGGCCTCTTGTGGAATGTTTTGACTCATCGTGCCTCAACCATGTTTTGACCAAATCTTATATTGTCTGATTCGGTCTGATATCACACTACTGAGCAAAGGGTTTGAATACTTAGGACCATGTGATATTTATTTCAGTTTTTCTTTTTTAATAATCTGCAAAAATGTCAACAATTCTGGTTTTTTCTGTCAATATGGGGTGCTGTGTGTGTACATTGAGGAAAAAAAATTAACTTGAATGAGTTTAGCAAATGGCTGCAATATAACAAAGAGTGAAAAATTTAAGGGGTCTGAATACTCTCCGTACCCACTGTAGATTATTTTAAGGTTGAATTTTCAAACCGAACACAATCAACATCTTGCAACGAATCAAAACTTTGTCAACTGTTTGAATTTTTTTTCATTTTATGTTCGCAGTAAACATTCTCAGTCTTACATTCAAGAAATCCATATACGGTGCTCATGGCGGAGACTCCTGCAGGTATCTAAGCACACAATCTGAATGCATCTTGTGAACAGATACTGTCAGTATTCAAGGGATAGAGATTTTATTTACAGTATATTGCATTGAAAGGAGCTCAGGGGTACAATTCTTCTACAGTTTTTTTTCTTTCTCTTCTGTTTCATTTTTAACTGTGTTTTCACTTTTGTCTGACTTAGTTATTTTCACTAAGTTATTTCACTACCCTGGACCACAAAACCAGTCTTAAAATGCACAGGTATATTTGTAGAAATAGCCAAAAAAAACATTGTATGGGCCAAAATTATAGATTTTTCTTTTATGCCAAAAATCCATAAGATATTAAGTAGATCTTGTTCCATGAAGATATTTTGTAAATATCCTGTTGTAAATATATTAAAACTTATTTTTTGTTTAGTAATATGCATTGCTATGAACTTCATTTGAACAACTTTAAAGCGATTTTCTCAGTATTTAGATTTTTTTGTACCCTCAGATTCCAGATTTTCAATTAGTTGTATCTCAGCCAAATATTGTCCTAACAAACTATACATCAATGGAAAGCTTATTTATTTCAGATTTTGTATAAATCTCAATTTCAAAAAATTTGATCCTTATGATTAAAACGCACACTGACCCAAAACATTTGAATATGTTGTCACTAAATATACAACATCTATATCTATAGATATTATAGTTACAGTATGCCTTAAAGTTTTTTCCACCATAATCAATCATTTAAAGTTTAGAATTTTTACTTTTTTCACATTATTAATATCTTTTAACTTCAAAATGAACGTTGTAATGGTATCAGAGCTTATATTTGAAGTAGATTTGATTCGAGATGAAATGGAGAAAAATAATTTCTGGAATAAAGGAACTGGGCAGTCACTGTCACAGGATGTCTGTCTGCTAACGTAAAAGCACCATCTGTGCATAAAGTGCCAGAAACTCTCATTAACTGTACTCTGACCTCTTCGACTTTCACAGATCTCATCCGCCTCATTTTTCCCTATAAAGCTTCTAAGACTCTAATATCCTCCATTGATCAAGCTCTGGCCAGAACATACCGCTAAGCTGAAGCCCGTTGCACTGCTGAACCGCGTTGCCATGGCGGACGTCTTGCCGTCTGAAGCGCCTGTAGAATAAAAGAGAAAAATGAGACATTGATATAACCCAGACACAGTCTGCATGTCTGCCTGCAATTGTCATAATATCATCCTGCCGCCCAAGGTGTGTAACAGCACAGGGAGGTGACAGAAATTCAATCAGACTCGCTCTGGTTTTTGTCCGTACTCTTTGAGCAATGACTCTGACAGGCATTTGGTGCCGATTGTGCACGACTTGTCTGGCTTTGCATACAAAGTGAGCATGTGATGAGTATTAATATGGGCGAGAGGTGTTAGCATCAGTCGCTAACAAGCTCAGACTGATGACCACACTGAGACAGCTGACAGGCCTTTGAGTCAGGATTAGGGAAACACTCCCACTCGCCCTTCGCTCCGATACGCTCGGCACACAAGCACACACGCACTACCCTGCGGCTAAGTGAAACATAAAAAGAGCTCTCACAAAAACAAACACTCTCCAAGTTCACTGAGCGCACTAATGGAAACACTGGGTTGGAAAGCGAACGAGATTATGGTGCACATACACATTCTGACAAGCTAGAAACTGTGGACTAAAAAAAGTTGCTTAATCAAGAAATGCATTAATAACCTAATTTTGCAATGCAAGACATGGAAATAAAACACATAATATTTTCCAAATGTCAAGACCAGTGTACTAGACCAAGACTTATATTTACAGAGCAGTTTTATGCACAGACCTGCCAAATGAGCAAGTTATTTTAGTGTGTTTGTTTAAGATTAAAAGATTAAATGTTAAGAGGCATATGATGTAGTGACTTTAAGAGGTTTAAAAGGAAAAGATTGCCACCCTTGGTGAACATTAAAATCTACATTAATAACCTAAACAATTAAGAACAAATTATTTATTGCTGTAAGCAATAATCTATAAAACATGTAAAATTATTATAAATATTTACAAATAGTAGCTACATAAATTGACCGTTATTATTATTAACAACAACACACAATAATAATACAATTAAATTCAATGGCCTATAAAAGTATTTAACTTTAAATACATAAATACATAACCAATAAATATGAATATATTACATACGATGACAACTCTCAAACCAGCACATCGCTTTATTTCAAACCAAAAATGACAAAATGTTGCATTAGATTTCAAATAAAAGGAATACCTGGTTCAAAATTCTATGTAATGAGACAACGTTAAGTCTAACTTAATCGAATAATTCTAAATTTTTGAATTTAATTATCTCATTTTTTATATATATTATATATATATATATAAATATATAAATATATATATATATATATATATATATATCTATATATATAATTAGTACATATATATGGTGGGTGTGTGTGTGTGTGTTGTGTAGGGTGACCCTAGACCACAAAACCAGTCATAAGAGTCAAGTTTGTGAAATTGAGATTTATACACCATCTCAAAGCTGGACAAATAAGCTTTCCATTGATGTATGGTTTGTTAGGATAGGACAATATTTGCCGAGATACAACTATTTGAAAATATAGAATCTGAGGGTGCAAAAAAATCAAAATATTGAAAAAATCTCCTTTAAAGTTGTCCAAATTAAGTTCTTAGCAATGTAAATTACTAATCAAAAATTAAGTTTTTATATATTTACAGTAGGAAATTTACAAAATATCTTCATGGTATATGATCTTTACTTAATATCCTAATGATTTTTGGCATAAAAGAAAAATCAATAATTTTGACCCATACAATGTATTTTTGGCTATTGCTACAAATATACCCCAGCGACTTAAGACATATTTGGAAAAAATATATATATATATTTGGAACACTTCAAAGTTGAGTAAATTACAATTTTTTTTTCTTTTTTAGGTGAACTATCCCTTTAAGGCCTTCTTGCCTGTAAATTTGCTTTGGAACATAGTAGAGTGAAAGGCTACACAACGAATATGACTTGACTTACTATATAAGCTATACATTTACTATATATCTTTATGAAATTGCTGGTACCTTTTTGTATACAGCCCAGCAGGGTAGTACCGGGAACATGTGAACCCGTCCCATGCACAGTAGGGGTCTCTGGCCAGGCAGCAGTCGGCGCAGGCTGAACCGTACAGCCCACACTGGTGCACACGGATCTGTGTTACACCCAGCTCAGAGCCCACGTACAGCTGTTGCTATGGAGACACAAACACTGCTGTCAACCACTTTGTTACATGTGATGAATGCCATCACGTCCAAATCACCACGTTAGCATAATGATGCAGCTAAAATCATTCTACAATTACCTGTGTGCATTGAAAATATTACAGTAATAACACAGAAGAAAAGATGCTCATATTTGATTCATAATATTTACTAATGACTGCAAGAATTAATAATTAACTATAAAGCATCTGACTTGTTATAAAGGCTGGATTTGCCATAGGTATCAAGAGGATCACTCATGCATGAAAAGTTTACTCAATTCCACCATCTCCAGGTGGAAAACTAGACTGTCTGTGAGGACCAACTGAGGAAGTCTTACTCGCTTGGTAGAGATGAGGATCTCTGTAATAGGAACAGGGACCTAGAATGAGAAGGGAAAAAAAGGGTTTAGTATGAAGATTGTTTCGGAACGGAAATGAAATGGTTTCAATATAAAGATAAAAAGTCACCCAAAGGACCTCTGATGACCTTGAAAACTTGCAATTCCTCCAGAAGAACTTCTTCAACTGTGTCGGCTTCTTTGTTGTAGATTGTGATCATTTTTAATACTACAGAATTATCTGGGTTAAAGAGAGAGAGGACCAGAATTGTTTACTTATAAAATACATGTATTATTATTATTATTACTACCACCCTATTTTAATCTGTTAATTTTTGTTCTGAAACTTTTTGAAAGAAGTCCTTATGCTCACCAAGGCTGCATTTATTTGATCAAAAATATAGTAAAACAGTGATATTGTGAAATGTTATTACAGTTTAAAATAACTGTTTTTTTTTTAATATATTTTAAAATGTAATTCTTGTAATGGCTGCATTTTCAGCATCATTACTTCTCCAGTTTTCAGTGTCACATGATCCTTCAGAAATCATTCTAATATGTGACCCTGGAGCACAACCAGCCTTAAGGGTCGCTGGTGTAAATATTTGTACAATCATTCTGAAGTAAATATTGTATGGGTCAAAATTATTGATTTTTCTTTTATGCCAAAAATCATTAGGATATTAAGTAAAGATCATGTTCCATGAAGATATTTTGTAGATGTCTTACTGTAAATATATAAAAAACTAATTTTTGATTAGTAATATGCATTGCTAAGAACATCATTTGGACAATTTTAAAGGTGATTTTCTCAGTATTTTTGATTTTTTTTTTGCACCCTCAGATTCCGGATATTCAAATAGTTGCATCTCGGCCAAATATTGTCCGACCCTAACAAACCATACATCAACAAAAGCTACTGATTCAAAAATGGACCCTTGACTGGTTTTTGTGTCAGGGTCACATATGCTGTTTCATCTGATTATTATTTCTTATTATTATCTCTTCATTATAATAATTATGTATTATAGTTAAGTTTGTTTTTTTGTGGCAACCACATTTCAGGATTCTTTGATGAACAAGTTCAACAGAACACATTTATGGAAAGATAATCTTTCGTACAATGTCAAAAATGACTTTACTGTCCCTTTTGTAAATTCGACATGAATCCCCTTGCTGAACAAGTTTTAATTTCTTTAAAAAAATAAATAATAAATAATCTTACAAACTCCAAACGTTAGTGTATATCTTCTAAAATAATTGTCAACTTTTTAGAAATGCACTAGCTTATAGTTGGCCTTAAAGCTACAAAACTCCAATTTTGATTTTAAGGATTTTGTACACTAGAGATCAAATTAAATAATACTAGTTTATTGTTATGTTCCTTTAAAAAGCAAAACATAAAAAAATAAGCTACTGCAAACATTTAGTATGACACAAGCAACAATTACATAAAGCCTATGACTGTGGCAAATCAGGTGTAAAAGAAAATATAGGTACTAAAATTGAATACCAGTTCCAATGAAGAGAACATTGTAGTGTCCGTCCTCAGCTTCCACCCGGTCCACTGCCAGCTGTGTGAGTTTACGTCCTCCTTCAGTGTCCAGCAGAATGGGCCGCCTGTGAACGGGCTGCACCGCCTGGAACATGAGGGGATGGGAACGCACAAAACGCAGGACCTCATCCGGATATTCCTTTGAACTGGAAAACTGGCCTCCGTTTATTTTACTGGCGCACTGTGAGAGACCAAAATCAGTAAATATGAGTACAACATGAACAGAGTTCTCCAAGTCACGAAAGCCTTTCAGGTCTTTCATTTTGTTGCTCCTGATCTGAGAATAGTTCAACCGCTTCTCGCTGCTATAACCTTTTAGAACAAGAGACTAATCAGAAATCCCACGGCGCACGACTAAAGCTACCAAATTGCGTTTTAAAAGGTCAGCTGTCAGAGACGTACTTTTTTTCTCCATATGCTTTTCCCAAGAATAACCACACATGGAAAGTGAAGAATTGAGACAAATTCTGAAATGTGAACAATGGATGTACTCTGATTCTTCAATAACACACCAGAGAAAATGACTGTGAATTACATCTCATTACTAACTATTGGAAACCAATCGTACTCTTTTATCGGCTGGAGACAAATAGCCAGAGAAGGACATTAATCAGCACATATCAGATATAATTATAATTCAGACCATGCCTCGATTTCACAGTACCTCCGTAAGTGCTCGGTTTCAGGCATTAACGTTAAAGAATTGGCATGACACGCTTGAGGAGAATAGTGATGTGCACAGTCATGCTGAAAATAGACTCATCTGCCATGAAAGATTTTGTGTGTCTAAAGAAATAAGATCCAAAATTCAACATTCACTCAAGTGGGCCTCCAAATGAAGCCGTGTGTCAGAGGTGTAAGCATTTTGTACACTGGGATTTCTGATATAACAAAAAGATGACACAAAGCGACTGATGGAGCAAATATTACTCACCGATCCAGGTCGTGGGTAGGGGACCCTGCCATCGTACACCTTCCAGTGGTGATCAGTTCGTTCTCGGTATGCAAAAGGCCCGTTAAACGCCGCACGGATGTCTTCCATGTTATACATGCACACTGCATATCCTTTAAAGACGGCACTGAGTGAAAAAAAAGAGATGGAGATGAGCATCCAGTCTGCTGTTCGCCAAAATAAACTGAGAATATAAAAGTATACATTGCTCTGTTCAGTGACACATGTGACCTCACCCACCTGGTGGTGCTAAACAGACCAAAGATCTCTGGATTTTTCTCATCTTTCTTAACACATCCTCTAAAATAACACATAGACACACACACAGTGTCAAATCCTCAAATAAACGTGAATTTGTGCTAAGCATGATTTTCAGGATCAACATCCTTTTTTGGACCTGGAACAACATCATTAATCAGTGCCCTCTGGTTTAGAGTAAGGGTTAGGGATTGTTTAATAGGAAAGGATGTTAATTCAGGTGAATGAGAGTTTGAAATTCATTTCCTGGAGATAAAAGATATTTCTCAACTTTTTTGGCAGCCGAAATTCTTTGAACTAAAATATTTATATGAGGTACTACCTGAGATTTTAAGTTAATATATTAGCTTAATATAAAAACATTCACATATCCAACAAATAAAATATTGAATATAAATACTGATTGGTTACTTGTTTTTTGTATATTAAATTATTAAGAAAATTTATTGAAATGTTGCATTGTATGATTACATTATGAATTAGTAGATTTTGTTTACATTTTTAAATTGTTCTTTTGTTTTGTGATTGTGAGAAGATATCAATAAGATAAAACACCAAGAGGGTTCAAGTCCTACGGGAAGCAAGAACTGATAAAAATTTAATGCAATGCATGTCACTTTGCATACAATCATCTGCCAACTGCATAAAAAAATAAAGTTTCTTTACACAAAGCCAAACAATACATCTGTAGTAACAAAATGATTGTATATTTATTAAAATAATATATACATTTTGTAAAATATAACTGAATAACAAAAATGACAATCAATGCCAAATAAATATAGAATCTAGCACTTTACATCTTTGGAACAGATGAGGTGTTTAATAAGATGTCAGTGCAGAAATAATTGAGCTTTCATCTGAAAGTCAAAGGGGCCCATCGGAGAGATCCTTCAAGAATACAAACTTTGGTGACAGATTTAGATTTTCAATTCATACAACTGGCTTATGCTGTGAGATCTATTGTAAATTCATCCGGATGGACAGATGGTTGGATGGATGGATACCTGATGAAATCTCTTTAGCGAAAGGCAAAATGTGAAGACCAAAAACGGATTTATCAGCAGTTTTGCTCTGAGGCATATGATGAATAAAATCACCGAGCTGGAAGAAACGGCTCATCTGAGGCTAAAACTGCAGTTTTTCTTCTTTTTGTGCAATTGTGGCCATTTCAGTCAAGCGCCCCTACGTTGATGGATTCCAGATACTGCTCAGGACAGTGACTTCCTCTGTATATTACCAACACAAGAGCTATATCAAAAGTTGCATACTATCTTCTCTATATACGGTAGTAAGCAATATTAGGGTATTGCATCACAAATATGTCAGAGCTAACCAGATGACATACTGTTCATGGTTCATTTTACAGCAGCTCAAACAGCAAGGCACTAGCAATGCCAAGAACTGAAAACCTTGAATGCAATGTATGTCGCTATGGATAAAAAATGCAAATGCTATTTTATTTGTATGTATTCCATGTATGTACTGTATTTGTGCAAGTTTTATGGGCGAATATTACACACAATCCCTTGCACTACAGAATAAGACGAGACTGAGATGTTCAAAATGCTTACAGTACACATCAAAAACACAATTTTAGACCTAGTACTGGTAATTCTCCATATCATAAGCTACGAAGTTTTCACGTGGAGAGAAAGTGCACAAATTAGGTTTCATAACATCTTGCATTATCTTTACAAATTGCAATTATCAGCAAAAATCCACATCCCATGATGAAGTAGAAGGTGAAATACTTTCATGGTTTTAGACAGGCATGAAAAAGACCACTGGAGAGGAAGACAGAAAGTAGAATGTCCCCTACCGAGCTCATCAAAGTGTGTGTCAATGCCGTTGGGTCCAGCCACTGAGCAGATCAATCGAGTCTTCAGGAAAGAGCTCCATCTGTTTACCAGCATCCTCTGACCACCCTGGTCATTCTAACAGAAGGGAAGAGATAAAAAGACACTTCATTTCACCTGATCCATGGGTGCTTGCAGCACAAGATTTTGACAAAGACAAAAAGTAATTGGCCAGTGCTTGGCTGGTTAGCTTCAGAAATGAATCCCCTGCTGGCTGATGTTGTTATGGAGCAAAATGTGCACCATTATGGGAGCAAAAACATGGTTTTTCATTGAAAACCATTCAAAAAAACGTGTGTATTTTGACTAAATTTTTGCAAGCATTTCATTACATTATAATGTTTTGCCAGAAGTTGCTTAAACTGTAGTTTCCCTGTCTGTTGCTTTTGATGTCACTGGATAGCCATAATGAAGCCACACAATCAGTGTTGACATCATTGACACTTATGGGGGGAAAAAATGGTTTCCTATTAACCTTTCCTATGAGTATAGGGGGTCCTGCATATGCTATTGAGATGAAGAGGAAAGCTAAGTGAACGCTTTCGGTAAGCATTACAGATCATGCTTTTGAATGCTAAACAAGACTAATTTGATTCAAAGATCTAAACAAGCATGTTTTTGGTATCATACCGCACAGACTCTGGCCACTCTGGTGTAAACGGCTTTGTTTCCTCCTTCTATGTTGGTCACTCGTTCCGTGAAGAAGTAGTAGACCTTATCATCAGCAGGATCGTCATTGTCAGGGATCACTGTCGAACCCACGAACTTGGGCTCTAGGAAAAAAAAAAATATATATATAACGAGATATGGTTAGAATTACACAGAAACACACACTTGTATATACTGGTAAAAGTTTGGCATTTTTTTTCATGTTTTTGAAAGAAGCTTCTTCTGCTCACCAAGGTAGCATTTATTGAATAAAAAAAAAAATACAGTAAATATTTTGAAATATTTAAAAAAAAAAAAATTTTGTCTGATGGCAAATCCGGATTTTTAGCATAATCACTCCAGTCTCATAATCCTTCAGAAATCATTCTAATATGGAGATTGATGCTCAATTATTAACAATGATTCTTATTATCACTTTTAAAAACCGTTTGTTGCTGCTTAATATTTATACACTACCATTCAAAACCCATTTATTCAGCAAGGATGCATTCAAATGATCAAAAGTGACATTAAAAGACATTTATAATGTTACAAAGGATTTCTTTCTCAAAAAATGTTGTCTATTGAACTAAAGAATCCTAAAAAAAAAAAATCACGGTTTCCACAAAATACTAGCACGATCATGATTCTGAAGGATCATACGACACTGAAGACTAGAGTAATGAATGCTGAAAATGTAGCTTTAACATGCAAAACAACATGTAGGATATAAATCTGTCATTTTAATGTGCATTTTAAAATGCATTTGCCTTATATAATCAAATACGAAATCTTATTATTCAGTGAGATCCGCATGTCGGAGGCCGCTACAGCTTTGTGCAGTGAATGTGAGTGGGATTAGATCTTCAGCGCTTCATGAGTCAGCAGCGAGAACACTTAACACCCGTTAACTGCATTCAAAACATGAACAGAACTCAACCCCAGACTATTGAGTGCACACAGAAAATGTAAAAGTCTCCATGGAGTCGTGCTCTACACTCTGCATTACGCACTCGAATGTTATCGAGCAGGTGACCTAAGAATGTGATGGTATTTGACCGTGGTTTATAATGTCTGAATGTATGTTAGAGAGATGGATGGTACGTGTCAAACACCTCTCTTTGTATGATTAATGCATCACAGCAGGGGTCGGAATCACATGTGAGAAGTGTGAGAGAATGCCATATTTTTAACATCTGTCTGACACACTCAGGCTATCTTCAGAATGAATACAAAAGCTCAATTCATGCATCAGCCAATCAGAATTTAAGTCAAAACTATCTGTTCTTAAATGCACATTCTGGCAATTGTTGAAGATCATCTATGCATTCTATCCACATATACAGTTGGATTCTGTGCATACTGCAAAAATATTAGTAGTACGCCATTGTGAATATATCTTCAGTCACACTTGGCGTGGAGCTGATGTGTTAACTGCACCTACAATGAGGCCACAAGCCTTGCTACAGTGATACGCATGGTAAAAGCATCACTCTTGCTGGTCTGGGCTGAAGGCCAGATCTCTCGTACGGCTGCCGGAGGAGATATACAGCAAAGGGAAGCATTAAAACGGCTCACAGACAAGCAGGATGTCGCAGGCCTCTCTAAACCACACACAGGATGAACTGTACATCAATCTTGAATTCTACTGTATTGCTCTATTTGATTCTATGTATGCGCATTTATGTGTATGATCGTTTTATATCCAGTAGCTATACGCTGCCGTTCAAAAGTTTGGGATCAGTAAGATTTTTAATGTCTCTTTATGCTCATCAAGGATGTGTTTATTTGATCAAAAATACTAAAAAACAGTAATATTGTGAAATATTATTGCAATTTCTAATATTGGTTTCCTATTTTAATATACTTTAAAATATAATTTCTTTCTGTGACACGATTATTCAGTGGCACATGATCCTTCAGAAATCATTCTGATAATCTGATTTATTATCAGTGTTGAAACGGTTATGCTGCTTAATATTTTCTGGAACCAGTGATACTTTTTTCTTTGATTCTTTGATGAATAAAAAGTTCAAAAGAAAAGCATTTATTCAAAATGGAAATCTTTTCTAACAATAGAAGTTTTTAATATCACTTTTTTATCCATTTTACATATCCTTGTTAAATAAAATTATAAATTTCTTAAAAAAAGAGAAATAAATAATTTACTGACCCCAAGCTTTTGAATAGTAGTGCATATTGTAACACAAACTTTATATTTGAATAAACACTGTTCTTTTTAACTTTTTATTTATCAAAGAATCCTGATAAAAGAATCACAGGTCCCAAAAATATTAAGCAGCACAAATGGTTTCAACACTGATTATAAAACAGCATATTAGAATGATTTCTGAAGGATCATGTGACACTGAAGACTGGAGAATGATGCTGAAAATTCAGCTTTGCTTCACAGGAATTAAATTATATTTTAAAGTATATTAAAACAGAACACTGTTATTTTAATTTGCAACAATATTTCACTATTTTTTCTGTATTTTTGATTAAATAGACACAGCCTTGTTGAGCAAAAGAAACGTCTTTAAAAACATTAAAAATCATACTGATCCCAAACTTTATCACAAAAACAAACAAAAAAAAACCTTCATGTAAATAACTACACTCTTAAAAATAAAGGTTCCAAAGGGGCTCAAAAGGTTCTTCAAGCGATGCAATAGAAGAACCATTTTTGGTTCCACAAAGAACTATTCAGTCAAAGGTTCTTTAAAGAACCGTCTCTCTCTTACCTTTTTATAATCTGAAGAACCTTCTTTCGCCAACAAAAAAACCTTTTGTGAAACAGAAAGGTTCTTGGATGTTAAAGGTTCTTTTTGGAACCATTTAAACAAAAAAGTTCTTCTACAGCATCGTGAACTACCTTTATTTTTAAGAGTGTGCACTGTAGTTAACATTTTGGTGGTTTGTAGGTTGAACAAGCGCAGTTTCAAAGCTTGCAAACCAGCATGGTCTTTTTGGTGAAGCCAGTTGACCAAATAAGTGTTGCTGGTTAAAGCTAGATTAAACAACAACTTCTTGAGGACACCAGGAAGCATTATCTACAACACAAAGTGCTTGTATTTTCAACAGTTTTCTCTCACCATTCAGCTGCTGTCTGTCACCCACTTCAGTCCTAATGAAACTGCGGTTGCCTAGACGATATAGAGCGGCATCATTCTCCCAATAATCAGTGTACAAGCCAACAAACAACTCCCCACCTGTCAATCAAACATGATTTAGAGAGAGAGAGGAGAGAGAGAGAGAGAGAGAGAGAGAGAGAGAGAGAGAGGGAAATTAAATCAGTATTATGGAATCAAATTGAGATGCTTATTGGATTTAATATTGTAAAGCTGAAGTGTTTTGTCAAGCGTTTAAATAATTTAAGCAGTTATTTATTTATTCAGTTTCAATATATTAACTTAAAGAAAAATCTCACTTAAAACTGGTAAGTTTTAAATCAATTCAGTAATGTTATGATTTCGTATTTCACATGGCATTTAACAATAATATACATCAATATTTAATGACAAACGTTGCATCCCTGAACACTGTCTTAAGGTAATGCATAGCAGCTCTTGTAATGTGTTTGTCATATTATATTGAGATGCCACTAGGTGGCACCGCAGACACTTTAAATAACTGCCTCTCTTTCACCAGTGAGTAATAAATCCTGCGGTATGTCACGATGTAATGATCTAAAGGGCAATATCAATTTAGCATCTAAACATTCTTTATTATGAACGATCCTGATGCTGGGCCGCCTGGGAGAGACTAAATTAATAACCCAGCTGAAAACAGTCTGCAGCTGCTGTCAGAGAGGAAGTCATCAAATTAATCTCTCAATTTCCCTTCAATCAAATCCCTGCTGCTGTGTGAATGAGCGCTCTGAAGGGCTGGAGCTGAAGCGTGTTATGAAGAGCTTTCGTGCTCGGTGGCCCCTGGCTCAAAATGCACTCGCTTCCTTTCAAAACTCAAGAACACACACATTCTGAACATCAAGATGAAAAGGAGAAGGGGGGGAGCTACAGAAAAATAAAGACATAATGGGATGAAATATATTTGGATGTCAACAAAAGGAGGAAAAGACTATTAAAGGATGGAGGACAGAAGAGAAAGATGCAGGAACGGATGAATGCTTACGGTACATAGTGGATGCTGAAGGGCTGTTGGGATGGAATGGACATCTTCCTCTGCCACTCTCTATGTGATCAGACTCCAACCTGAACTCTCCTTCCAGCTGGAACACAAACACACATTTAACAAGCTAAATAACAATAAATTAAATAACTAAAATTATATATATATATTATATCATATATATATATATATATATTTACACTGAACAAAATTATAAATGCAAGACTTTTGTTTTTGCCCCCATTTTTAATGAGCTGAACTTAAAGATCTAAGACTTTTTCTATGTACACAAGAGGCCTATTTCTCTCAAATATTGTCCACAAATCTGTCTAAATCTGTGTCAGAGAGCACTTCTCCTTTGCCGAGATAATCCATCCACCTCACAGGTGTGGCATATCAAGATGTGGATTAGACAGCATGATATTGCACAGGTGTGCCTTAGGATGGCCAAAATAAAAGGCCACTCTAAAATGTACAATATTTTTTTATTATTTATGAAGAAAAATGTTTATAATAATGATGATAATATAATAATAATAATAATAATATAATAATAATAATATAAAATATAATAATAATAAAGACTGAAGAATAAATAATAATGAAATTATTAAAGTTGTTCTTTGCGACAAAATAAAATGTACTATCAAGAACTTTTAGAAACAGGGAGTAATAAAATTAGTTTGTAATAATAATCTAATCGAGTTGTTCTTTGTTAATAAAATACAATTAGCTATCAAGAAACCTGTCATATAGGGAGTAATAAAATTATATTTAATAATACTAATAATAATAATAATACTAATCACATAATATGTTGTTCGATAATAACCTATATAATAATAAAAAAGCAATTATAATTGTAACAGAGTATTAAATCATTAGCTGATTTAACAGAAAAAATAGGTAATACATTTGTTATTCCATCAAAAAAATAATGTTTAATGACATTTTTTCACACGAAAATATCATCTGTCATCACCAGCATATGTTGGCTTTTGTAAGAACATATACAAAATAAAATAAAATAAAATAAATATATACATACATTTATTGTTTATCATGAACACAATGCTTTTCAGACTAATACAATTTTATTTACTAACTATTCTAAATATACAATATATTTACAATAACAGATTGGCCTAAGTAAAACATGCTTTGGCTGATTTCTGAGTTTAGTAGTATTAGCAAAAATAAATAATGCTAATAATAATAATAATAGTAATAAAATAATAATAGTTGTTCATTATCTTTTATCATCTTACTGTTATAAACATAAATCATCAATCAATCAATCAATCAATCAGCCAGCTTATTTAACATAAATAAAAATAAAGTTATTCCCCCAAGCATTAACGTTTGATTTAATTTTCTCATGACAGTATTCCCACTCAAAATGCCACCTGTTCATCACCAGCATAGGTTGTGTTTTTGTGTGTTTGAGTATGAGATCCCCAGCATGACTTGCTGATATGCTGGCGTCCCCTCTAGGTTCCTAAAAAGCTTAACCAGTGAGAGTTGGTCAACCAGCTTCAACAGAAAGATCCTACTGGTCGAGCAGCTTCATTATTAGTTTTGCTGATGAACAGCATGGAGAGTCATGCTGGTGTAAGCTGGTATTTTCAGCAGGGTAGACAAAATAGAAATCTGACACTGCAAAGTCTGCAGTTCTTAGCACTGCAGCAAGAAAAAAAAAACAGTGAAAATAATCAATCAGCCTGCGGGCAACTAGCATCATAGAGTATAATGTACTGTATTAAAAAAAACAAAAACACAAAACTTTTCCCAGTATCAGTGTATATTACAGTAGCTTTTCATCAAATAACACACAGGCCTTCACTGCATTTCTTGCAGTCTCAGGGGAAATATAACATCCAGGTGAAGCAATGGAGGGTAAATGGAGATTGGAGCGCACACATCCAAGTCCTTCCCCACATGAAAAGCCCTTTGAAGAATCACTTTCTCTCTACCCTTATTGCAAAGCTCACTTTTACCAGAAGGTGACGGTATAAGCCGTGCAACATGTGTCGCAGAACAGGCTTTCACGAGCTTGATTTATGTGTTCTCACACCGTGTGATCCTGGAGAAACAAACACCAGACATGTAACAACAGTCCATCCATCATTTTCTGTTTTAGGATTGTTCTTCTACTCTTTCCGCAGGTAGACGTTTTTTTCCGATCATTACTTCATACGAAGCAGGAATCGAAATAAATCCTTAGCCAAACCCATAACTTCAGTTTCATTTTATGCATGCTGTTACATGGGAGAATTATGGATATACAGTAAATCATAAAGGTTGGCTGTGGTTGACGTGCTGGTTTATGCCGAGAGGCCGTAATGTCTTTTGCGAACGTACAAATCTTACTCAACACTGTCTTGTGATCACCAGACAGATAGCATCAGCACTTGTGGCCAGCACACATGGTTGTGAATGTGCATATCTGCTCGAGCAGATTATGTGCCTGAAGTAACATTTGTGGCATAGATGAGATGAAACGGATCGAGATTCACATGATAATCAGCACACCTTACGGCTGATGAGTCAAAAACACAAACTCACATGCACACCTTGTGGAAGGACACATGGTTCAGATTTTCATGAGGTTCGGTGATCGTGTTGCGTATTGTCAGGAGGGATGAAATGTTAGGTGAGAGATCACCTGAAACTGACAGCCGCAGAATACCAAAAATGAGTATTGGTGGACCTCATATGATGCTAACCCTGGAACAACATATAAAACTACCAAATTTTGCTTAATCGCAACGTTTAATCGCAACATATAATCATTGCAGTTAATAGTGCTCACCGTCTGTTTGATTACATGTAATTTGTAACTAACTGCATGATTCTTACTGTACATGTCTGCCATAGTCACCACTAATAACCTACTCCTAAATATAATGTAGAAACTTAACATTTTCTGTAAAGCTGCTTTGCTACGATTTGTGTCGTGAAAAGCGCTATACAAATAAACTTGAATTGAATGAATTGAACTAGTGATGTGTGCAAAGGGCTGGTTCAAAACCAAGTGAACTGCAAACTGAGAGATGAAAAAGTGCACATTAATAATTTATAATATTATTTATTAGGTGTAATAATGTATTGAAATATAATAATAAATATTACATTGTATTTTACATGTGTTATTTTCCAACACAATAATGATTTTTTTAAGCCATAATTATATGAATACATAATTATTTCTGAGCTGTTACATGATGTCCAACAGGTCTGTTCAGACAGCTCAAGCAGAAGAAAAAGTTTTGGGTACTCATTACAGCAGAAAGATTTAAGCAATGTCTTAAACGCCCAAATATATGTACGTAAGGATAACCAAAGATATAAACAATTTATAAAAACAAATTATACACAGTTAACAAGCAAAAATACACGGCACGCAAAATACAAATCAAGCAAGTTAATTTGGACTTAATTATATCTTTTTTTTATCATTTTTAAATGGAAAGAAATTATTTATATAATAGTATGTCTTCGCTCACTTGCATTACATTCCAAGTGAAAAAGAAGTGTGCTTAATTGTACTAAATGTGCACGTGTAGTGAATTTCAAATCTTAAATGTATATTTTAAAAACTGTACTTGCAGATAAAGTGCACTAAACATCTGTATATTAGGTATTTAACTCCGGGTTTAATCAATATGTTGCAGTGCTTTAACGAAGTACACTTATTTTGATAGTAACATATTAAAGCCTAGTGAAGCACTGTTACAGTTATTTGATATTACATTTAAAGTTGATATATTTTAAATGTATGAAACTGCAACATCATCAATACAGATGTATAGCTAAAATATATATTTAAATAAATGGCATACCATAAATGCTTGTAAGTACATTTGTCAGTACAGTTTTTCGAAGATAATAGAATTATGAAATGACAAATTAAGAAATATTTAAGAGGATAAAAAAAAAACTCTAAAGCTGAAGAAGTTCAGCTAATTGTATTTAATTTACTTTCAGCCTTCTTGTAGCTCAAAAAGTAGAGCATGACACAAGCAGCACAAAAGGTCATGGGTTCGATTCCCAGGGAAAGCAAGAACTGATAAAAATACTGAATGCCAATCAAAGTCAGTTTGAAAAATAAAGCATCTGCCAAATGCACAAATGTTACATTTAAACTATAATACATTTTAGTTTCATTGTGATTAACATGCATATTATTATATTATATTATATATTAGGATGCTCACTATGTTTCAGAACAGCGATTTATGTGTTTATTCTGTTAAGATGTGAGTGAGGTATGATGTGGGTGTATTAGTATATAAGTATGTGTAAAGCCCATGAGAAAAAGCAGGGTTTTGGTGAAAGAGGAGACAGTGAGAGGGAACGGTGTGCTGTGATGTGTCAGGTGATGTGCGTATGGGCGCAAAGGGCCGGAACGGTGCTTATATTCCCGATATTAGAGAAGGAATGCATGCTAGGCCATTCGCTTATGGGTACGTGTGCACGCCTCTCACTCGCTCTCTCCGGTTCTGCTCTGTGTCTCCGTAACTTTATCAGTCTTTCCTGTCATCATAGCTACATCTGCAACATGTCATCCCAGCACTCCAGGGCCGAGTGTGTTTAATTGTGCAGGTATGTGTATCCATCTTCGTCGCCGTGTGTATATCTGAATGCGAAGCCCATATCTTACGTGCAAGGATGCATATGTGTCTCGTACGTGTCTCATTAATGTCTCCGAGTGTTTAGGGTGTAGCTGTTCCAGACTGAGGCATGTGCTGGAGGCCTGCAGCTCAGCACTGGAGTTATCAGGCACCCCGCTGAAGCCTGTCTCCTCTAATTAAACCCTCTCTGATCTCCTGCCTATGGCTCCCATAACGCCCGTGGCTCTCTCCTTCACCTCTGCCGGAGGGTCAGAGAGCCAGACGTGCTTCCTATTCCCAGCCATGAGTGCCGATTTCTGAACCTAGTTGGGATAAAAAGCGGGAATGAGGTGTAAAGGGAATTCTCCATCCTGAAACCTCCAAAATTGTGAAAAAAAGCCTGTAGGCCGCCTGCCACGGTCCAGATTCTCGGTTTCCTTCAAATAAACGTCTTGTCTTTGCTCTTTTTTTCTTGCCTGTTCCTTCAAATAAAGCTCGCTTCTCTATGATTAGCCGCTCTGTAATTTGACTGGGGCTCTCCTGGGAGGATGGAGATGTTTGTTTTCGCTTGTCTGGATGTTTGGTTGGAGATTTTAACAGAGTGCGAATGATAAAACTTCCTGTCGCACACAGTAAAACAAACTCTGTCTGTCTCTCTGGAGACCAGGCTTTCACCACAGGCAGTTGAAGACTGTTAAAAGTTGCTTCAGAAAGAAAGTGCTGTCAGGAGTATTTTTTGTCACTTTTACATTATTATTGTTGGGGTTTGGCCTCTTTGTTAGAGAGAATGACAGGAAGATGTTTGGGTGAGAAAGGAGGTGGCAAGTGATCAAGATACGTTGCAGACTGGACTCAAACCTGCATCACCTACATAAGCAAAATGTCAGAATGTGAATGGTTAAAGGGGTCATATGATGCCATTTCAAGTTTTCCTTTCTCTTTGGAGTGTTACAAGCTGTTCGTGAATAGATAAGATGTCTAAAGTTGCAAAGACTAAAGTCTCAAACCAAAAGAGATATTCTTTATAAAAGTTAAGACTGGTCCACACCCTCCTAAAACGCCTCGTTTAAACACGCCCCCACGTGTCTACGTCACGATGTGGGAAGATTTGAATAACACCGCCCAAATGTTCACGCAAAGAAAGAAGGCGTAACTTTATTGTTTCTGCCACCGCTGCCGCCATGTTGTGAAGACGCTGTTTTGTTGCAAAAGCGAAAATACTTTGTTTGGCCTTCCAAAAGAGGACACGACTAGAAATCAGTGGTTAAGTTGTATTTACAACACTGTTCCAGAACACTTCAACCCAAATATTTAGATGTGTGCAGCACATTTTATGGAGGACTGTTTCCTGATCCTGGTAGAGTAGACTACAATGACGGCTGTTCTGACTCACAGACTGTAAGTCGTTTTCATTTTAAGATTTGCCACTGATGATGCAAACGCGAGTTTTGAGCAGTGTAGAGTACACTGTTGTTTTTCATTTCTTGGGGGGGGGATCACAAATGCAGACATGGTTTTATGTTTACGCGGCGCGATGCAACGCAGCGCGTAAAAATACAGTACAAGTCATTATAATCCGTAATTATGTCTCCACTGGATGCAACAAATGCCTCGTTTATAATGGGTTTTATTGGTTTTGTCTCATCGCTCCAGGACAAGCCATCACAGTATGGTAAGGGGTGTAACATTTCCGTCACACGCTTGAGGTATTCGGCCAATCACAACGCACTAGATAGCTGACCAATCAGAGCACACTTCGCTTTTTTAGAAATCTGAGCTTTGCAAAAATCGATGTGTTTCAGAAAGGCGAGGCATAGAGAAACAATAATATACAGTATGTGGAAAATAATGTTTTTTAACCTTAAACCACATAAACATTTCATTACACCAAATACACAAAATAGTGTTCTTTTTAGCAACATCATATGAACCCTTTAACATACAAATTAGGATGAAAAAGTCTATAAATGCACCACTTATGGAATATACACTATATATGATAAGTGGTGTATTTTCAAACATAAATGCAACTCAGTGCATCATACAATTTGATCAATGATTTGTACATACAGACGTTTTTTTCCACAATGACAAAATGTTAAGGTGGTTATTATGGCATTTAATCTACCTTTGCACTGAATCATTAACTCAGCAGTGTGAAACTGGCATCAACAAATTTCCAACAAACCTCCAAAAACAACAACAAGCTTTTTTTCCCCTATGCTTATGGCCTTAAATTTTGAAAAGCGAATAAGGCATTTTAATAAATTAAGAGTGTGTTGACCAGAGTTATTTTAGTATTATGTATATAATATTACAGTGTTCATTAATATTTTGGATTAGCTTTTAAAGTATATCTTCACTTTTAAATTAATTTGAGTACATTTATGTACTTTTGTCATTTTTATTAGTTGTGGAATCATCATTTCTATTCAGCTTTAGTTTTATTAATTTACTTTTAAATTTTAGCACACATTTTTATTGAACTTTTTCATCTAATATTTTTATTTTATTTGAGCTTTATTTCAATGAACAAAAACTTTTTTCAATTTAAAAAACAAAACAAAAAAAACAACAACAATTCAGTTTTAGTTAACAGTTACAACACTGCTGTGGACAACCTGTAAAATTGATCTAAATATGTGCTCTAAGTTCAAATGAAGTTGTGCAATGACATGCTGGAGCTTTAGTGCTCTTATGAGAGATGCAGGTTCGAGTCCATGCAGCAACCCCTATCCAGATCCCATTCCCATTAACTTACTGTACTTTTCAAAGTTCTAAGTAATAAAGAGGCAAACAATTATAAATGAACAAAGCCTGATACTGATGCATTAATATTAGCATGCTAAGCATGAAAACCTTCAACTTTTCCACACAGCAGTGCAGATGTAGGTCACATTGTTCAGTCTCTGCCTCTCTAAACCACCAGATTTTTAACATTCCTTATAACGATAATACAATTCCATATGCTTTTAAATATGTCTTTCCTTCCAACTGCAAACGGCAAAGTTTTAGCAAGCTGAATACCAGCAACCATGTTATCAGACAGCCCTCCAAATCAAAAGAAATGCGCTCCTAAACCTCACGGTGACACACAGCATCTGGATCTTTTTTTTACAAATCAAAGATTTCAGAACTCAAAACACGACCAGTGTTTTAGTGTCTTGAGATGTTAAGCGCTTTAACTTGTTACCACTCTGACTGGTTTCAATTCTAGCAAGTCTCTCTGCACAACTCCAGCAGGTGTGGAATACAGTGAGAGTAACAGTTGCAGACTGCAGGGGTAGTTTCCAGTATGGTCTCTGATGACAAACAACAGCACAACACTGGACACAATTCATCCGTGAGTCACTACAACACATTCCTCTGAAGACAAACAGGACCTCCTCAAGACATGTTTTTCTGGAATATAAGACAGAAAGAGGACAGAAGGCGACACCGCAGCTACATGCGACCTCAGTCTGCTCCTATACAATAAAAAGCTTCAAAGACGTTGCGGTCACTGAGGCATCTCTGAAACTTTGTTGTCAACAACTGTGACTAACATTACGGTTTTAAAACATGCCAATTCCATCATGTTTGTTCACCTTAAAGCTTTTAACTTTGAAAAATAAGAGGGTTTCAATGATAAAATAGGCATTTTTTTCATGTTTTCCAATAAAAATCTAACCATCCTTCAAATAAGATGAATTTGCTTTTTATTTTTTTATTGTGAAATCTTATTACAATTTAAAAATGTAAAGTGCGATTTTTAACACATGCCGTTAACAGATAATTTAGGGCCGGGATGGAAAGCGAAAGTGGCAGCATCAGCACTCCTGTCGGGGAGTGTCACAGGCTCCTTGAGCAGGCGGGAGGTCTGCTGAAAACATGTCTTATTATTTTCAACGTTCAAAACAGTTGTACTGCTTAATATTTTTTTTGTGGAAACCATGGTACACTACCATTCAAATGTCTTGGTTAAGTTTTACTTAAAAAATGTATTTCCCCTTTTTTAACTCTAAATTGATCAAAAGTGACAAGAGACATTTATAAATGTACAAATGTATAATGTATATTATTAATATTATAAATAAAATTTCACTGCTGTTCACTGACTTATTAAGTGTCCACTAAAACTATTGTCAACATTGATAATTAGAACAATTATGAATAACTTGGCAATATATTTAGATAAAAATGGAATTACACAATATCCATTGTTTTCATATATCACTATTGATAAGATCAAAGACAGATTATGAATTGTTTTTTTTAGAATCAAACTAAATTAATGTGCAGCTTACGCGCTCTTATGAGATGTTTTATTTAAGTATCTTATTTATACATATTTTATATATAAAAAAATACATAAACAAGGAAAAACACAAACTGATCTAAGATTATTGTTTTTTTTTTCCACAGCAGAAGATTTACCTCTGTTCCACGGCCCACTCTGATATAGGCACACACTGGGCTGAAGGCTCCAGTCCCACATGCTAACAGGTGGGTGCTGTTATAATGCTGCACCAGCTTAATGTAGTTTGCACACTCCGGCTGTGAGAGAGGGACAGGGAGAAAAATGGAGATAAAGAAAAGAACGCTTTTAACACTTTTCAAGATAAACACTGTAGCCATGTAATAGGATATCACTGTGTCATATATACTGTACAGGATGTATAACAGATTTACCTTCTCTCTTCCCTGCATTAAACAATCCCCCACCTGCTCCTCAGAGCTCGGCCAGTGAATCTAAAACAGAGAAACAAGCACATGGGTTCTGGTCATGTTGTTCTGGCACAGAAATGTGCTTGCTGTACTTGGCTGAATTGTTATATTTTTTGACCTGTGGTTGCATAAAAAAGACTGTCTGCATTTCTGTAGTTCAAACAATAGAGCATATCTCCAACAAACGTCAAACCGGACGTCATTCATTTTCAGTGGAAAACAGTACAGCTGTGTGGATACAGATTGATGCATATAGAGAATTTCTTTATCCAATTTGAGCTTTAGTTGCATCAAAATATTTTGTAATACTGTATATATTTTTATGTGAATTTTTTTTGCGTGGATATATTCTTACATTCATTATTCATTCCTTTTACCATTGCAAAAATGCAGAGGATAATGACTGCTTCCAATCTGAAAGTTGTGTGGTGCGACTGTCATCAGGGGCCGAAATGTGGAAATCGTAAATAAATAAATGTCAGAGACAGTGGAATGGCTGCTTAATCCCCCACCCACCCTGTTATCAGATACTTTCTTTTGTACATGAATTAAGGGTGACATCTGTTAACAGGTATTTCTACAATGCAATCGAAAACCAAAAACGTCTGCTTTTGACGTTGATGCTGCATCCACAACAATAAGTGTAACATAGTAATAATTGCATACTTAATACAGAATACATATACAGAGTTCTGGCATGAAACTCTAGATGGCGCAGTTCGATAGGTCTAACTCAATCTGACCTAATGACATCATTATCACATGGCACAGCCGATTGGTTCTCTCATGTAGCGTCTGGACCAATCCAACACACAATATATATTTTGTTTTTATATTTAACAAATACTCTGTAACCTCAGTTAACAAGCCATACGAGGACCCATGAACCCTTCCCCCCGGAATGCGTAACACCCCAGGAAGTCGAACAGGCCTCTTTGTTGCATGGCAACCAACGCTGATATCACTGGGTTTATTGGCCAAAAGTATGTAAAGCAGGGAAAATCCCTGCATGTCCCAAGGAAAGGCAGAGTAGAAATGGACTGTGTTCTAATTAATTCATAGAAAACCTTTCTTTGAATGAACAGTGAATCCTTCAGGTCATTGTGTATATTATCGCTGTCTTGTATATAGTCTGTTGCATTGTAGACTATTTTATGCATGCTTATGATAGAACCACTCATTCATAACCTTACATATACCTGTTTAGTATCTATGAATTCGTCTTCTGATTATCTAAACAAGAGTGTATATTATATGTTGGTATTTAGGCAATATATTAGTGTCCTGAGAATCTTTAGTATTTTCGACTCAAGTTCCAGATACTAAGTTCCATGTTTCCACACAAAGAGTCGTAAACCCTCCAGCAATTGCCACCTCCCGCTAGGAAATTTCCATCTCTCCCATTGGACAAGCCCATCTTGAAAGGCGGGGGTCTTCTCCGACCTTAAAGGCCACACTTAATGTGACCCGCCCAGTCGGTGGTTCGATCAGATGCAGATGAAGATGTGAGAAAAACGCTTCAAGATACCAAAGCATCTGTGCCAGGCCTCTCTTCGGCCTAGTCCTTTCCATTCATCAAGTTACTCTGACGCAAACCGTTTCTTTCTCATCAACCAACTTCAGCAAAAAATCTTGGGCCTTAAGATTGCATCAGGAAACTATTTTCAGACAGACGAGACTTGCAATTATCAAACTTAGTCTTATTAATTGATATTTTAAGTATCAGTTACACCTTTTTACAATGTTTGTTTGAACTAAGAATCTGACGTTTTCCCTCAGGTTTTAGATCTGTTGAATACGCATGTTCCATAAAATTCATTCTTTATGCCTCTTTCTATGCTGAGTTAAACTTTAACCCTTTCCTATACCAACTGTATGTGTGTGTGTGTGTGTGTGTGTGTGTATGTGTATGTTAGACCAGCTTAATGTGTTTATGTAGTATGTTAGACTAGTTTAAGTGTTTTGTAGTTAATAAAACCTTACTTGTATCACACTTGACGTGTTCATTGTTTGCTCATAACCGAGTCACTTAATCATGCAGATTTATGATACAAGCTTTTGTAGAATTGTACAGTAAAAAAGTTATTTCCCTTAACCAGGAAATTAACCTTCTTGGAATTCTTGGAATTGACAAGACAGTTGACCCTGAGTGTTCAGCTAAATATCTACAGTGGATCTAGTATATGAATAGTTAATTATAACTAGTATGGTTAATTATTCATATTTCCCCATGAGCTGATTCGCTACATACTATTTATCGGTAGCCAATGTGCTCGCTGCTCAACATTCAAATACTTGATTAGTGCTTGCTGTAGCAGTTGCAGCTTTCTTCAGAAACCCTTCACCTTCCCCAGCTTCACCTGTATAGATCTGCTATGGGGTGATTTATGTATGTTATATGGGGGTTATTCATATGTGTTATTTGTGCAGCAGCAGTATTTCTTACATGTTCACAGCAGCATGATGTGGATGTATTGCCAGTAACAAGTCTCGGTGCTTGCTCTGCCGTAGCAGCAGCAGCATCGTAGCAGATCTATTCCGCCAAGACCAATACATTAACATTGTCATGTACATTACATTACCACCCTCCGAGAGTTGTCATGACAGAAATATAATTCAACTATATAATGACAGTTTCAGTGCAACAACCTAAAATGAGCACAAGGATTTGTGAATATTTGTAAGTTGTAGTTGAACAGATGGTTGCAATATAATCCCTGGGTTCTCTCTTTGTAGAGAGCTGTGTTTTATTTATTTAATGATAATGTGCGAGTTTTCCTGAGATTTATTTGTAGCAACAGAACGTAAGTGCTTTGCGCACATACTGTCATAGCCAAATGCAGAACGATTAAACCCCCCCCCCCCCCCCCCCCCCCCCCCCCCCACACACACACAGATGACAATTCTGGACAGACATGGTGCCCAAATCCTGAGAACAGCTATGTAAATGCATGTACCTCTTTGTGAGAGGCAATGATGCGCTCCAGATTGAGTGAGTACAGTATGCCTTTTCCTCCGATGATTAGCCTTTCCTGAGTCTCATCCAGTAACATACTGTAGTGTTGCAGACACCCCTCTCCGGCCTGGAACACTCTCGTCCTGTTCAGCTCCCATAACTCTACAGACACAAATTAGAAAGTAATTTAATCATGTGATTGTTTAGAAAAGTATTAGTCTAACTCTGCTTATTACACATGATTTGAGGCACCATTCGTGGCCAAATTTAAATTCGTAGGGTTAGGGGATTTGTTGATGAAGCTGGTTGACCAAGATGGTCAAGAAGTTCACTCAAAAATGAAAATGATGTCATTGTTTTCTTAAAACAAACACTAAAGCACCATAAAAGCAAAGCATCATGTACACTGCAATCCAAGTCTTCTCGAGTCATTTGATGGCTCTATGTGAGAAAAAAAAATTTATTCAATATTATTCAATTTCTATTGAGAATTAAGTTCATAAGAGAATTAGCAATGGCCAATTTGTGAATGAATCTTTCAGATCTTTTCAAGACTGCATTTATTTGAGCAAAAATACAGTAAAAACAGTAATTTACACTAGTCAGGTAAGAAAATTAGAAACTTAATTTGCTGTAAAGTTGCTTTGCAATGATTTATATTTTGAAAAGCGCTATACAAATAAACTTGAATTGAATTGAATACTATTGTGCAAAATTATTACAATAAAAAAAATATATATTTGAATATAATTTATATTTTTATTCCTGTAATGGTAAAGCTGAATTTTCAGCATCATTACTCCAGTCTTCAGTGTCACATGATCCATCAGAAATCATTTTAATATGCTGATTTGCTGCTCAAAAAAACATTATCAATCTTGAAAACAGTTGTGTTTCTTTACATGATAGTAAACAAAATCCTTGTAATAGTTAATAATGTCTCTGCCATCACTTTTGATCAAATTAGCCTGTCCTTGCTGAATAAAAATGTATGACTTTTTCTGAACCCAAACTTTTGTACGGTAGTGTTCATGTATGTTGAACCATTATAAAGCCCATGACTCCCATCTCTACTCTGTTGCATTTCTTTCCACCACAGAGTGAAGTCAGGCAGCTGGAACAGGATTAAACAGACCACATATATGAACAAAATCAGACAAAGATGCACTACTTCACTGAATCATGATATGAGAGAAATTGGATTGTATGATTAATCAAAGTATGGGGGATGTCGATGACTTATGACAGATTTCCTGAGTGTGTTTGCGTGTGTGCATTGGGTTGCTCCATTGGGAGTTGCCCTCGTAATGATTTATTCAGCGTGTGTGAGTTGGCCCTCCAGTCATACACACCCAATGACAAAATGTGTTTTTCATTTTAAATGCTCTCTGGTTGCTTTAAGGCTGAAAAATGGCAGCCTCCCAACACACACACACACACACACACAAAGATGCAGGCATATAAGTGGATACACACACACATCATGGATGCTGGTTGAGTTCAGTGACACGTGGAAAAAAAGACAGTTATTAAAAGGAACAATTTAGCAAAAAATTGAAAATTCTGCCATTACTTACTTACTTTAAATGTAATTTCCAAACACGTATGACTTCCTCTTTTATTTAATGTGTATTTTTATGGAATTTCCTAACCACTTTTTTTTTTCAATTTAATGAAAGTGTAAGGACTGAGGCTGTCAAGCTCCAAAAGAACAAAAAGCAACACAGAAATTATTTAAAGAAGCATACTCCGAAACAGACTGAAACTTAGAAAGCTATAGCTCTCTGGAAGGGAAGATCATCATTGAATAATGACTTAAATTTCACTCTTTCACCACACATATATATCATATCACTTCAGGAGAGTTGCTTAAATCGTACGCACCAAATGTTTGTGTCCTTTTAGAAGGTTGAAAGCTTCAGTCTCCATTCATCATAACGAAAATGAGAAAAAGAGAGACCAGAATTTCTCCTATTGTGTTCCAAAGAAGAACGAATCTCATACAGGTTTGGAATTAAACGGGGGAGTAAATTTTCAATTTTGCGTGAACTAATCCTTTAAAAGAGCCACTTAGAAAGTTGAAGGGCAAAAGCAAGTATGGAAAGGAGATAAGCGAAGCAGACAGACAGATAAGGGATAAAACTGGATTACTGAAATGATAGCGGTAGGGATAAACAGACATGAAGAAAGCGGAAAGAGAACGACAAGGTCAAAGACAGACATTTAAAGAGGCAGACTTTGATCACATTTTAGTGTCTGAGAGCAGCTCTTCTGAAAGACACTCAATGTGTCTTTAATTATGTTTATGAGTCTTGCGGTTAATAGAAATGCCTTAGGATACTCAAAAACATGAAAACAACACTCACAATGTTCAAGATCATTTGGAAGTCAATGTAATACCTCACTCTGTGAATCAAGATCTAAAAACAAGTTTTAGGACACTGAAAAAAAAAGATTCTGAAATGAACCAATATTTGGGAAATATTATATGACAGAAAAAGAACAAAATGACAACAACGATGCAGAAAACAGATGAATAAGACAAAGCAGATGAAGCCTATGATGAAGAAAAAGACAAAGTGGATGAAGACTACTACTATGACAAAGAATACAAGGAAGAAGACAAAGATGAATAATAAAGATAAGACGACAACGAAGAAGAAATAATATTATTATTAAATCAGCTTAGAAAATGCTAAATAGAAGCATTTTACTAGTGGTTTCAAATGTTGGACCAAGTATGTGCTACATATAATATGTTTGTTTAGATGTCCATAGGGTGTCGTCATTTTGAAAGCCCATGAAGCAATTTCTTCAAGATGTTCAAGATTCAAGAGTGTGTTAAAGAGAAAAATTAAACAAATCATTGAATGCCTTCAGGAATAATTTCCAGTTCCCTGACCATATATACAGCAAAATAACAAACAGATTGGATGAAGAATTTCACATTTCATTCACTCTGATTAAACCAAGGTCTTTGCTCTATTGATGTTTATTGGACCTGTCATATAGTTTATTTATGTTCAGTTCAATATATGAAATCAATTACACTATGCCTCTTTCATTCATTTTGATTATGAGCATCTTTCTCATTTTAAATCTATGGGTTTGGCCTCTTGTTCGTGAAGATAAACGAGACGGATAAAGGAAAGAAAGAAAACGTCTCGGGTTACGTATGTAACCCTAGTTCCTCGAGGGAACGAGACGCTGCGTCGAAAAACGCTAGGGGAACGAGAATGCCCACGCCGCCAGACTTCTAAGTCTCTGTCGAGTGTGGAAGACTGCACAGCTACGGCGAGAGAACAGAAGAACCAGGAGTGGCTCGCAAGTCTAGACCATAAAACCTAACAAAGGTAAGGGGCATGGACCACCCCGCCGCGTTGCAGATGTCCTGCAAAGGAACACCCGCTAAAAAAGCCTTAGAGGCTGCCACACTACGTGTTGAGTGAGCCTTGACCCCTAATGGCGAGGGGAGATCAGAGGACTCATACCCGTTGGAGATGGCATCCACTATCCACCGACTGAGGGTCTGCTTAGTTGCTGGCAGACCTCTCTTAGGGGGACCATAACAGACACGCAACTGGTCCGCCCTCCTCCACAGGGCAGATCTGTGGACGTAAGCATCCAGTGCCCGCACCGGACACATGCAGTTTAGCCTCTGCTGGTCTGGATCCCCGAAGGGAGGAGGACTAAAGGCCTGTAGTACGACAGGCCGCGGTGCAGAGGAAGGGACCTTAGAGACATAACCCGCTCGCGGGAACAGAAACGCCTTGGCCAAGCCAGGCGCAAAGTCTAGGTAGGAAGGGGCCACAGAAAGGGCCTGCAGATCCCCAACTCTCTTGAGGGAAGAAATCGCCAGAAGGAAGGTAGTTTTTATCGTTAGGAGGCGATCCGAAATCTCCTCGATAGGCTCGAAGGGAGGCCTACAGAGAGCCTCTAGCACCACCGCCAGATCCCACGTGGGGACACGAGATCGTACCGGCGGCCTCAGCCTCAGCGCACCACGGAGGAAAACTAGGGGGTGTCTGCCCACTGACTAACCACCGAGAGGGGCATGGTATGCCGCTATAGCCACCACGTAGACCTTCAGGGAGGAGTGGGTTAACCCGGCGGAGAAACGGGCCTGCAAGAACTCCAGCACTGTACCAACCGGGCAGTTAACTGGGTCGAGCTGGCGGTCTCCGCACCAAGAAGTGAAAAGTTTCCACTTCAAGCCGTACAGTCTCCTCGTGGAGGGAGCTCGGGATTGGAGGATGGTCTCCACAACCTCGGTTGAGAGACCGGAAGCTAGGAGTTGTGCCCCCTCAGGGGCCACACCCACAGTTTCCACAGCTCCGGGCGGGGGTGGATGATCATACCCTCCGCCTGTGAGAGGAGATCTCTCCTGACGGGAATCTCCCACGGAGCGCCGTCGAGGAGAGAAATCAGGTCCGAGAACCATACTCGGCCCGGCCAGAACGGGGCTACTAGCAGAAGACGGACCCCATCCCGGCGCACTCTCTCCAGAACTCCCGGGAGCAGAGCGATCGGGGGAAAGGCATACAGACGAAGCCTCGGCCACGTCTGTACCATGGCATCCAGCCCCAGTGGAGCTGGATGACTCAGAGAGAACCATAGGGGACAGTGCGATGTCGTGCGAGTCGCAAACAAATCCACCTGAGCTTGGCCGAAGACTCTCCATATCTGCTTCACCACCTCGTGGTGAAGCATCCATTCCCCGGGCCTCTGCCCTGCCTCGACAGGATGTCTGCTCCCAAATTTTGGGGGAAAAAGACGCCCAGGGATGAAAACTGCTCTCATCGAGAGAAGTCTGCCCTGGGACCACACAATGATCTGGTACACTAGTTTGTACAAACGGCGTGAGCGCAGACCTCCCTGGTGGTTGATGTAAGAGACCACTGCTGTGTTGTTGGTACGCACCAACACATGGTGGCCTCTCAGGTCTGGGAGGAAATAACTCAGTGCATGCAGCACGGCCAGCATCTCCGGGCAGTTGATATGCCACGTGAGATGGCGACCACTCCACAGACCACCGGCGGGGTGGCCACTCATGGCCGCTCCCAAACCGGTGAGGGACGCATCCGTCGCTAGCATTACGTGGCTCGCGTGTGACCTTGACATGCAAAGCGGGTTTTCCCTCGGGGAGAACCCCTTGGTTTTGAGCCACCACTGTAGGGGTCTCATGTATAGCAGGCCAAAAGGTATCACGTTGGATGAAGCTGCCATCAGATCCAGCAGTCTCTGAAACTGCTTGACAGTGAGTGACCGGCCTTCTCTTACTCTCGCGACTGCGGTGAGGATCGACTCGATCCGAGCAGGGGACATACGTACCTGCATCATGGTCGAATCCCACACCAAGCCCAGATAAGTGGACCTCTGTGCTGGAGAAAGCACACTTTTCTTAGCGTTAAGTCTTAACCCCAGCTCCTTCGTGTGAGCGAGAACGACATCTCGATGTCGAATCACCATCTGCTCCGATTGAGCTAAAATCAACCAATCGTCGATATAATTCAGTATGCGGATGCCCTGGAGTCGCAACGGAGCCAGGGCTGCATCCACACACTTTGTGAAAGTGCGGGGTGAGAGTGCAAGGCCGAAAGGAAGAACCCAATATTGGTAAGCTTTACCCCCAAAAGCAAACCTCAGGAATCCCTGTGACTGGGAAGGATGGATAATTGGAACGTATGCGTCCTTAGATCGATCGTGACCAAAACCGGCCTCGGAATGATATGAGAACCACGACCTGTGTTATAGAAGCATCTTGAACTTCAGTCTCATGATGGCGTTTCAAGTGAAGTGATCTATAAAATTGACGCAAACCCCATCTTCTTTGGAATACGACAAGTACAGGCTGTAGAAACCCGACGCCCTCACATGAGGAGCGACCAGCTCGATAGCTCCTTCTCAAAAGAGTACACTACTCATGTTCCAGGACCAGAGCATGCTGGGGCCCACCAGTGGTGGGAGAAGTCCGTTGAAAGGAGGAGGAGGAGGAGAAACCAATGGATTCTGTAGCTTCTCTACAGTGTGCAGGCCATTAGACACGTTGGCAGTAGTTTTCCACGCTGCCAAAAAGTCTACTAAGGGAATCATTCTCTCGAGACTGATCTCTGGTGTAATGTGTGCAGCCAGGTTGGTGCCCTGTAACGGCAAACCGGCAGGAAACAACCGAATCTGCTGCTCTAGAGACCTCCGCGGAGGTTGCGAGCCTCTTAGCACCGCTACGTTGCCGGGCGGTGTCTGAGAGTGGCGCTCGCGGGAGACCGCTGCGCCTTGTAACTCCGGCAGGGTTAGCAGTCCGATCTCCTGAGGGCACTGAGGCGAGACAGACACCGTGTAATGCGGTGCAAACCGCTGCACCCCAGAGGGGACTGCCCTCATACATCCTGGGCCAGTGGCGTCAGGACTTTTTGGCCAAGAACCTCTTAGTCTTAAGTACGGTCCACAGATCCGGCTTAGACTTCGAGGCCCCCGACCTAGAGCGTCGCCTCGCCCACATGTCTCGACACGGGGGAGCACGCGAGGCCACGCTCTGTTTTTGCGCGCCCCTGTGTTTGGAGCTGGTACCCGGAGGGGGCTGCTCTCGTCCAGCAGCCCCTGGAGCTAGAGAGCGGCGAGGGAGGAACCACAGGAATGCCGCCACCTGTTTACGGGCCTCCTGGTACCAGTTGACGACCGAATTGACGGCATCGCCAAACAAGCCAGAAGGCGCGAGCGGGGCGTCCACTAGGCAGACCCTGTCTCTCTCTTTCATATCTAACAGGGTCAGCCATAGATGCCTCTCTGCCGCCACCATAGCTGCCATAGACCTGCCAACGGCACGGGCGGTCTCCTTGGTGGCGCGGAGAGACAAATCAGCAGTCCTCCTGAGCTCGGTAATATCCTCAGATTTTACCTGCTCACCCTCATCTAGCTCTTCACAGGTTGGGCTTGGTAGACAGCCATTGTGTGCAGACACGCGCCAGCCTGACCTGCTGCCGAGTACCCTTTGCCCACCAGTGCTGATGTAGTTCGTAGCGGCTTGGAGGGCAATGCCGTAGCCTTTAGAGACGATGCCGCGCCGGGAGACAGATTGCTCGCAAGCGTCTGCTCTACCCGGGGGCATCGTCTTATAACTGCGCTCTTTCATCCCCGCCACATCGCCATAATAATCAGAGGCGGGAACGAAGAGGCGGGCCGAAAATGGCCTTCCCCACGACTTCGACACACCGGTGTGGAGGTCGGGGAAAAAAGGCAGACTCCGGCGCGGAGGTGGTGGCTTAATTCGCAAAAACCGCTCATCCAACTTGCCTTTCTGCGGTTCAGCCATTTTCTCGGCGGGCCATGCACGTTTAGTTTGGCAACAGCACGAGTTTCACTCCAAAAAAGCTCCTCATATTGGGGCGATTGAGGGGACGAAACCTCTTCGACGTCTTCCACGTCAACCTCCTCGGAGGAAGATAGGAGAAGTGCCGAGCCCGCTCTCCGGGGGGAAGTAACAGCAGAACGGGCTTCCGATCCCAGCGAGCGGGCAGCGCATCTGGCAGGTGAGGAAGAATAGGGAATCGCCCGTCTCCATTCCCTCCGCCAGTTCTAGCTGCGAACCCCACGAGCGCAATCGCCGCTGCGCCTCTGCGGCAGCTGGACCCGCACCGCGGGGAACGCTTGCGAAAGCACCCTCCGCAAAGAGTGCCTTTCGGGAGCGGAGAGCATGCATGGGAAGACACTCGCAATGCGGGCAGTCAGCGCTCTCAAGAGCTGACTCAGCATGCTCTGCTCCCAGGCAGACAAAGCACAAACTGTGTGTATCCCCACCCTTAATGAAACGCGGGCAGGGAGGAACACACAGTTTGAAACGCTGGCTGCCTTCGCCCCTACTCAAATGATGTGACTTGTCATGTGATTTGGACATAATTATTCTCTAGCCCTACTGGACAGACAACACCAAATATGACTCACAAACAGATATCAGACTGACACACACACAGAGCGCTTGCTGAATGACAAAAAGCTGACGCTGGTCTCACCGCACATGCTTTTATAGCCTCCTGGTCATTACGTCACCCGCCGTGACGTCTCGCCCAGCTGTTGGTCTGATTACACACGAGATTCAGAGCCCGTCACGCTGAACGGCGTTCCCCTAGCGTTTTTCGACGCAGCTCGAGTTCCTGAAGAGGAACCAGACTTAGCTCATGATTTGATGGGCCTCTATATGTGTTGTTTCACAGGGAGGGTTCATCCACCATAAATATTTATTTAATATACTCCATTTATCAGCAGAAACCACAATGAAAAGACATACAGGGTCATGATGTTTATAAAGAGACCTTAGTACAAACAGCAAATTGCGCATGTCCCAACGCAAGCCAAGAAAATTATCCTGAACTCCCAGAGGCAACAAGCATTTGAACCCCTCACCATTATTAACGCAGTGCCCCTGACAGGGCAAGGGTCATACCATTAGGCTGTTCAGCGGAGGGGTGGGGGAAGAAATCAGGCGAAAAAGACAACCATCCAACCGATATAATAAATTACTGCACCCTTATTATACTCACTGACTGAATATGTGCAAGTGTGATACTAAATAACTGTAACCATAACTAACATAAATGTATATATACAAACATGTATTTGTTTATATATAATGATGGATTTCAAGTGATAGAATCTGTTCCAACGAAGAAGCAAACTCATCTACATCTTGTATCTTGTATCGTTACTGAATGAATTTTTCATTTTAAACAAAACTGTTGTGCAAATGATTCAACGACTCATATCAAACTCACTTGTTTCGTTCTTTAAATAATAAGTGTTTTGAAAAAATGAGTTCAAATTGATTCATACTCACCCAAAACAAACAAGAACAAAGAGAAACCCAATTGTCGCCACCGACTGGTAAAACTATGTGGTTGCAAAATTAGTAACTGAGAAATATCCACCACTAGTATGAAAAACACAAATAGGACTCTAGCAATGCTGACTGGACAGTCACATTTCAGGAACAGAACTAATGGATAAACAATTATTTGTGCGTATATGTTATTGGAAAATAATTTATTAATTTAGAATGTAAGTGAAAGGGCTTTTTTATGGGTTCCCCTATGATTTTAAGACAGGAAGTGACTGCATTTATTCACAGGAAACACTGTCAATCCCATTCTCAGGCCTGTCAGCTAATAAAACCAAAAAAGCGGTTATTGAAATGGAAATGACCCAAACTCTCTCTAATCCAAATCCCCATGTGCTGAACAGGCTGTATTTCCCCGTAAGCCAAACTAAAGACCTGTTTCCTCTGCCTAAGTCATCTGAACCTCAGCCGGGGTGAGCAGGTCTAAGGAAGTGCCGATTCTCCCTAAAGAGGACTTTGGAGGCTGGAAAATTCCAGATTTAAGGAGAGCTGATAGGCTGATTGCGGATGTGGACGTCTACTCCCTTTGCTGAGGGGCTATCGGCTATCGGAGATAGGGAAGTGCTTTCATCCTAGGAAGGAAAAGAGCTTCCTTCTTTCATCTGTCACTCTGAGTTCCCCATCTTTTGTCTAACAGGAAAGGTCATTTTGTAGACCCCTTGATGGACGAATTTTACATAAATCATATTTTTTACACACTGTAGTATAAGTCGAACTTGTCTGTATGAACAGGGGTCCATTTTATTTCAGTCAACGAGGAGGCAAAAGCCAAAGCTAATTACTATAAAAGATCTGATTCTGAGCAGAAGACTGAGGGACTCTGTTTAAGAGAGACTCTGTCCTTTTACACAGCATATTGACTGTGTTAACCTGCTAACCCTAGTAATTATCGTAAGGGTTATCCTGTATTTGGGAATATGATCTTTGCCTTCTTCCAGACAGACTGCATGTCTGGGTAAGGCTATATATCCTTCACAAGTACAACTCTCTTTAATGGAATCAGTGCATTCAATATTTATTGTTTACTAATAAAATAAATAAGTAATAAGCAATCAAAGTCAATGGGCAATCAAAACGCTGCCCTTTATGAATCAATACACATTGATTTGTAGTTTAAATTCTCTAGTTCAAGAATAAAAATAAATAAAAATTTAAAGTGGAAATAAATTAAATGCATATGTATATTTAAATATTAGCATTAACATGTATATACTAAATGTGCAGCCTGAACTTAATCCAATCCACCACCCTTGAAATATTTCTTCTCTAACAAACTCAACAGCTTGGTAAACACTTTTTGGTTTAGATATGAAGCCTAGAGGGGTTTGTTTCTTGTGGGCGGGCTGGAAGGGAGATGTTTCGGTGTGGCCTTGTAAAGGTGGTGCGAAAGGGTTCTTACCACATTGTGTATTATGTACATATGATTCGCACTGACGCATGTTATTTGTACTTTCAACCTATGCTAAATTGCAGCTGTCATACTTCAATGAACCAGTACAGAGGAAATGAAGCTGGCTAACATCAACCTGCCCTTCGCTCAACAAAACACTACAGGAGACTAAAAACATGAAGAAATGTGAAGGTGAAACAAGCCAGATTCAAACTCAGTTTGCCCATATAAGCGCCACAGCACACCAGGTGTCTGATCATCACATTGATCCACTTGACAGATTAACCACATTTAATGACAACACAAAATCAAAACTGAACCCATTACAATTCTTAATTAGTAATGCAACATTCTTGAGTTACGAAAATTGGGGTAATATGTAAAACTGAAAATGATAAATGATTTTTAAATACGTAAGTTATTATTTATTTATTTAATTATTTGTTAATAATTATTCTTACTCCAGAGATCGAAAAACTGACTTTGGCCCATAATGATGCCCATTTAAAGTGGTTAAAAATAAACACAACAAAGGACACATGTATCTGGTCTTCTAGTGCATGATTCATTAGTGCATGTTATCCCCAAAATGTAATAAAAATAACAAACATAAATAAAAATAAAATACATAATATAATATAATAAAAATATGTTTATAATATTATGGAAGTAAACTTGGTTGCAATCCAATCAAACAATGATGACTATGAAAATACAGTCTGAATTTACATAATTTAATACATAATACAGTATGGAATTACATAACTTTATGTATTTATTCATTCCCATGGCAAAACATATTAGCCAAAAAATACAGATTTAGATACATTTCACATATGAGTCATATTCTTTGCATGGTGTTTGCATTTATTTACAAACATTTATCTAGACATTTTATCAGCTAAATATGTCATGGGAAATATCTTATAATTCCATACTCTCATTTCATCTCTATGATGAAACAATAGCATTTTAGAGATAAAGCACATTGCAAAGAGGTGTTTTGTCTGTGCTCTATAGCACGTAGGTTGAGATTAAAGCTTTTACCAAAGCGTTTAAAGAAACAGTGGCACATTGACTCCACATTTAGATGAAACGCTCAGTTAAGGGTGAAGATATGAGATGGGGAGAACTTAGATAAAGATTATTTCCATAAACAATCTCAGCCATGCTTGGGGCAGAACATGAGTGAGCAGCCGAAATGGGGGTTTGCTGAATGACATAGTTTTCAGTGATAGTATGATTGGACCAAAGGAAAAAAAAATAAAAATAAAACTGTTGGCGTCATGGAGTGTGATATCATGCATCAGCTCTGTACGGGAAAAAGAAGAGCGGTGTGGCCCATTAGAGATCGCACAGAAAAAATGGGGGGGGGGGCTTTCTGACATGTCAATCAAGTTAACAAAGACAGACAGGTGTTTGGATTTCAAACATCAGCGCTGACGGAAACAACATGCTACTGGCGATTCCACAGTGGCTACAAGATAAACTTCAATTACCTGCTAGGACACATGATGTGTTGATACATAGCAAATCGTCAAGAATACAAACACAAAACGCATGTCAATCATTCATTCGGAGCTAAGCATACAGAGGTCAGGTCCTCATGATGGAACGTGCTGTAGACCTCATGAGGCTTGCGGAGAGACACATGAAAACACTGCCAGATCTGGCTTGTCATGTATTATTCTGTGGTGACTGATTGATTTCAATAGCATTTTGTTCATTTTGAATTTTTCATCATGCTTGCATGCAAGATGCAGAAAAAAAAAAAAACTTTGTGAAGCTGGAAATTTTAGCAAGGGAGCTATGTCCAAGGAACATTTGCCGTTTATGCAGTATACATGCACAATAGAGGAATGATTGTGCTTAACAAGGCCAAATATATCATATAACAAGCTATAGTGTCACGGGTTAATGAAAATGATTAATGTTAATAAAGTTGCCAAATTCCAACATAAAAATTTCTAACTTTAATCCATGTATGGTTTGATGCATAGATGTGCTGTGTTACGGGGCTTAACAGGACAGGAGGACCATATGCAGCCTTTCTTTGGAGAAGCCAGAGACGTGGTCATGAAAACAGCAGGGTCAACCAGTGGCAACAGTATATGGCGGGCAAGACACAGAATAGTCCTAGGCTAGTAGGTCGATGAAAGGCAACAGAATCGGAGGGACAAGACTAACGGAGAATCAGGCGAAGATCAGGAACCAGGCCGAAGGCTAAGGCGAAGGCTAAGGCTAAGGCTAAGGCTAAGGCTAAGGCTAAGGCTAAGGCTAAGGCTAAGGCTAAGGCTAAGGCTAAGGCTAGAATGAGGGCGCTGTAGTGTAGCTATCTGGAGACATGCGCTAAACAATACTCGGCAGAGGGAAGGGATCAGAGTGGTGTAACTAGTGACGAGTGATATGAAACAGCTGGGTGCAATAAGTGTAAACAGGTGTGTGCAATTCGTTCTGAGTGCAATCAGTAATGCATGATGGGAAATGTAGCCCGGGGTGATGTGCAACAGTGTGTAGTGCGAGAGTCAATGAAATTGGAAAGGGTGACCTCTGATGGCTAGCAGAAGGAAGTTCATGGACCGGATTCGTGACATGCTGGGTATTTAAATCATCAAAAAAGTAGCTAAATCATTAAGTAAAAGACATTTTACATGTATACTTTAGCAAGGCCAAATTGTATTTTCAAATGATCTTAGTAAATATAAGCAATTGTTATGCTTGTTGCTTGTGTTATGCAGTATATGGAATCAGCAATAACCTAATCATAATACAGTCCCTACTGCCTACTAATTATTTCATAAAGTGTTGGGGAAAAAAAAACAATCACCAATAAATAAATACATAAATACATACATACATGCATGCATACATACATTCATACATACAGATATATATACATACATACATAAATAAAAAAAACCTATGCATCTGTTACATTAATGTTTAAATCAAGAACTCTGGGACACGATATTTTCAATAAACATAAAAAAACCTACAAAAAAACTGCTACAGGAATCAGCATTCACAAGGTATTTTAAAATACATGTGATTATAACAAAACCGCTCTCAGCGTTTCTACAGGAAACACCCATCTCTTCATATTATATTTATGAGTTTTTCACTTTTTAACCTCCTCAACCATCTGAATGTTTCATTAAGATACACTTTCAGTTCAATGTCTTGGCATGTACGGAGATAAACACACATTTTAAGTGATATCCTTTGAAAACAAACTGAGGGGCTTTCCATGGTTTTATTCCCTATAATTTTCTCCCACCTGTAATAACCGCTCATGTTTAAGAGCTGCAAAACTCTCAAAAAACACACAGGTGTTGGAAACATTTGGGCCTGTCGCTCGCTCACTTCATGGAAAAAGAAGCCTTTCAACACCCAAAGCCAAGATGCCAAAGGTTTCTGTTCATAAAACATTTTTCTCATATTTAACCTTGACAGAGCCTTGGACAACATGAGAGAGAAGGAACACAATTTACTACTTACTGATTTAAATAACAATACACCTCGACATTTATACATCATAATTCTTGGACTGGCAGTCGGAGTAGATTAAACCTGACTAAGTAGATCTCCTGAGTAATGTCACATCGTAATTCACTTACAGATATAAGAAGATTAGCTCTACTCAAACATCCTCTCACAAGAACTGCCACAAATGCCTCTACAGATTACTGGGTACCAAAAAAAAAAAAGAGATCAAACAATTTTCAACCAAAGTTCAGGAGTATGAAATCACTTACCGTCCCTATGGTTCTCAATCAGTAGTTTGAAAGCTTTCCAGGATGACAGAAAATTACACCATCTTTACAAAGCCATTGTGTGTCACCTCTAAATGGACACAAAGTGAGGAAATGAATACAAAGAGCATTAGCTGAAGGACAGAGAACATCCAAATGAAAACCATCAACTGCCTTCACTGGAGTACAATATATCAAAGATAAGAGGACATCACATGGAGTGCCATCCTTGAACGTTTGATGAAATTCCAGGCCATTATTTTATTGAAAATGGTCGTTCGGGTTGTTTGATGTGGGGAAACAAGCTGATTGATGGATACATTGTAAATTACCTGACCTTGGAGATCTTTCACTGACCAGAAAACAATGTGCATTCACTGAAGCCACTGTAAGTCAAGGAAACCCTTGTTCTCGGGGGCCATTTGCGGGTCTGCTTGTCCAGAGCTGATTGTACTGACTGTGAAGTTTATTAAAACCCAGGATTTCTTCCTTCCCGTCCTGCTGTCTCTGAAGAACCCGTCTCCATGACAACCCTTCAGATGCCCCGTTTGAAAGGAAATTATGGGTTTATTGGGTAAACAGACCTTTTGGAATTGTCAGGATAAGACACAGCGAGAGATAGGAAGAAACAAGAACAGACCAAAGCAGGAACAAACTCTCCCAAGAACATCATTAATTATGCAATGACCTGCAGGCCAGCTAAACACATGCAGCGCTATCTGGATACAATGACTGGGTGATGAAACAGCAGGAGGTCTGCTTATATAAGTCCTTCTCCTTTCATGTGCTGTGGAATCAAAGCAAAACTTGCCTTTGGAGTGACAAATGGGTGATTATTACACCTGATCATTTAAGGCTATTTGGAAAATGTCTCTTTTTTCTATACAATAGAAGTCAATAGGATCTAATCTTGTTTGGACCACAGAATATATTCTAATTATTCTATATTCTTCAGAAGAAAGTCAGTCATACAGGGCTGGAATGTCATGAAAGTGGATAAATGACAGATCTATATTTATTTAAATTTTTTGGGGGGTGAATTATCCCGTTAAATGAGGTCAGAGTCTGTTCCAGACCACCTCCAAATAGTTTCAGTAATCACAATCCAATCAGGGAAAACGCATGTGAATGACATACGTAAAGTTGGCTGTAATGACTGGATTATGCCAACTTTATAACACAAGGACAGCACACAAAAATGGGTAGATGAAAACCATTAAAACCTTCATATGAAATCATTTGGAATGGAATTTGGAATTTGAAAATTACATTTTACTCTAAATGTTACAAAAACAGTCTTCCGTTTGGGAATAAAATTCCCCCATTCACCAAAAAAGAAAATAACCCTTGGCAAACTCATTTAAAGTCATCTGAGCATAGATGAGCCTTCTTGTCTACACAGAAGTAGGTTTAAAATTACAGCAGAGACTCGAGAAACACATTGGTGATTATAACCTGAGCCTAAACGCAACATGAGCTGTCTAATGGGCGCTTATACTGTCAATTTAAAACAGAATATAAAAATTAAACACAGACCTTCGTCTTCCTCGCTAAGAGCCAAAAGCTCTGTAAAACAAATCCCAAGGCTGAATTCAAAACTTAAAGATTATGTTCTCCAGTAAAAGGTGATGACAAAACTGTTTAGAGCACTCAAACTGTCGTTTAGTGATGACTGACGATGGAAGAGCTACTATAGCTTGATATTATAGAGCACATAACATGGCGAAACTGAAATATGTCGCCTATTTGACTGTACTGAAGTGTCAGAGAGCTCAAAATATGTCTCTTTTCTCACATTTATATTGATGTAGGGGGCAAACGTCTTATATGTTTGGGTTGTTTAAAAAAACCTCATAAACGTTCACGAGCGTCCATTTACATGATGATAGCTGCGACCAACTGGAGATCCGTGAGGATTTGTATGTTTGAACGGCTATAGATTTGGGATAAGAAACTGACACTTTTTATAAGTAGCTGGGGACAAGGGCTAAAAGCTCTGGAGAGCTTTTGGGGGGCTCCTTGTTGAAATTTTGCAAGAGGTAACTGTTCAGTAATACCGCGTCAAAGCCAGCATGGTTTATTTATACAAGTTAATGCACGAAACTCAAACTCTGTCTTAACAGCGTGACATCACCTCAAACCGGGGTCGGACACTCCAGAACCAGTTGGAAGTGTTTTGAAATAATGTTTAGAGTAGACTGAAACTGAATTCACTCTCAAGTAAATATACAACTCTTACAGATCATGTGCTCAACATGTTGCCCCTCGGACCCTGCGGTAGGGAAGAACGTACAATAGCACTGCTACATAATTCGGCCTCACTATTCGATACTCTCAAAAATACCTGCATATAATCAAGGTGCCTGCCTGTAAGGTTCGAAATGCACCATTGGGATGCGCTTGGCAATTTCCATGCCTGAAATCACAGCAGCATTACACTCCCTCATAAACAAACACTTTTGCCAAGTTGTAGCTCCTACTAATTACACCAATTTCAATGGCAATCTCTTAACTCTCACTTTTGTTGTTTTTAGCCTGATTAAACCCTCAAAGCCATTTAGAAGTAAATATAAAATATGTGCAACCACCTACACAATCCCACCCAAACACCTACAAACCAGCTGAATGTGTTGTTGCTTCAGCTGTTAGACAATCAAGCCAAAACATGGATTTTTTTATTTTTTTAGAAATAAGCTTCCTTTAGACCTAATTAGCATTTGATATACACTGTTAAAAAAAAAAAAAAACGGCAGCTGTGGTTGCCGGAATTTTAGCGTAATAAATACGGTAGCAACATTTTAGGTTTTATGGTTTACGGTTATTCACTGTAAATTATACGGTATATACACTGTATATCACTTCCAAAAATGGTATACTACCGTAAAATTACATGTAATGTCCAATACAGTTTTTCACCATATATAGTAGGGGAATTTACGGTTAACCATTTAACAGGTTTTTACTGTAGCATTTTTACAGTCTTTTACCATTAAATTCACAGTCATTTTTTACAGTGTAGATAATTTTGATTTCTTTAAGCAAAGCTTAGCCAAATCATAGCAGAGAAGCCCGTAAATTTAAATTGTGAATTCCCTTTTGAACTTTGGCAAAGGTTGCATCTCTGAAAAATTAGAGGAATAAAACAAATCGAATCTTAACATTGTAATTTTGTAAAGCCCTAACCAATGAGTAAAACACTTACTAAAACAAATTTAGAAGCTTAAAGAAAATCCCACTCAAACTTCCCTGCCTACACAAATGAAAATGTATTCCATTAAGAAAAAAGCACTTTGCACTGTAGTAGCTTTTCAATGCAACAAACTGAAATGTAATAACCAGAGCTACTTGTTCTAGTCAAGCAGGAAACAAAGGTGCATTCATAAAATCCACAAAGGAGACAAACTTGAGCTCTATAGATATTGATAAGCATGTCAAATATGTTCCACACAAGCACACAAAACACAGGTTGCTACAAGAAACTGTTGGCTAGGAGAATTCATAAGTCCACAAACACTACACCTTTAGAAAAACATACCATTGTAACTATAGGTTTTGCTCAAATACTATTGACTAATACAGTAAAAATGTGGTAACTTTGTAATTTAAGCCACCACTGTCATAAAAACAAATTCAATTGACAGAAAATCCTCAGATATAATTGTCCCAGTTATGATTTTACAAATGGTTAAAAAGAACCACTGAAGAACCTTTTAGCACCAGGGACACATACTTTTAGTTAATTTTGCCTTATCTGACAGTTCATGTAGTGGGTGACCTACAAGACGTCTTTGACAAAAAATGATGTAGATTAATAAAACGAAGAAAACAAAAGGTAAAAGAAAATGCATGCTTGAGAAAGTAACAATATAATTTATTCTATATTTTATATACAACAAAAATACTATTTTTCAGGACATAAATTATGCCAAACCAGTTTATATTATCACCATGTCTGATATACAGTTTCTTCCATCTAAGTTGGTAGTTCTTGGCCAGAATAAGCTACACAGAAGGTCAAAGGTCTGGCTACAAAAGACTACACAGCAGTCAACGTGGCAAAAGGGATCCAAACCCATATCTACTTTCATTTTTTGGGCTACTAAAAATGTCTGAGGACTAAAAGACTGAATCAGACTCTAAAAAGGTTTCGAATTTAGGAGGAAAATCCCATGGGTTTAACCACAAGTCAACCTCCTGTGATTGCTCCAAGGCCTACAAAAATGCCTCAACTATCTCTGAGGGCTTCATGTTATTCAAATTTTAAAGCATACATGGTTTTTCATTCCATAATGATAGGATACATGCAAAAAAATTTCTTCTGCTGAGTAGAGAACACTATCAGTCTAGACACGCAAAGAACACCAAGTGAATGACAGAAACAGAAGCATGGGGGGAAAAAGAGATGGACACCAAGAGGAACTGTAAAAGGCTAATAAAGAGAAAATTATATGTAAAACAAATCTGTTTTAGAACATTTTCCCCCTCAAAATCAACCTTTTAAATCAAAACTTAAAAAAGGAAAAAACAAGGCACATTGAGAAGAATGGTACTGAGAGGATTGGAAAGAAATTCCACATTTTATCTTTGCCTGGGGATATTTCCCCTGCTGCCAGCCGGTTTCTTCACCACACGTCAATCACAATTTACTTGAGTTTGCCAGCAGCTATGTGCTCAGCCCACTGAATGTGACACTGAAAATCAATATTGTGACAAATCTAATGAGAAAAGCCACTCAAACACCTCAGCCTAAAACCTTTGTCCAGGGCACATAGTGTCAGTGTTTTTCTCAAATTTCCATGAGCAGGTTTTACAGAACGCTCATAGGCGGTATTGGTTTGATTTACCATGCACTGAAATTTCACATGGACTCTCGATCATGACCAACGCTGGGGTGTGAACTTTTATATGACACAGTTTCCACAGCATTCTGATCAAAGAGGAAGACTGAGAGCGGCATGGGCTATTTGCTTCGGGCTAGGGTGTTCATCTACAAAGGATGCCCCCATCTATCCCTGAATTTCACTGTAAACATGCCAATGAGAGACCAGCATAGTAAAAAGAACAGTTGACATTCCTTCAGTGAACCGCTTAAGCTGACAGAAAACCACATTGTAGAAGCTCAACCACCGTAACGGTGAGAAAAAACACAAATAAAAGAGAATCCAGATGTATTTATGGCAGCACAAGTGACTTCATCCAAATCATTTGCGTGCCCATAATCAACTTCACTGTCATTCATTCATTCATTCACACTATCTAGCAGATTAAAAATGTAGTACACTCAAAAGCATAGCAAATAAATAACTATATAAATAAATAAATAAAACATTTGAAAAGATCGTATGAAATCGTATAAATGTTACTGTACGAAATGGTACAAAATGAGATCGTATGAAATTGTATAAATGTTACCATATGAAATCGTACAAAATTAGATTTGACAGAATCTTACAAGAGATTGCACAAATTAGATCATACAACACTGGTGAATGAAATCAAATTTACCACCAATTTGCCATGAGTGTGTTTTCAATAGCAATAAAACAACTGTTATATAAATAATAAAATAAATAAACAAGTACCATTTAATAAATATTATAAATTTACTTATTTAATTGTTTAAGACAGTTGTCCATTTTAACAGTGGAGGAAAGTGGTTATCAGTATGCTTATAACCTGTATAAAGTCATTTGGAAGAGCTGTATTGGGATGTCCATCTAAGTCTAAAATTATGGCCAATAATTTGACTGAACTTCATGCTCAAGCCTTGCACAAACACCCACACACACCTGTTGCCTTACCTTTGTGAGACAGACGTAATCTTGGATACACAGTCTTTGCTGATTGAGTTGCAGAGCAGATCCATAGCGTCATGCAAAGCACGAAGGTCCACACACCCCATGCCATCCTCACGCACTCCTCTTGGAACGTCTCACACTGACTCCTTACGATCCACCACGAGTAGCTTCCATCCACTGAATGACTGAATTGCCGGTTGCAGAAGAAAATTAGTTTGCTGTCATCAGAGCAGTGCACTGAAACTCACTTCATTGATGCTTAGGGTGTGTTTTGAGATGCTTCTGTGGATTCCAGTGTGAAGAAAGTATCTAAACTGTGCACAATGCTGTGACTCAACCCTGGCTGACTGTTCCCGTCACTCTTACCAGAGGCGATGCATTCTTCAAACTCATAAAAATGTGTGAGTGTGAGTGTGTGTCAGACAACAAGCACACTGATCTTGGAGAGCTTCCACCTCCTCTAATGAGAAGAAGATTCCTCTCTTTCCTCTCTCTCTCTCTGGCTCTGTGAAATACTGCCCTTCCACGTGCCAGCCCTCTCTCCCCTCCTGACTGCTTCAACTTCCCTGCCGCACACATGGACAACGGCCAAACACTCCCATCCACCCCCACCCTTCTCTTTCGCGTTCTCCTTCTGTCTATCTCGCTCTCTTAGTTCCACCCTTGTGTTCTCCTCTGTTCATGATGTACTTCTGTTGTTCTCATTTCAGGGACCATGTTTACATGAAACTGAAAATGATGATTAATATTGTAATTTGGTCATATTGCGGTTACCTCAACTGCAGTTGGACAATGTACGGAATTTCAGAAATCAGACAGCTGGCAAATGGCTTAATTAATCAGAAATCTGTGTCATATAAACACTTCTTCCCCAGAATATCCATACATAATATATTTATTTATGCACATGTTCAGATGAAAGTAATTATGATTGATTTGTGGAAAAAGCATTTTTGAAAAGTGAAGTTATCAAAGAAACATTTTTTTGGAGTAAGGAAGCAACATAATTTTTTTCTAAACGATAGACGATGTGAAAATAAATCAATCAGGGCGCTGACACCAGGGTTATGAATGAAAATGAATTCAAGGCACAATACATCCCAAATGGAAATTCTGTCATTATTGGAAGTCAGAGGGTTTCAGAATATCATCTTTTCCACAAAACAAAGCCAGTTTTGGAACGACATAAGGGTGAGTAGATGCTAATAGAATTTATGTCGTTCCAAAGCTGTATGACTTTGTTCTGTGGAAAAGATGATATTTTGAAGCCCTCTGACTTCCAATGATGACATAATTTAATTTTGGGTGAACTGTCCTTTTAAATAAGATAATTACAGTGAAATAACTGAATTACTAAAAATACTGAAATAAATACCGGCATCTCCTGTATTTCCCAAAAGAATGGAGAATAGAGAAAACAGTCCACACTGTTTCACAATGCTGATTATATAAAAAAATTATCTGCTCAATAAATAGATAAATAAATTAATAAATTCCTGCTACTCTATTGAATTGCTTACCCTCTCTCTTTCTCTTCTCTCTCTCTCTCTCACACACACACACACACAAACATATTCATTTAAAGCAGGGGTCCTAGTTATTTTCCCTTGAAAACTAAATTCAGCAACAACAATGCAACAGTGCATCCATCTTTATACTGCAGCAGCTGTTCTTGATCAAACTTATCTATAATTTTCCAGTTAAAAAGTAAAAACAAACATGTATTTTCTTGACAGTAAGCATTGGGGCTTTACAATTCATGAAGAAATAATTAAAACAACCCATTGCACATAATCCAGTTGTTGTTGTTAAATTATTGTTCATTAAAGTGTTGTTGTTCGAAATTTGGTGGTGGGTGGGAGGATTCAACTGTTAGCAAAAAAAATATGCGAAGAACACAAATTCTGTTTTGTGTCAATCCTGAACAAGACAAATGAATGCTGACAAGAAATCAGAAGTGGATTTGTTAGATGATAAAGTGCTGATTCAACTCTTGTCTGACATACTGTCAATCCACACAATTAGCAATAGCGTATTTTGATTAATTTTAGCTGTAGTGAATAGCCTATGTATTTATGCTGAGGTGGATTCATATTTACTGCTGTTCGGACAATTCCAGTCTTTTCACTAAGAATCTGCGTGCATCTGACATTCAGCTGGAGGGCAGAAGATTTCCCCATGCAGATATTGCAGTGGTTTCACGTTAATAATGCAGATTTACCGCTTCATTCAAAGGTACTCTGTTAAATAGACAACGGACCTTTTTTGTCTGCAAAATATCTTTTTGCTTATGTAATGACATGTTTAGGCCTATTGACAGACAGTGGGTTTGATTTAAAAGTATTTTTAAACATATATAGTTATACTGGCAAAATTGGGCCATGTTTTTTGTAGAAGCCTACACTCACATTCAGCAACTCATACAGACAGATACTTCCAAAGTGAATGGGTATTTTGATGTCATATACACCGATCGGTCTGTGCAGTGCTGCTTTACGTAGAACACACCCATTGTTGGTGTTCGCTAAGTTCTGTCACAAACATATGTGAATATATGACTATGCCTTTAGGTTAATTCCTTTTTAGGTTCGCTGTCAAAAATGCCAGTGTGAACGCTAAGCGGACCAAGACCAAATGTAATGTTTTCTTAATGTTTTCCAAATGAACCAAGAGAACGTTCCCTAAATGTTCTTTGCTCGTTTTCTGTTGCTGCTTTTTGAATAACTGAGGAAATGTATGCATTATAATTAGTATCTTGCAATGTTTCTATTAAATAGTTATCTTAAATACAAATTTAGTCATATTAAAACATTACACCGCTTTTAGCCTGGAGTTGGTTCACTTTTTGGCAATGAAACTAAGTAGGCCCTAAAAAAATAACTAAATAAATTAGCACGATAATATCGTGTATCTGCAAACTCACAGGCTGACGATAGGACGATATGAAAATTAAGCATATCGCCCAACACTAGTGTAGAGTACACTACATGCATAAAGAGTTTATCTGAAACAAGCAACAGCTCAAGGGCGGGATGGTAACAAAAGGATCTCTGTCTGCGGGTGACCCCAAATACATTGCAGGATACCACTTCCCCTTACAATTTCCATCTTGTTGTTTTTCAATATTACACACATTAGAATGCCAACAGATGATGGAAATGAATGACAGAAGTCAGCACAGATGTGCACTCGTTCATGTAAACCACCAATGACAAATAAAAAGGAGTGCTCACGCTCTGATCATGACCAAACAATCAATTCACAGTGTAGATCTTGAGCTGTGGTGGATTGTGAACAATCACTTTCATCTGCGCCTGCGGTTACGCAGCCCAATGCTGGAATCATTACAGCAGCTCTGTGTTCAACAATGGTTATTTTTGTGAGCACTATTAAACTGCACTTTCAAGCCCCTTTTCTTTGTCATTCTCACATCTACACGTCCCTCTTAGTTTGTGAGGTTTGAATTCCTCCAGTCTGTGACTGATTATCAATCCCTGAGGTTCAGACTATAGTTACTGAAGCACTTGAGCACACTTCCAGCTCTTAGATCAATCAAAAATTATTATTAATATCATTCACCTGTCATCTGAGAAGAATAGAGGTCACTCTAGTCCTCCTGATAGCAGCATTGCACCGTGTTATTTCGCAAACCAACAGCAGCTGATCCTTGTTAAATTCTGAGATGATCTCATTGTACTTCGCATGTGGCATGCTGGTTACGCTTGCTGAATCGGGTGACATCACATCGCTTTGTAAATACTCTACTGGACCTCTACCTTATTTTCCCCTCATCAAAAAGTGATCAAAAAACTTTCCCATTCAAACAATACCACATAGTTACTCATTAAAAATAAGTTTATCCCCATCTGTAGGCAGGAAGTACTTGGCCACAAAACTCAGAAAAACACTTTAGTTTATCTCAATCATATCTCAATCTCAATCTTTAGTTTATATAAATCAGTCTTTAATATTCTTATATTTTAATAGCAAACCTGGAATAAAAAAAAAATAGCTGGCTAAAAATAGACACTTAAGCTTAATGTAAAGTATATGAAAATAGCACAATATCAAGTGGAATTTATTAATTAATTTATTATTACGTTTTTTATAATATAGATATATATCAAATAAATCCCACATACCCGGTCATGTTTTGTTTTTTTTTTAAGTGCAGCTCTCTCATTGTGTTAGCTGGACAAACCTCAACAGTCTCTGAACAACCTGTTTTTGTAGCTCAGTTTAAAAAAAATGGTCAATGAAAATATACTGAAATCTTGATCTGAAAGATGCATTTCTATATACCATAAACTGAAAAAAAAAAAAAACTGCAATTTGAGTCAAAAAAAAAAGTTACAGCAAAATTAGACTGAAATAACATTTTCTTGTAAAGCGTAACCCAATAATCTGTTTTATTTACAATTTAGAAGAATTCTATTTACTACACTGCAGTTAAAAAAATGGTTTTTCAATTTCAATAGTGCAAAAGGTCATCTCATCTTACTTTTCCATAGAGTGACTGTACCAGAATGAAAATGGCAAGGCCTGTGGAACAATGACTAATTGGTTCCTTTTAAATACAATCCGCATGAAACCCCAGCGTGAGTGAGTGTGTGTCATATGTGTAGAGTTGAAGCTGTTTGAACTGCTTTGGCTGCGTTTCATTCTTGTGAATGTGTTGATACATGCCAGTCACCATCTGCCCACTGCCGATTCCCCTAACCTTTCATTATCCCCTTCTTTCACTCTTTCTTTTATAATAACAGCTATCCGACATAGTGACAGTCACCCTACAATCTCCAGCTGAAAGAGAGACAGAGAGAGAAATAGAGAAATATAGTGAAGGCTTTTGGCAGCTGCGCCAGTGCAAAGGAAGTCATCAGAAATCACTCTGCTCATGCCAGCATGTTTGACGTGCTTATTATACTCACTCTTTCAAATTGAAATGGAAAAAGATAGTATTGTTCAATATTTCTTCTGTCATACATTTTCTTGGGACACGTGTCTTTTTTTGGATTAGCTGAAAAGGTCAGATATCTGATGCTGATTTTAAATGCTGCGGCTCTCAGGTTGAGGAAACATTTCAGACGATCAATTGTAAGAGGTATAAAAACTGATTTTAGATAAAGTATCTTATGTGCTTTCCTAACAATAAAACAAATCTTATCTGTCAAAGACATAAGTGGAAACTTTTATTGCTCAAGGTGACTACGAACATAAACAAAAGAGGATTTTTAAATGCAGTTACATTACAAGGATCTTTAACTCTCCCATTTTATGGTGCTTCCCTGGAAAAAAGGGAATAATGTCATTACAAAAATTAATTAATTAATTTTCCACCATTTAAACCTGTTGTAGGGGACTCCAACACAATATTGGGACACTTTAAAATACCATATGACCTGCTCTTTAAGACATCTCTTTTGTGATGTTTCTTTTCTTTAAGCCAAACAGTATCTCTAGCTCATAAACTTGACCTTCTCTTCATCTGTCGATCACAAAGATCTTTCCCCTTCAAGTAACCCTGGACATTTTGTTTTGCAGACCCCTTTTAACCCCCCATCCACATCCCCTGTCAGCCCAGATGGCTTGCTGTGTGAAAAAAGACAGTTTAATTCGGTGTTAATATCGCAGATTAGTTTCCCTTTGGCCTTGTCTGGAGCCGCTGCATGCTTTCATGATTCACACAGCAGTGAAAATATTTTCTCTCATGTAAATGCTATGAAAACATCCTCAGCAAGCAGACAGCCATACCACAGGGGTGGGAGGAGCGCGCTGTCAGGGTGAAACATGCACCCCGTGATGAAAACTCGTGGACGAGAGACTGCCGGCTCAACAGGGGTGCGAGGCTGCGGCTTGCAACAAAAGCTCTGTTCATCTTCAGAGTGAATTTTGCTCTGCGTCGAGTTTACACAGATGTGCATCACATGTCCTCATAGTTACATGCATTCACAAGCTATCACAAAACTTCATGCATACTCAGCAATGCACAGCTTTAAAGATCCACTTTTTTTTTACTACAGCTGCATATAATTTTTTTTTATCATTATTTCAAAATTAATTTAATAATTATTTTAAAATAAAAAAATCAAACATTCATCCCCCAACTATTCAAATGTACTATATTATTTTCAAAGATGATTATTTTATTGTAACAAGAAAATACTGATTTTACAATTTTAATAAAATATCGGCATAAATGAGATGTGAGAACAATATATATTTTTTTCAATCATGAATAAATGTGTTGACTCCTGAAAGCAATGTCACAAGGCAAAATAATAATAATAATATAGAAAAATAGTATTATTAATAAATAAAACTATTTATAATATATTATATTTAAATAAAAATTTAAATAAACACAATGTATATATATCTATACTGTATCTATATATATATATATATATTAATAATATACATATCTATATAGAACTATTATATATACCCCACACACACACACACACACCTTTTTTGAAATGAAATGAAACGAAATGTGACCTAGACATTTTCTTGACAGGTTGTGTGAGAGTCACCATATAATCAATGGACCATTGAATTATTAAAAATGTAATGCACACCATAACATGCAGCTCTGATATGAAGCATCTATCGTCAGTTACTCCTTACATTATCAACTTGGCAGTCTGCATAAAGAAAACACTGATCAAAGACAATCCCTCAATGCTAGGCTTTGATTCAAGCCCTTTCAAAGGTCTTGAGTGGCGAAAAATCACTTGTTTGAGAGAAGTATGGGGATTCATACATGGAGAGCTCTAGAGAAATGGATCAGCCATGACCAAGTAGGCTATTCCCTTTAAAGTTTTGAGCGTGTATCCATCACAAAGCCATGGTCGAGCAGGCAGAGCGATTTAAGAGCCTCAAGAGAAAGGCCTCTCCGCTACACTTAACACAGAATGAAGTGCAACTTTCCAGCCAGTTCCACAACAAAGCCTTGCTCTGTAGGACCGTGGCGGAGCAGAGGATTACCGGCAAGAACATTCTCCATAAAACCCATTTCAGCTGAGGTGATTTCTCAAATATCAGCAGCTGTAGGTCCATTTTCAATAGAAAGCCTGTTAGTTGCTTCCAACGCAGATGCCTGCATGATTCAAACAGTTGATCAGGTATCACTGTTTTTAATAGAACCCTCAGCACTTTTTCATTAAGGAGATGTTGTTGTTGTTTTAATATCTGCCCACAGCTCCATGACAGAGATTAGATGACCATCAGAAGACACAACTTCTCTAAAATGCACTGAGATCTTGCCAATGAGGTCTAAGATGTTGGATCTCTGCCTCTCTGAACTAGAATCCAATAAGACTGGATTAAAGTTGTATTAAGGTGAATGCTGGAGCCCGATAACACAATTTAAAAGTTAACAAACTTAACTGTTCTGGTGTATCATGCTCTGTCAGTCAATCTCTTGCCGCATTGTGGTAAGAGTAAATACACTTAGAGTATATATTTGTATATTATATATTATTATGTTATTTACCGATCTTCAGCAAGTACTCAAATGAAAGACTTTTACAACTTTTTGATGTACAATATTGGCTAACCCACACTCTTAAAGGAATAGCTCACACAAAAATAGAAATTCTGTCATTGTTTTCTTTCCATGTAGGGCCCAATGATTTCCGCGATGTGGAAATGCAGACAGAATTGCAAAATCCAGCCATAAAAATTTAATTTACTGTATAATGCAGAATGTCACGAAATGTGATACACTTAAATCAAAATGTGATATGGACTAGTGTCTGTGAATATTAAGCCGCAAAATAATATTTAAATATGAATCCTGCGTGCTCTGTGTGACTGTGCGTGAATGAATGGCGCAGACGTGCGGTTTCGTTTACTGAATTGCGTGTGATGCTTGCAGTGTTTTCTTTCTCTGCCGCCTCCTCAATATATGAGTGCATGAACACATGAACATAATCTTCACTTCATGAGAATTTTAACGTTTCTTTTGAGAAAAACTATCAGAAACTTCAAGGTCTACACAGCAACCCGTCAAAATAAAAGATTGGCTTAAAGAAACCGTGACAGAAATATATTAGGCTTAATGTAATGTGCTACTAATACTAATACAATTATTTAAAAAGCCTTATTTTTCTAAGGAATATTTACCAGAAAAACATATTTAGCAGAATGTATTTACCAGAAAAATGTTAACACACAACACAGTAGTTCTGGGAATAGAAAGAAAGAAAGAATTTGATTTCAATTATTTAGACATGCTTTTTGATTAATATTGTTTTATTTTATTTTTAACGATTAAAACAAAGTCTAGAAAAATTAAACCTGGGGAAAAAAACAGAATCTAGAAGAATTAAAAGGAAAAAATTTCCAACTTTCCATGTTACTCCAGACCTACATGCTTTTTTTCTGTGAAATACAAAAGGAGACTTTTTTAAGGAGCTGCTTACAAAACGTTTTCAACCAAAAACAAAGAAAGTATGCGTTTGAGGTCCTGAAAACACACACTTTTGAAAAGTCGCTACTGGCCCGGCATGCATGATACAGTGTATTTAGTCATTTTCATGGATCCGTGTGAACAGGGATCATTTTGACAACACTGTTGTCTAACTTAAGAATCTTCAAGCATGTGTCAAGAAATCTGGATCATATTTCATGCAAAATCATAAAGGAAAAAAGTACAGTTTGTGTAAAGACATTTAAGCCTACATTTATGACCTTTTTATCCAGAAAAATATTATATTATATAAAAAATATTGTTTCTCATTACTGTAAGAAATCTTGATGTTTTCCTTTTACTATTCCCAATATTTACAGTAAAATAAAACACAACATTTATACACTTATTAATTCAATTAAAATGTTATTCACACAGATTTTTTATTTTTTTGTAAAGCAACACTGTTTTATGTCACAATGACTAAATTGACTACAAATCACCATAAAAGAACCCTGTAGAAGTTTTTACTTTCATGCTATAATCTTATAGTCATTATAACTTTGGAAAGGAATTTAGGCTGTTCCCATTCAGTCAGTCACGTTCAACGTTACGTCAGTGACTGACGAATTGGGATCTCACCAGAGAGCCCAATCACCTTCGAGTGTTAACTAAACTAGCCAATGACAGTTGGCGTGCGTGTTTCGCCACGCGCACCCCGCCCCGCAGCGCGGGTATAAAAGGAGAGCGCGTGCAAACGCACATCAGCTTTTCGCTTCTGAGCCGAGCCTTCTACAGGACGAATCTCCGCGAGTGTTCGAGAGAAACAGCTGGCGTTGGTGTGACGGCGTATCAGCGGGGGTTGCCATCCAGGCTGCTGAAACCTCGGCGGGCTGCAGCTTTCATTCTGCGGTCTCGCCGCGACCTCCCCTGGGCGCTTCAGCGCTTTCACTAAAAGAGTGTTGTTTCCTTCTAAAAGAGCAAATTCTAAAAGAGCTTCACGAGCGACGGGCGTCTTTTTAAAGATGGCTTCCCGCTCGTGCGTTTCTGGATGTGGTCGTTTCCTGCCTTCATCTGATGGTCATGATCACTGCCTCTCGTGCTTGGGCTTACAGCACGCTGAAGCAGCGCTCATGGATGAGTCATGTTCTCAGTGCGGGAACATGACCATCGCGACGTTGCGGTCTAGATACCTCCTCATTAAACGGGGGTATCCCCCTTGCCATGCCCCGCTCTAGCTCCTCTGGTTCTCGGAGGGCTACTTCGGTTCACGGTCAGGGAGACCTGAGGGTTACGGTGAGAGCTTCCCCGTCGAGTACGTCTCCGCGGGCCTCTCATTCCTCAAGCATGTCGCACCACATGGTGTTTCCGGACGAGTGTGCTGGGTCCTCGGAGAGGGCGGGGTCCAGCATCTTGTGTGGAGCACAGGCGGATGACAGGATGTCGTATCGGAGGGCGAGCTAGGTTCTGGAGATGAGGATTCGGCTGCGCTGCCACCGTCAGGTAGAGTGGCGTTGCCCGAGTCAGATCCAGAGCTGACCGCTATGCTTTCCCGGGCCGCTGAGAGCGTCGGGCTGCACTGGAGGCCTCCGCCTTCTCCCGAACGCTCGAGGCTGGATGATTGGTTCCTGGGGGCGCAGGCCGGGCGTCGGCAGCCGCCTCTGGTTCCATTCTTCCCGGAAGTGCATGAGGAGGTTACTAAGTCTTGGAAGGCACCTTTTCTGCCCGAAACAGACTTGGTGCCTCCTCCGGCCTCACCACCCTCGACGGGGGGGCGGTCCAAGGGTATGTGGACATCCCTTCGGTCGAGCGCGCGATTGGCATGCAGCTCTGCCCGCAAAGCGCCGCCGCCTGGAGAGGTAGTCCACGCCTTCCGTCCAGGGCCTGTAAGTTCTCGTCCGCTCTGACGGCTAAGGCTTACAGTGCTGCTGGACAGGCCGCTTCCGCCCTGCACGCCATGGCCCTCCTGCAAGTCCACCAGGCCAAGGCGTTGAAGCAGTTGCACGAGGGTGGTGCTGACTCAGGTGTGCTGCAGGAACTGCGCACTGCGATGGACCTCGTGCTTAGGGCGACGAAAGTCATGGCGCAGGCCCTGGGTCAGACGATGCCCACATTGGTGGTCCAGGAGCGCCACCTATGGCTGACCTTGGCGGATATGAGGGAGGCCGACAAGCATCGCTTCCTGGACTCCCCGATCTCCCAGGCCGGCCTATTCGGCGAAGCGGTGGAGGGCTTTGCCCAACAGTTCTCCACCGCACAGAAGCAGACGGAGGCGTTCCGACACATCCTGCCCCGGCGGTCTGCTGCTGTCCGCACCCCACCGCCGGCTGCAGCCCCTCTGTCTGCTCGCCGCCGAGAGCGCCCTCCTGTGGTCTCCATCTCCGCTCCATCTCGGCCGCAGCAGCAGCCTTCACAACAGCCGCAGCGTGTAGCCGTCAGCAGAAACCGGCGCAGCCCGCCTCCGCGCCCTGCCAAGCCCGTAAGCGCCAAATCAGGCTGCGTCCCTGAGACGGCTACCCGGAGCCCTGGATCCTGCTCTCCGGAGATTGTGACCGCACCCTCCTTCCCCCGGAGGAGGCCGGGGAGAATCTTATTTCCTTTTGTTTTTTGGTTCCGCCACTGGCCTACTCACCAGTTACTCAGCCAGTGGTAACCCAAAACTTATTAAAAGAGCAGTTTTTCCTTTTTCTCCGGGTTTCAAGAGGGTGAGGACGGCGGTGCACGCGACCCATCTCCCCTCAGCCGGCCCCCTCTCCCTTTTTTTTTGTTTTTTCTTTTCTTTCCCTTCGCCAATGGGCAGCATGGTTCAGTTCAAGGACGCTATGCCTCCTCACGAGCCCCCTGCTCAGCCGTGGAGCCAGGTAAGTGGTGCGCTGTGCACTCAGACCCCACCCTGGGACGCGTGGCCTCCCGGGTTTGGTCCCTGTGTTCCACTTCGCTGCCCTACTGCGGGTACGTCGGTGGTCTCCCTTGTCCCGCTAGTTCGGTCGCTGGGGGCTTGGTTAGCCCTCCCCAGGCCGTCTCGCTTGCTCCTGAGAACCATCAGACTCGGCTACGCGATTCAGTTCGCCCGGCGCCCTCCCAAGTTCAGGGGCATTCGGTTCACCTCCGTGCCGGACAAGGATGCTCCTGTCTTGCGTGCAGAGATTGCGGTCCTGCTAGCGAAGGACGCGATGCAGCCGGTCCCTCCTGCCGAGATGAGGTCAGGTTTTTTCAGCCCATACTTCATCGTACCCAAGAGAGGCGGTGGGTTATGACCGATCCTGGACCTGCGCGTACTGGACCGGGCCCTTCACAAGCTCCCGTTCTGGATGTTGACGCAGAAATGCATCTTTCAATGTGTCCGTCCTTTCGTTTGGTTTGCAGCGGTCGACCTCAAGGCCGCGTACTTTCATGTCTCGATTCTCCCTCGACACAGACGCGTTTCTCCGCTTTGCGTTCGAAGGGCGAGCATATCAGTACAAGGTCCTCCCCTTCGGGCTATCCCTGTCGCCTCGTGTCTTCACCAAGGTCGTGGAGGCAGCCCTCGTTCCATTGAGGGAAGCGGCATTCGCGTTCTCAACTACCTCGACGACTGGCTCATACTCGCTCAGTCTCAGGATTAGTTGTGCGAACACAGGGATTTGGTGCTCAGTCACCTCAGCCGATTGTGGCTTCGGGTCAACTGGGAAAAGAGCAAAATCTCCCCGGTGCAGAGGATCTCTTTTCTCGGCATGGAGCTGGTCTCGGTCAACCTCTCAGCACGTCTCTCATTAGAGCGTGCGCAGTCGATGCTGAACTGCCGGGGGTCCTTCCAGTGCAAGACGGCGGTTTCACTGAAATAGTTTCAGAGGCTCCTGGGTCATATGGCATCCGCAGCCGCTGTCACGCCGCTCGGTTTGCTTCATATGAGACCGCTTCAGCATTTGCTTCACGACCGGGTCCCGAGATGGGTGGCACTTACCGGGTTTCTGTTACCCCTTTCTGCCGTCAGACCCTCAGCCCGTGGATAGATCTTGCCTTTCTTTGGACAGGGGTGTCCCTTGGGCATGTATCCAGGCATGTTGTTGTGTCAACAGATGCTTCCGCCAGGGGCTGGGGTGCCATGTGCAGTGGGGATGCAGCTGCGGGGCTCTGGTCGGGGCTCCGATTGCAGTGGCATATCAATTGCCTCGAGTTGCAAGCAGTATGGCTGGCTCTACGTCGCTTCAAGTCGCTGCTATGCGACAAGCCCGTACTGGTCCGTACGGACAGCACTGCGACCGTTGCGTACATCAACCACCAGGGCGGTCTAAGCTCCCGTCGCATGTTGCAACTCGCCCACCACCTCCTCCCTTGGAGTTAGAATCATCTGAGGTCGCTTCGCGCCATTCATTTCCCAGGCGAGCTCAATCGTGCAGCCAATGAGCTCTCACGCTGGCCCGTCCTTCCGGGAGAATGGCGACTCCACCCCGAGACAGTCCAGCTTATTTGGAGACGCTTTGGGGACGCTCAGGTAGACCTGTTTGCCTCCCCGGACACGTCCCATTGCCAGTGGTTTTACTCCCTGGCCGCGGGTCCCCTCGGCACGGACGCACTGGCGTGCAGCTGGCCTCGGGGCCTACGAAAATATGCGTTTCCCCCAGTGAGCCTTCTTGCACAGACACTGTGCTAGGTCAGGGAGGACGAGGAGCAGGTCCTCTTGGTAGAGCCATATTGGCCCAGTCGTACTTGGTTCCCCGAACTGATGCTCCTCGCGACAGCCCCTCCTTGGCGAATTCCTCTGAGGAGGGATCTCCTTTCTCAGAGAGGGGGCACCCTCTGGCACCCGTGTCCAGACTTGTGGAATCTCCACTTATGGTCCCTGGACGGGACGCGGAGGTTCTAGGTGGGCTACCTCCAGCGGTAGTAAACACCATCGCTTCAGCTAGAGCCCCGTCTACCAGACACGCTTACAGGCTGAAGTGGAACCTGTTTGTCGGTTGGTGCTCTTCCCGCCGGGAATACCCCCGTAGATGCCCGATCGGTGTCGTGCTTTCTTTCCTGCAGGATGGGTTGGAGCGAAGGCTGTCTCCCTCCACCCTGAAAGTGTATGTTGCCGCCATTGCCGCGCATCACGATGCAGTAGACGGTAAGTCTCTGGAAGCACGACTTGGTCATCAGGTTTCTCAGAGGGGCAAGGAGGTTAAATCCTCCGCGCCCTCACCTGTTACCCTCTTGGGATCTCCCCTCGGTCCTCATGGCCCTGAAGGAGGAGCCCTTCGAGCCTCTGCAGTCAGTAGAGCTTAAGGTTTTTGTCATTAAAGACAGCGCTCCTCACCGCTTTGGCCTCGGTCAAGAGGGTAGGGGACCTGCAGGCATTTTCGGTCGACAATTCGTGCCTAGAATTCGGGGCGGGTAACTCTCACGTTGTCCTGAGACCCTGGCCTGGATATGTGCCCAAAGTTCCCACCACGCCTTTCAGGGATCAGGTGGTGAACTTGCAAGCGCTGCCCCGGGAGGAGGCAGACACAGCCATCGCTCTGCTCTGTCCCGTTCGCGCTCTGCGCATTTACGTGGACCGTACGCGGAGCTTCAGGACCTCAGACCAGCTCTTTGTCTGCTTTGGAGGTCAGCAGAAGGGAAATGCTGTCTCCAAACAAAGACTTGCCCATTGGTTAGTGGAGGCTATAGTCTTGGCTTACCAGGCCCAACGGTTACCTTGCCCCCTCAGTGTGAGAGCTCACTCTACGAGAGGAGTGGCATCTTCTTGGGCATTGGCGCGGGGCGCCTCGATAGCAGACATCTTTAGAGCTGCCGGCTGGGCGACGCCTAACACGTTTGCGAGATTCTATAATCTGACGTAACGTCTCCGTTCCCTCCTACATGGAACGAGGGTTACACAAACCTAGACTTACTCATGCTTTTTCTCGGGGGTTGTGTTAAAGCAGAAAACAAATGACAACATCGGTATGCCATGATACATATGACCTTTTTTGGGTGAACCTTCTTCAGAATCTACATTCAAATCTAACAAAATTAAGTTACTGACAAGCTGTCTTGACAAGACGATTTATTTCACCTGCAGACGTTCTTTCAAAAAAAAAAAAAAAGATTTTGGGACATCACATGTCATGCTGGATTTTATAGCTGCATTAGCACACAGGTTCAGCTGTGATTGTTCTTAACTGTCTGGCAGACATAGTGTCTGTCTGAGTCAGATAAAGCTTTTAGCTTCATAAAGTGAGCTGAGGTATGTCTTTTCCTCACACCGCTTCAACTCATATCTCAAAACAGTGATAAAAATCTAATCTAAAAACTCTGCTATAAATAATATTTTGCCACCAACCCTTGAAATCGAAAGGAATGTTATCTTAAAAGTTTGGAAGCTGGAGATATGACCTGATAGCTTAAGTGAAACCACATGTCTATTTTTGTCTTTGTGCACACGTAGATGCGCTCATCTAAATAAATTCTACATAAACACTGAGCACTATGGATAGAGTAAGGGTTAAGCAATTCAAAATTAAATTACAAGCTAACTCCAGATTTACTTGTCTACATTCCTCAATTGATGAGTTATTGTCAGTGAATAAAAACACAGGATGACCTGAATGTCAGTGTTCTGAGAGCTGGTATGATCAGTTTCTCGGTCTCTGACGGTGAATCCAGGTGTGTTTTCACTGGCTCACGCATCACTGCACACACAAACATCAGGCTCCATGACCGAGGGAGTTTTTCTCTGGACCCTGAGGGGCTACAAGAATGTCCAACATACAAACACATTCACAGAAAGACAGGCTTGTATAAAAGAACCACCTGACCCGTCCAGTGCGTGTCAGAGAGCATCTGGAGAGAAAAGAGGGGAATCTCCAATAGCATTCTTAGACAATGTGTTATGAAAGTACGGTTCAACTTACAACAGCATACATAACGTGACATCTAAATACTGAGGAGCTGCTACTGTTCACAGAAACACTTAGCACTAAAATACTTTCTTTTGCTTCTACATAATGTTATATATCACAATACTTTGCATATAGGTCTGTAAAGTACTCAAATTAGGCTACTTCAAAAAAAAATCTGTATGATGAGGAGTAGCTGCTGTCACTGTGACAAATTATTGTAGACAGAAATTTACAATCTCTGCGGTTGAAACCATCAACCACTTCCATGGATGGTACCCTCTTTCCCACTGAAACCAGAGCTAAGAAACTGTTCAGGCTGGAGGTTTTATGTGGTATTTCTACAAAAAGATGATTCACATGAGTGAGTGGAAGTGGGTAAGAATGCTGGTGCTTGAGATAATTAGATAGGAATTTTAATTCTGCCATTATTGTTTAGGGTAAACTACATGTGAGAGAATATTTTTGGATTTTGTCTATGTCATAGCAATGATTTTCTTAAACCGCATGTTTGCTCTGTTTTCCAGTAGAAAGATCTAAATATTCTTAAGAAACATTGTGCAAGATATAAACTATAATTTTTCCCCCTCTCGCTCTAATGCATTAAAGGTGTCATATGATGCGATTTCATTTTTTCCCTTTCTCTTTTGATTGTTACAAGCTCTTGGTGCATAAAGATGATCTGTAAAGTTGCAAAGACTGAAGTCTCAGAGATATTCTTTTATAAAAGTTAAGAGTCAACCACAACCCTCCTAAAACGGCTCATTCTAACACACCCCACATGTCTACATCACTATGTGGGAAGATTTGGCTAACGCCGCCCCAATGTTCACGCAAAGAAAGAAGGCTTTTATTCTCATTGTAGTATTGTTGCCGCTGCCGTCATGTCCTGAAGATGCTGTGTGCTTCATTGTGAAAGCAAAACTACTTTCTTTGGCCTTCCAAAAGAGAACGATATACGCTTCGTCATGCCTAGAGCTGATCAATGCTGGTCGCTGAGGAAATACATCAACTTATTCGGTGGATCGCCGATCGGCTTTCCCACCGTGGACGTACCCGGGGTCCGTCCCATGTGCTTGTCTGCTCCTTCATCGGAATCCGCCGGCCGCGCCGTTCTCACCCCCGCCGCCTCTGCTCACTCTAGCCCAGCCTCAGCTCACGCTAAGCCGGGGCTTCCCTCACGCTAGGCCGCTGTGTTTTTTTTCGTTGTGAAAGCGAAACTACTTTGTTTGGTCTTCCAACAGAGGACACGACTACAAATCATGTTAAGTTGTATTTACAACACTGTTCCAGACCAGTTTAACCCAAATATCCAGATGTGTGCAGCACATTTTATGTAGGACTGTTTACTGATCCTGGGAGAGTAAATGCCGGCAGTTCTGACTCACGTAAGTACGTTTCATTTAAAGGATTTGCCACTGATGAATTTTTTTTTTTCAACGCGAGTTTTGGGCAGTGTAGAGTAGCTCTTGTTGTTTATAATTTCTCCGATCAAAATGCAGACATGGTTTTATGTTTACGTAGCGCGATATGCAATGCAACGCGTATAATTACAGTATAAGTCATTATAATCAGTATTATGACCTCACTGGATATAACAAATGCCTCGTTTATGATGGGTTTTAATGTTTTTGTCTCGTCACTCCAGCCGGACACGGCATCAACAGTATGTGGGGGGCGTAACATTTCCGTCACACGCTTTGAGGTATTCGGGCCAATCACAACGCACTTGATAGCTAGCCAATCACAGCACACCTCGCTTTTTCAGACCGATGAGCTTTGTAAAATCGACGCGTTTCAAAAAGGCGGAGAAACAATAATGTACAGTATGTGTAAACTAATGTTTTTTTTTTAACCTTAAACCGCATAAAACATTTCATTACACCAAATACACACAATAATATATTTTTTAGCAGCATCATATGACCCCCTTAAACCACAACTCTCCTAAAGAGGTTAAAAATATTGAAACTATATTCTCCTAAATCAAGTCTTATCTACAATTTTTTTTTTTTTCTCTCAAAAACTGGAGAGCAAGAACATATTAAAAACTTAAAGACATCAGTTTTACAACATACGTTGGGCAAACCCACGTGATGAAAAAGCGAAAAAAGACACTTTCTGAATGAATACATATCAGACACTTTCTTCACAACCAACCTATATATGGGAAAATCAATGAAGTTATAGATTCCCTGATATAAAAATTCTGGCTGATACAGACAAGCCACCAACTATTTCATTTTATGGCTGATAAACGATAAATGGCTAAAACTAAAATTCTATATTTTGTCTTAAATAAATAAAATAAAAATAAATTGTTAAATACAACAAATTAATATAGGTACCACAACACTGAAAGCACAATGTGTGTTTGTGTGTGTGTGTTTATAAAATCAATTATTTAGAGATGCTATTAAAATCTAATGAAACTATTCAAATTGAACCAGGAAAACAGAATTTGGTAAAAAAAAAAAACTGAATTAAAAGAGAAAAAATAAAACATTTCATAGGGCCCTAAACATGTGATTTTTGTTAAGCTTTTAATAAATTGTTGTTAAATTGTGCAAGTTTCATGATTTCAGTTAATTAGGCATGCCTTTTTATTAATACACTTTAATTTAACCATTAAAACAGATTCTAGAAAAATGAAAAACGACATAAATCTAGAAAAATTTAAAGGAAAAAACTTGGGAAAAAATAAAACTGAATTTGTGAAAAAAAGAACTACAAAACACCATAAAAGAACCTTTAAAAAGTACATTTTATGACTTTCATGCTATAATAATTTAGTCATATTATAACTTTGGAACAGATAAGCCACCAACTATTACTTTGGGGACTAAGTGGCTAAAATTCTTAGTATTTTAGTCTTAAGTAAATAAAATGAAAATCAATAGTTTTAAGTGCAACAAATTATTATAAAAAGTGTTTATATAAAAAAAGTCATCTAATACAATGTAACAAAATATAATAATTTTAAAATAATTTAATATAGGTCAATGACATATTGCATATCATGCATCCCTAATACAAGTGTTACTGGAACTAAAAACAACATGATGAACTATAACCTGTTGTTTAGAAATGAGAATGTTTGCAAGTACCATTTAAGACAAATATATGGGCAAAAGTACAAGATGATATATTAATAATTTGGTTTTCCCAGTAGAGAAAAAAAGACGATCAATTTTAAATGTGTATACCTCCTAAAGATAACAGTCAACTTTTAGGAGTACACTGATATATAGTTGGATTCAAAGCTAACACACACTGACTAAAAGTCATAAAAGTACAATTCCGACTTCATGGGGTCTTAAACAAGTCTGTTAATCCGCCACAAATGCAATGCTGAAATAACAAACGAGCGACAGTTTGTGCATTAAGAGCATATGCTTTTGAAATATGTGAAACGCCATCTTAACGCATGCTTATCTGCAATATGGGCTGCTTCGGAAATGAGCTTTGATATTACTTCCTCCGGAAAGGAAATGTCCAAATCTTTGGCATAAATTCAAGTCTGTGGGTGTGTCTGAATGTATTTGAGTGTAAAATATATATGAGAAACATGATGATGGGAACAGATGAGGCCCAACAGATGGTTCGGCGGTTTAGATGGACTTACATGTATTTATCTCACCGTAATATCTCAAGAGTCTAGTACTTGTTATCTGCATGGAAGTTATGCAGACCGTTGAAAAACACTTAGTCCCCAAAGTAATATAGAATTACTTGTCCTGGCTGCCATATTGGATTGAAAAAATGTAACCAAGTGCGGTATCACAAAACACAAAGACATCTTTAATAAAACTGCCATTTAATTGTATGAATCTGGAAGTTCTCCAGCTTGACGTTCAAACGTTGCCTCTGAAAGACTCATTAGCAGCGTAATTGTGCTGTAATGACCTCTCATTCCACCTGGTTGTCAAGTCTGCCTCCTGTTTTTGTTTTAAGACCAACTTTGAAAGATTTCGAGTATTTCCTCACAGTTTTTCCCATAGCGCCATTATTAGTGTCCATTCAAAGTTCTCTGCTCACCTGGTTTAAAACCACTTAATTTCCAATGCATGATATATTTGTGTGTCATGCTTTGTACAGTATGTCATAGTGCAGAAAAAGATCTTACAAGCAGCCCATTGTTCCAATAAACATAAATGTACAGCGGTTTGCGCCAAACCTTCTCGACAAATCAAAAGTAAAAAGCCGCAGACGTGCCAGAGAATGGAAACTGTCGGCCATCAATGATGTTTCGATGCTTAACCAGACATGTGCTTGTGTAACTTGTATGCATGTCAGGAAAACCAAAGCTTTTAACTCATTTTCACTGTATAAAGCCAAACCAAGGGCAGGGCAGCAGAGTTTCAGAACGGCACTGCACAATTTCTGTAAATTCTAAATGACAGGATCTTACATGTACAAAAATGACTAAAGTGCAATGACTTTAAAACCTCTTTACTTTTTTTTTAAACGTTCTACACTGTGCAAAAGTATTTTCAGATTATTCACAAATACATTTATATAGTCTATTTTCCCAAAAAAACAAAAACATCTCACTGGTTTATTACAATAATTGCAATAGAAAGGTTTCAAGAAAAAAAAAAATATATTTGCTGCTAAAGCAAAAGATAAAAATCTGAGGGTGAACAGACAAGCGCTTCTGATTTCTTGTGAGGAAGTGTAAAATTCGAAATTTCATAATGGAGTATAGGCATATGTATCCGTGTCAACCCTAAAGCTCTCACAAACAACAAGATCAAATTAATAGACTTAATACAAATCTGCGGAAAGAAAGAGAAAGTGTGTGAGAGAGAGGAAAGGAGAAAAAAACTGTAACTTGATCTTTCTCAGCTGGCTTGAGGAAACTGAAGAATTAAAGCAGAACCCTCTTGGAGGGTTTCCTTTGTACTGGTATGACTGGTGCAATTTAAGCCGAACTGAATTGCTCTTATTCCATAATTCAATGAGACCACCCTGGATCCACAAACACTTGGGCAAATGTTCAGATCCCATGTTTTTACCCTCTAATTCTAAAGCTAACCAGAAAAGAAATGCTCAAATACTGAATAAATGTAGCTTCTGTTAAACGTCAATAAAGACGAAATTAGTCTGCAAAACAAAATTTTTTCAACTGGAATATGCTTTGAAATTTCATACCATGTGTATTCAAGGATGAAGAAAGTTCTTAAAAATACTCGGCTACTTATTTGCATTGTGTAATTTGGTCTCGTCATAACATTTGGCTCAAGGACAGAAGATTTAGTTTGGTACAATATTGTTTTGTTTTTGCCTTTTTGAAGTATTAAATATTTTATGCAGTGGCTGCCTCTGAACAAAACTGATTCACATTCAAGAAAGGATGAAAGAAAACAAAGAAACGCAAAGAAAAACTGAAACATACGAGGACCTTCAGGCATTTTAAACTTTCTTTTATAAGAATATTAATCTTCGGGACTATTTAAAGTATGAAAAGTGAACTAAACAGAAGCTTTCTGTGATGATTAGCATATTTTACTTTTAACACGCATCACTTTTTACAGTACATATAAATGACTGAAATATTAGTGTGCCATAAAAGTAATCTGATCAGGTTGTACTGAAACGGCATTCTTACATTAAAGGGTTAAACTAAAGATAATATCTAAAATGTCCAGAAATGTTGGGGCTGACAAGTAAACAATGACAGAAGTTTAATTTTTGGGTGATTCTATACCAACTGGTTTTGGTTATTCTCCAGTGTTGACTCCTGGTTTAATAAGTTAGATAAGTGTCCTGTCCCTGTTAGTGAGTTCAGGAAGATTATGTGGTGAAAAGAAAAAAACATGTTTCCCAGAGCTTTCCTTTTCAGTGAAAGAGTTTTTTGTGTTTAACAAGAGCCACAGTGATAACCTTTAGTACACTTCAGTGCCTGTTACAAGTATGATGGGCAATAAAAGTCAAGATGGTACTAAGCAGCCTCAGACAGGACTATTACCAATAAAGACACTAAATACGAAAAACTCTCCAAATTCATACAGGCCTACATGAGTTTACTTTATCGTCAAAATGATAGACACTTAGCATACAGTTTGGTTTGGCGGTATGGTTGTGTTCTGGGCAAAAACTCCCTGCCCATCCATGCAGCCTGTCATGAATGAGCAGGGAGAGCAGCAATAATAACCCCCATAGGGGAAACAGAACTGAACAAACAGAACTGAACTGTCATTAAATGTACTTAATGATATTTAATTGTAACACATTATTAAAATAAAAGGAGTCTGATTCAACAAGGAATATCAGAAAGCCAAGTCCTGACTGTGGCGAAAGGAGGAGTTGGGGATGGAGGGGGGTGGTAATTGCCTCCGAGCAACCCCCCCCCCCCCCCCCCCGCGAAAAAAAGCTGCTGGAATAATCCTGAATAGAGCTATATAGGATGCAGGGATAGGTGGAGTTTAATAGGGAAAGGTGATTCAGCGCAGAGTTCAGAATAACACTATGCGTTAAGTTGTTATATTATAAATGTCTTGACTGTCACTTTTGATCAATTGATGTATCCTTGCTAAATAAAAGTATTTAAGGATGTAATGATTCACTCAACTGACAATCTGATACTGTTTTCCCACACTCTTATATGATTTTCCCACAATTTTAACAAAATGAAAATGTCTTTTTATCATTTCTCAGACAAAATGCAGCTCATTTCTTTGTGATATTGATATCTTTTATGTCAAATAACAGAAATAAAGTGACATTTTAAAACAAATCCAAAATCAAATAAATACATAAATGAATAATGCAAATAAAATAAATCTCTTCATATAAAAAAAACTGGTCTTCACCTGGGCTTGTTCGTCGCTGATTTTTATTTTTTTTATTATTTAAGAAATATTAGCATGCTGTCCTCGTCGGGCATCCCGAGTTCGAATCCCAGCTCAAGGACTTTTCCCGATCCCGCCCCCTCTCTCTCTCTCCCACTTAGGACAATGTAGAGCTGACAGGAAGCTATCTGTATAGTATTCAGCATCCAGTATTCAGGTACAGAAATTGAATAATCAAATGTAAAATAACACTGCATAGTTTTTATAAATTAAATCTAACAAATCTGTGTTAAAGCTACAAAAGTGATTTTTCTTTGTTTTGTTGTTTGATTAACGTTCATAACACAGAAAGCAACAGGAACATTAAACTGCTGTGAACCAATATACTGTTACACATCCGTTTTTTTTCTCAATTTTTTCCCTTCACCTAAACCATAAGCAACTGTGTTTACAAGGATACTTGCAGAGCACAGTATTTCAGGCACAAATAGACGCGAACAGAAATCAGTGTTCACGTGCATCTGCGTGGCTCTCACGGTGTCTACACCGGACGTGAGCGGCGCGACGTGACGCGACAAAATACAATAGAACCCATTATAATCAGTGATGCTGTATGACTGTCTACACTGGATGCGGCGCGACACCACAAATCCCGACAGTAAACTGATGCCGCGATCTATTTATGACGTACTGACACAAAGTTCAAATGATGGGCATCGGTCGCTTTGTCGTGTCCAGTGTAGACAGACTTTGGGGCCGTTGACATGTCGCACATGTTTACTGTATTTTTAATCGAATAAATGCAGCCTTGTTGAGCATAAAATACTTCTATTTAAAAAACATAAAAACACTTACTCAAAACCTTTGAAAAAAAACCTCAAAACTCAAAAAAAGACAACTCGCATGATAACTTAACGCCATTTTAGAAATAAACTAATTATCGTGAACAATGAATCACACTGTTTAAATCATTTAGTATTACATACTGCTTGTTTCCATCCTATTTTAAAAATAGTAGCATAAGCAGTATGCTATTCCATTCCAAACACAGTCTGTCAGTTCCTCTGAGAGAAGGGTGTTCAAGGGTGGATGAAGTCCGCACTCAGCGGTCAGCATAACTCTCTGACCTGTCATTGCTCCAGGGCTCCAGAAAGTCAGAAGAAAGTGTGCTGACATAAGGATTAGCTGATGTCAAGAAGTCAGATAAAAGTTGTGTCATGTTATGTTTGAACGACCTTGAGTCGCACCATATTTGAGTCATATGTAACACTAACACTGCAACTGCGAACACCATTTCACTAGCATGTGACACACTTCTGTCAGCACTAAAAGAAAGCTTATATTCTACTCTGACATAGTAGTTTAGGTTTGACACAGTTTTAATTTGCAACCGATAACCATGGGGTAAATTTAGAAGCAATTCAAGAAAATGTGGTATGTTTACAAAAACAAACTCATAGGCATATCATTTTACTAAGCTAATCTAAAACTTTTTAACTTAATTGAATTACCCTTGAATTCCACTTAGAGTTGTATCTTTCACATCTCTTTGGCCTGATTTCTGATAGCCACAGTAAACTCTTCAGGTGGTAGCCAATGGGGATAAAGCTTCAATAATTAGTGCCACATTACTAGACAGGGCACGGTGCCACGAAACAGGACCACAATCCTCTCGTTCACCTCATTCCAGCGAAACAATCCCTCCGTCTTTGTTGGTATTTAAGCTCTGGTGCGTCTGAGCAGGAGAAACACAGAGTTACTGTCTTGAACTTCTGGAAGCTATTATAGATGCCTCCTTCAATATCTTGCTCATGCCAAACTACACACCTATAACCTGTCCCATCACCCCACTGCTTCTACACCACCTCCTTCATCTGTAAATGATGAGGTCCTACAGCAAGAACTGGTGATGTATAAGGAGATCAAGGAAGAGTGAAACAGGTATGTATTCAAACAGCACAGTGGTGAATATTGATTCATGCAGAAAAAATTTATAAATAAATATTTTTGCCCCATTCAACATGACAGTACAATAATAATAAGAATAATAATAACAATAATAATAATGTTATAAATAAAAAAACAATAAAAACATTACTATATTAGTACTACAGTACTGTAAAAAGAGTATTTATAATAATACCAAATACAATAAATCAATACCTGACATAAATACTATGCAATAAAAACTATAGCACTGTACAGAGCATTAATAATAATAATAATACTATAAAAAATATAAAATAAATAATACAGACATTAATATTGCAATATAACTATAAGTAATAAAAGAGCATTTAATAAAATATACTAATAGTTATGAAATAATAAAAAACCAATAAAAAAATATTCCTGTGTAGTACTACCAAAAAGAGTATTTATTAATACTAATAATAATAATAATAATTAATATAAAAAAACAGAAGAAGAAATATATTACTATGCCCATATAAAACTTAGTGTGTAAAAGATATTTAATAATAATAATAATAATAATAATAATAAATAATAATGCAATAATACAAAAACAATTAAAATAATAGAAAATAGGTTCTGTTATGGCCCAAACCAATAAAATTGCCCTAATACTATTTCTGTACTAGTTTTGTAAATAATTGAAACACTAAAATCTACAATCAGTTGTTTAAAATGCTACCAAGTGATTTAGGGAATCACAACATTGTATTGTACAGCTACGAAAAAATATATATATATTTATTTAAAGATTTGCTAGAGCTTAGATTTAACAGTGTTATAAAATTGGTGTTTTTAGTGAATGTCAGATGATGGTAAAACGTCATCTGAAATGTAAAAAAAAAAAAATTAAATTGAAAAAAAACAAAACGGAATAAATTATTTAACTTTTAAATCTGAGCAGGTCATACCGATTATTATAGTGGTTTATTTTTTTTATTTATTTGTTGGTAGCAACAAGAGGTTGAGTAAACAATGAATTTTCACTTTTAGTGAACTATTCCTTAAGAGTGATACTTTAAAATTGAGGAAAAAAACAATGCAGTGGGTGGTGGTGAAATGTGAAAGTTAACAAAACCTGATGTGACATGATGATGGCGATGCACTGCTAAACAAACACACTGCAGGCGTTCTGCAGAGAGACGCGCTGTCAACTGACTCACTGAATAAACAAACACTTAATAAGTCCTAATGCCAAAGAAAACTTTATCTTCCCCCTCTCTCGTGAGCCTAAAGCCTCCTCCATCATGCTAACACCATTTTATTTTGAGAATTATGGTCATGAAGTTGTCACACAGAACACAGAGCCAACAACCACAGCAGGAGAAACTGTGGACTGCATGTATAGTGTTTTGTGGACTGAATTATTGAAGGTGAGTGTAATGGATGCTGTACAAACACACAAGGCCGCTTTGATGCTGCGCTGAGGGTTTGCTGCTCGTCCTCAGCCTGCCAAACCCAGAAACCGTGACAGAATAATGCCCATACACAGCGCCAACCAGGAGATAAGCCAATACAAATTCAAAACAAATGGCTGTAGAGCCTCACCTGGGTGTGTTTCGCCGTCTCTATAGGTACGTGCCAGTTTAAACACGGGCAAATCATCTGAGTGAAATGAATAAATGAGGCATTTTGCTGGAATAACATTTCATTACACGCTTACAATGCTTGCAACAGCCCTGAGAGCAATGTTACTTGAACCACTAGTCATCAGAGAGGATTGTGGGATTTGTTTGACTGAGGTTTGTAATGCTTCGTCATTTTCAGTAAATTTAAAGAAAGCGACTGAAGTATAAATACACGACCATTCAACAGTAGAATTTATGTTTTTAAATGTCTCATGCTCACCAAGTCTGATTTGATTTGATCGAAAACACTGCAAAAACAGTGACATATTATTGTTTTCTATTTGAATATATTTTAAATGGAATTAATTCCTGTGAAGCAAAGCTGAATTTTATAACATCATTATTCCAGTCTTCAGTGTCACATGATCCTTCAGAAATCATTCTAATATGCTGATTGGCTGCTCAAGAAATATTTCTTATTGCTGTCAGTTACAGAAATCAAGATACATTATTTTAGGATTCTATGATGAATAGACAATTCCATTGCAATCGTCTGTAACAATGTCTTTACTGTCACTTTTGATCAACTTAATGCATCCTTGCTGAATAAAAGGGGGGTAGAAGGACAGTAACACTTAGTATTTAAGCAAGAATGTGGTATGTTTTAGTTTTTGCAGGTGTTTAGCTCATGTCACCCATGACACTGAAGCAATCAGTCTTGTTCACATTGGCGGTGAACAGACACACACTCAAACGGTGTCTGGTGTTTCACCGTGGTCCTGGTTCCCCTCTGCTGGCTGTCTATCTGCCTCACTGAACATCTCCACATGTGTGATAAGAAGACCAGAGCAGGAGGGCTTGATCTCTGACCTGTGAGCTAAATCTGAGGGAATAAATCACTAAATATATATAGGGGTGTGTGTGTGTTTTAGACTTCATTTAAAGCTTAGTGACAAATAAACACCAAAACACAAAACCCACACAGGATGTCTTCTCTTCTAATCCAACACAAAATCACAACGTCTTCTAAATGTAACAAGCCCTCCTTTTAATTGAAGCAATTACGTACTATTTTATCTTAACCAATTTAATAACTAAAAACTAAAATCAATTATTTAAAATGCTACACATGAACTCAGACATCACAATATCACAATGTACTGTATGAAAAATAGACATTCATTTTTAGATTTGCTAAAGATTACATTTAACATGTTGCATGTTATGGCACAAATGTTATTGTATTTACATTAATTAATTATATAATAACACTAGCCTATATATTACCCTAAATACAGCATGCTAATGCATCTTGGTGGCACAGAAAAACACAAACTACAGTTTGAGTACATTTGAACATGTAACTATTCTTCCAAGAATCCCTCCAGAGGGCAGCATAAAGTCATGAAGCAATGCAAGATTGCATCCAGCATTGATGAATAAATGGCCAAAATGTCTATGATAACAGCTACATCATGGCATAGCATATAAGGCAGTGCAAACAGCATCTACGTATAAAGATAAAGGGAAAAAAAATAAAAATATATCAATAACTAAACATGTACACTTGTCCATATAGGCCTATAGCCAGAATGTGTTAGAAAGGCATTGACGGAATCCTCCATTAAAGCGTGCTGCTGCTGTCTCTGAACCATAATAATCTTATATACAGGCTTTCACGCTCTTTGATAAAGCAGTGTAAACAATCCTGACACTAAGCCACGTTCTTCAGGCAAACATCTTTTACAAGATGATGGCACAGAGGCCATTCAGCTGGTAAACATTTTGGCATCCTGTTTTTCTGAGCTTAATAAAGTTAGACAAATAGAGTTTTAATAGTTTGTTTTGCTTAGTGTAGACCACAAATGACACCTTCTGTTATATATTCTATAGTATTACACACACATCTGTCCAAAGCTCTGCAAGGCCTTCTGGATTAAGTGTCACACACACATTCTGCAGTGCATGTAGAACATATGCCTCAACACATCATGGAGCACACAGGCTCATTTGGTTTGAAGCACTCCCAAAGGTGAAAACTTCAAATAACTGCGCTCTGGGCATATATTCTCAGTGTCAATGGTCTGCACCATGGAATCCTGCCCAGTTCATTCATCACACAACCATTAATGCACTCGTTCATAGATATGGACATTTACAACACACATCTGTGTCCACAGAGCAGTCTGTAGGGTAATCAGAACGACCTCTGACCTCTAGACACTATACATGACCAGCCGTCACCTTTAAGCGTGAGTGAGTTCAAAAGTCCATAAGGGAAAACAAGGGAAACAATAATTATTACGCTTTCAGTTTCGATACCTAGTTCCTTTTTACCCTCACCTACAAACATGAATCGGTTCCTTGCATTTCTAACAGCTGAAATATGGTATAGCTGGATTTACAGAATGCTATAAATGCGTTTATAGAGTCATTTAGCGGCTATGGCCTAGTGGTAAATCAACTCTATGGCAAGCTCCGGATTTTTAAACTGGTAAATGCAGTACCAAACTCTACCACCAGATGGCAGACATGTCTTTTGTTTTGTTTACAATAACCAAAACTAGATCTTTACTGTTTACTGAGGAAAATGTCCAAAACCTGATACTGAGCTATAGCGGTTGCTGTGAGGTTGCCAGGGTGTTCTGATCTGGTTTATAGGCGGTAGCTTAATAACAAAGGACTTTGTGATATCCCCAAATTTAGTTGATCTGAAAGAGAAAACTGACCACAGTAGAAGTTTTAGCTGCTATATTCCTTGGCATTATTAATTGTGCTCAGACATATTTCATGATGTTTACAATTGAGATGCCATAGAAGTGCCTGTGTTCAAGCATAGGTTTTGGACCTCGAGTTACATATTAATTTGTTTGCTATGGAAGGAAACTCTGCAATGTCAAAGAAATATATTTTAAAAAGTTGTAAATATTTTTGTAAGCTTTTCAAAGTTCACAAGAAAATGCCATTTCAGTTTGTTCAACTGAAGGCTAACTTTTGCAGCAAAGTGGTCTAACATTAAGCATCTTTTTTCCAATGAGAATTTCAGGCAGGCGAATAAGGTTGTGCTTACCAAAATCCAGTTACTCTATTCACACTCGCTCTCAAATGGAACCGATGTCAAAGCAGATCTTAGGCATTCATAGCAAAGTGATGTGTTGTGGTAATGGATGAGACGTGACATCAACTTCCCATACATGAAAGAAAAGAACCTGCAAACATGTAACAATTCTTTGAATAATTCGCACACTGCTTTAATTACCTTTTGCTGATAAATACGGCCCAATACACCCCTGGCATAATCAAATCATTTTGATAATGACGCGTTATATTGTTTCCGATCAAAAGACCCAACGCTGTCACGATTATAAATGAAGGAAACAACTTACAGTAAACGTAGCAGTCCCATCTAGGCTACAGAATGTAACCCACACAAACATTCATAAACGAATGGAGAGCCCCATTCCATCTAACATCGACTTATCTGTGTGTAGAAAGTCAATTTTCCAGTCCTTCACTATGATAAAGCCACAGTTATTCAATATTTCACTTTTTATTGTTGAATATTTTGGATATTGCAGCCACACTTGCACCTGTGGCGTTCACCATAAACAGACACGATGACGCTAAAGAGATAATGAAAGTTGATTGGTTAGAAAAGTTACAGTTGATGATGATTGGTTAATAAAGAGGAAGGCTAATTTAATCCATCCCTAATTTTGCATTTTTAATGTATTTATTGAATATTATAATTGTAATATAAAAATCTTATTTATCCATTGATAGATAGATAGATAGATAGATACTGTAGATAGATAGATAGAATCGTTGCTCAACTTCATCATGTATCATTAAATGACATTGTATTGTTCTGCATGGATTATTGTGTCAGTAATTTCCCCCTGAACATTACGCTTTTGCTTCTCTCAGCAGTATCATGAGTTTCATGGTAGAGAACCCACTGAACTCCAGCATGAGAGGAAAGACTAATAAGACAAGACAGGGAGAATTTTTCCCTGGGCCCAGGGCCCCAGGTGCAGCGGCCAGAGGACCTAGAACACAACGACACTGCCAAGGCAATCAGAAACAAGAATGCACCCAGCGGTCCAGCCCTCAGAAACAGGTTCTTCAGAAGAGACATTTATTTGAACAGCAGAATGCATGCCAGAAATGAATATTTTACAGCAGCATTTTCATGTCTTTGTCCCTCGTTTCCAGTTCAGGAGAGTCCCCGTGAAAGGTCTAAGCAAGGCAGGTGACCTTTTCTGCCCGATGTCCATTCAAACAGAGCCAGCCAACCGAGTTCATACTGTTGAGTTTTGCATCTGAAATCATTTCATTTACAGCAGTTTCCTGTTGGTTATACATTTAGCTACAAAGGGAGACAATTCATCAGGCAGAAATTATGCCCGTCGATAACACCATCTGTCATTATTAGAATTTTAAGCACCACCTGGAATCCAACGCCAGACAAATCACTCATTAACAAGAGCAGCTACTGTAAACGAGTATAGAAATGAGTGGTGCTGTAAATTCACATGCAGTTTGTACACAGTGGCATATATTTTGGACCATTTTTTCCCCATAAATAGTCTATATGTTCACAGCTACATTCAGATATATGTGTGCTGTAGGTGTGAGCGTGTGTGTGGCCTCAACAAGAAGGGTCAAAAATGACTTGATAAAACTAATTCGGTGAAAGTAGGACTTCTCAAGGAGTCTGTGAGTCCGGTCCCAGCTGTGTTCTCTCTCTGATCCCAGCAGTTCCAGTCACACAGCTGTCCCTTCCTCAGCCAAGGGACAGGCTCGGGATATTATATAACAGTTTGTCCTCCTTTGCCCTCTCATATTTAAAGTCAACAAAAAATCAAAACCAACCCCCTTTACTCTCTCAGTACAAGTTTTTGGTCTTATTGCATGGTTCATGATTAAGTCCATAAGTTATTCCAAGGGGGAAAAAATAGTCTGTTTTCGTAATCCCTCTTAAAAATGTAATGAAATGTAAAAATCTGAGCTACGAATATACGAGTAGTGTAACAATGGCGCCACCCATTGGTTAAAACCTTTGTGACATTATAATAAACATTTTATTATGTTTATTATTTTATTTGATGAGATTGATAGAAATTAATCATTTCCTTTTCTGACATCTTCTTTGTGGATTAAAATGTATAAAATTATGATTCATGCTGATTCACTCAGAAATGTCACGTTATAGTAGCATAAAGTGTTCCAGACATACTATATTTCCATGTTGACTTCAAATATGGCCTTGAATGTCACATAAAAAAGGAGGGCCTTGTAAAAAGCAAAAATGAAAATCTAAACTCCTTTTTAGCAGTTAATATTGCCATAAACAGAATTATTCTTCAGCTGAAAAACAGTCGTATACTCTCTATAGTGGTAGTGTGGATTGGTTTTTCATAAATTCTGTTTTTGTACATGTAGTGAAAGCCAGTATTTCCCCAAGTATGCGTGACAAACATGAAAAAAAGGAACATACGGCAATACCCCTTAACAAATGCCACCGTATTTCATATACTTGACCACAATGCTTTTATATAAATGTGAATGTGAACATAGACCAAAATCATATCAACAAATAACTTAACTGAGGAGAAACAGTTAGTGAAGAGGGCTTGTTTACCCTCATGGTGCAGTGGTTTACAATGAAGACAACTAATAATAAAATTAATCTATTATGCAATATTTTAGATATACTCTGGCACAGTACAAAATTAAATATTAATCTAAAAAAAATAGCAGAAAATATTTTTAGTTGTTTTTCTTGTCAGGAAGAGCTTATTCAGAGGAACAACACAGTTCCATTAATGGATTTGCTGAGGCGTTGCTTTTGCAGCAGATACAAATAGAAAACACAAGGAGGAAGATAGAAAGAGGGGGAAAGAAAAAGAAGAATAAATCTTAAAGAACAATTCTAATTAATGAATACGTACATAAACAGAAGGGCCTACCGTTCCGATACAAAGATATACAGTATATGTTAAGGTCAACACACTCTATACACATAATATCACTGACAAATTCATTACCCAGAATGCACTGGGATTGTGCTTCAGCTAAATGGAGGTTAAACAGTGGTCTTTCAGCATCCATGTTTTGTCCCTCATAAAATGAAACAAGGTTTTTATACAGACTGAAACCTGTCTCACAGTATATTTTTGTATTTATGTCATATTTACAGGTATTTCAGTATCTGTTAGCATCTTGTGTCCGGTTACGTCCTCTCAGAGTTCGAGTCTCAATACGTGTGAATGAAGATGTGCTCTGGTTCATAAGTAAATCTCTCAAACACACACTACAGGAAGTGGAATTCCGCTCTTCCTGTCTCCAGTCTCAGCAGAAGTCTGTTTGATTTCCTCATCCTTTTTTATTTAGGGTCCATGTCACACGCTGCGGGGCACCCGCTGCATCTCGTGGGTCCTGCGATTGCGTCCTTTCTTGTTTTCTTGTAGCAGCTTCCACTTACTGGTGTGTGATTGGCTGGAGTGGATGAGCTGGCTGGCGTGTGATTGGCTGGTGTGCAGCAGATTGGCTTTCTGCCTACGCTGTTTCCGTTCTCTTTTCCAAACCTGCTCGCAGAGCTGGTCGACGCTGTTCGGGCTCGGCGGGTTGATGAGGGACAGGAAGTCGCGGTACCACATCTTGCCATTGGCCGGGTCGTTGCTGTCGGGCGTGTCTCGGTGCAGGAGGTCATCCAGGTGTTCGGTGGGAATGATGTTGAGTGTGAGGCGGAGGAGGGTCTGGATGAAGCCGTGTTCGACAGCGTGGCAGTAATACACACCCGAGTCCTTCTGATGGAGGGTTCGGATCAACAGACCCTGTTCTGTGCCCAACACCCGCTCACCTGACTTTATCTAAACAAAACACGTAGACATGTGATCAGATCACATGTTTTGAGTACTGTAAACATCATTGACAACAACAGTGCCTGATTCTTGTCAAATATAAGTTTATTTTTCGTGACTTTTGTAATGTGATCCATATCTCGACACCAAATTATAAAAATCAACATTCGTGACAGCATGTTGATCGACATAATTTAATCCAATATCAAATTGTGTTACAGCATGGAATACAACTGAAAAACAGTTGTTACAGTATTTATGTATTAGCATTAATATTTTTTTTAAACTTGACAACATTTGATATGTAATGCATATCCATGTATATTTAAACAAATTATGTTGCACCGTTCTGTCTGCTCCTTTTTATAAAATTATGAATATGTACAATACAATTATGAATACATACAGTGCAGTATATCAGGGTAAATCAATCACACAATTCTGAGAAATTTTGAGTAAGATTGATGGAAAGCTTGCATGAATTCTGACCTGATATTTAACTGATCTAATTGCAAAAATCTAATTTGTAGTTGATTTATTTATCAACTGGACATTGAAAAAGTCAGAGTCAATGTGCTTTTTCTGTTCAAACAGCCATTGGTCATACATTTATTTGTTCTATTTTTGTGAAAGGAATTAAAAATAATAAGTGAAGGTAATTACGTAAATAAATAAATAAAATGAATGAGAAATTATATTTAGATTCTATTTCTAGGTTATTTAAATAAGCACATATGTAACCCTGATCCTGTGAGTACAAGGTCAGATGTTTTTGCTTCCATTAAAGCACATGATGCTCTTTCCTTGATGGATAATTTTTAAATCCTGCTGGAGATCATGATCGTCAGGTATGAACAGCTCGATGTCCATGCGGCTCAAGCGCTGCTGTCATTTGAGTAAAAGAGGGACAAACCAAATCCTAAGAACTCTAAAATAATGTTAATTTTTCAATTCAGCTTTTTACTTAACTTGTTATGCTGATAACTGGTCTTTTGGCCTCCACTGTATACATAACAGAACATACCTCTTGTTTGCGGTCCTCTCCATGTCTCTGAAATTGCCAGTAAATAAGGGCACGCTGGGATTTAGGACTGCACTCCAGAAAAGAGCTGCTGTTTTCAACCCCGTACACCGTCTTATCCAGCAAACCCCTCTCTCCGTCTGCCTCATCTGCTCAAATAGACAAGGAAACAACAGAGAAAGAAGTGAGAAATCTTGATTCTGAGACAGACAGGGCATCCAGTAGTGAGAATACAAACTGATAGTTCAGACCATATGCTATCACACTAGTGAAGTCACACCCAGCATGTCTATATCACACAGCTGTGTGTCTCTCAACATGTTTCAGGTCTATAGGGATCCAAGGCCAAGAGAGACCAAAAAAAGCGGCATCTATTCCTCAGTCTCTCATTTTCCTCTGCCATCCTTTTAAGTCTGAACTATGAAACGTCAGAGCGGAGTGCTGTGGGTTAGCGGTGCCACTGTAATGAGGTGTTTCCGACACAGGAAATCTGTGTGTGGTCTCCATGAATGTGATCACACATTGATAATAATACGAAATGCACCAAAATCAGCATATAAGAATGATTTCTGAAGGATCATGTGACACTGAAGACTGGAGTTATGATGCTGAAAATTCAGCTTTGCATCACAGGAATAAATTATATGTTAAAATATTTAAGATTGTAATAATATTTCACATTACCGTTTTTATGATCAAATAAATGCAGGAGCATGAGAGACTTCATTCAAAAGCATTCTTATAGAAACTTTTGAACAGTAGTGTACAGAATATCTACACTGACGTGTGGAAGTGCATGTTCTGGAGCCTGTATTATTGCAACATCTGTGAAACCGTTTCTCAGCAGTTAAATATGTCATTAACATAGCAGAATGAGGCTTTTTAGGCTGTGTTTCATTTCAGAATTAAACACTAACCTGGCATGTATAGCATGTATGCAGAGCTTTCATTAAAAACCATTATGAACAGTTGCAATTATCTCTTTGGCTTCAAAATGTAAGTTTCTCCACACATCCTGAATTTTATTTTATGAAGATGTAATGTAATGTAATGCAGATGCAATGCATACAATCTGCATACAATCTTGCTGAATGCAATCTCCAAACTTTTGAACGGTAGTATATATCAGTCTAGTTATCATGTAAAGACCTTGCAGAAAATGATGGACTGTGTAGATAAAAATGTACAATCATTAACCCACAGTAACAGTGTGTTGCTGCACATACAGTAGTAAATATATGCTTTGTGATTGCACTGAGATCTTCCAGTATTACCGTGATGCTGTAGATCTGAACACTGAGTCAGAGGGTCTCCGTTCCTTATGTCCTGACGCCTCGTTCTCCTGCGAACGTACAACACACATCGCAGAAAATTAGAAAGGGCAGGTGAGCGTGAGCACACTGAAACTCACATATCCACTCCTACACACATCTGTCTCACAGAAAAGCTCTCACTATATTATGCTCAAAGTAAATCAAACACAGCTCCACATGAGCATGCGTGTGTCTGAAATGGAACCTATTTCAGCTCTGGGCTGTTTAGTCTCTAACCTTTATGAAAAGACGTATCATGCAACATATGTCCTGAGACATCTTGTCCTGAATGTACCTTTGAGGCAACTCCATAATGCTGGCAATATGTGAGGCCTTTTCAGCAGCAGTGGCGCACAAAGAACCTCTCTGAGAACCTCGTCCACAAACATATTACTTGCTACTGGAACATGACATGGACTGTAAACGTGAGACCTGACCTGTTCCTGTTTTGGAAATTGAAGATGAAGTATTAAGTAGGGGTATGTTTGCTTTTGACGGCCCGAAGGAGATGAGCTTAAACAGTGAAAACGATAGTGGTGCTAATAAGTGCTACAAAGGACAGCTGGGAAATCCAATGAGATTATGATGGACACCTCAAATAAGGTCAAGAACTCAAAGATGAAATGACAGCATTGTGACTTCTAATGTTCTAATATAATAGTTAAACTGACATTAAAGGGATAGTTGACCTAAAAATGAAAATATTTTTCAATCAGCACGTGTTATTCCAAAACTGTGACTTTCTTTCATCCGAGGAATACAACAGGAGATACATCAAGTATTACCAGGGACCGTCAAGCAGAGTTGTTGTAAACTAAATTGTTAACTAATTGTTGACTAAATTAACTGAAACTAAAACTAGTAAATAAATGCTTTTGCTATTTAAAATAAAGCTGAAATCAAATAAAATGTATGTTGTATACGTACAACTTAAACAATTTAAAAATTATAAATGTTGTCTTGACAACTAACTGAAATATAGTTCAAGTGAAGCACTAAAATTAGTAAAATAAAAACCAATTGAAATAAAAATCAAGCTAAATATAAATATTAAAAACTAATAACAATGACAAAATTAAATTACTAAAACTTAACCTTAAATTAAAATAAACATAAAACAGCTTTGTGAAGCTGACAGAAATCGAAGTCAGTATTTGCTAAAAAAAAAAAAAAACAATCTTCTAAATTTTGTATTGTATGGCTTCAGAAGACTTAGAATGCAGTGCAGAAGTCTTTATTTATTTGGTACTTCTTATTGACTTTTTTGTGTCTTTTGTCAGTCCTTAGCCAATATATGTATTTATTATGTACAGAAAAGAGCAGCTTAGACATTCTACTAAACATCTCTTTGAGGGGCCGAGCTTTTGTTTTCCCACATAAGTAAAGACAACAGGTTTGTAATAATATGTGGCTAAATAAATGGTGATTTTCATTTTGGTGTTAATTTTTGTGTCAACTACCAGTTTTGTTATTGTTAAATAAAAGTATAAAAAAAAATTGCGTTTTTGTTAATTTATAAAAAAATAAAAATAAAAAAAAATTTTTTAATTAAAATTTAAATATTAGATTTAAACAAAATGTAAAAATTGGCAACTGACTAAAATAAGTTGAAGAATTAAAATGACTAAAACTGAAATACAAAATAAATTAAAGCTAAATACAAATATTTAAAAAACACTAATAAAAATGACAAAAACACAAAATTAAAATGTAAACTGAAAATATAAAAATAAAAGGGTTTTTGATATACAGGTCATACAGGTTAGTAACAATATGTAGCTAAGAAAGTTTTCATTTTGGTGTTAATTTTTGTCAACTACCAGTTTTGTTATTGTTAACCGAAAGCATAAAAAAAGGTTTTTGTTAATTTACAGCTGAAATAAAATAAAATATTAGATGTAAAAAATGTTATATATATTTTGATATAGTAGCAACCCAAAATAATTCAGAAACCCATTGTGGAAAATCACAGTTCATAGAGCATCTTTTACATCTTAGGTCAACTTTGCAGTGTTTCTGCGTTCCTCATCGTACCTCTTAGCAGTTGGAAAGTATCGGGAACACTGCGAGCCATCCCAGGCACAGTAAGGATCACGTGCCAGACAGCACTCAGCGCAGGCCTTCCCGTACACGTCACAGCGATGCAGCGGCATCTGAGACACCCCAATGGTGGATCCAAGATAGAGCTGTTGCTGTAAAGATAGAGCAGAGAGATTGACACTTACTTAAAACAATGATGGCAAAGTTTTGATGGTCTGTGCTGGTGAGATCGCCGAGTTAACGACTGTTTCGCTGAGAATACGGGAACTTTCTCGGGGCTTGCACGCAACTGTTTAATTATGTATCCCTTCAGATAACCTCCTAAAGTCTGCTTGATTATTCACACCATCTAAAGGAGAGCTCACGCTGCAGTCCTGTGTGTAAAACCAGCTGGTGTGTGTGTGAGACGGTGTGTGTGTGTGTATGTGTGGCCTCTAATGGCAGTACCTCATGTTGCCGTGTTGTGTGAGTGACTGTGACAGCAGCCCCTGCTCTGCGTAATGTAGCTTGAGGCCAAGCAACGAGTGTGTAACCCAGCCTGAGTGTGAGAACTGTGCTGGGTTTTTTGGTACATGATAAATCAGGCTGGTCTATATCACCTCTGTCAACAAAATGCAGTGCAGCATGACAATTTCCCCACAAAATGCCCAGTGCTAACTTGGCTGACCAGTTCACTATTTTTTAAAAACCTCACATGCTATGCTAGTTGTGCACTTACAGAGATCACATATTAGACTTATTGGGTCTTGTTGTGAGCATTGATTTTTACACAAAAATAATGATTAATTAACAAGTTTGCATTTAAAATTAGGATAATATTTAGGATCAATTCAAGATATACAGTATGTCTGCAAAAATCACAGTGGTTAAAAAATCCCATCTTCCAGCCTTACACCATGTTACCTTTGTCGGTGCACGTGTGACTCACATACCTTCCCCTCGAATGTATTTTATGTTAACTTTTATTTTCACAGATTTAATATCTAACATTCAACTCTCTATGGGGTTGGTAAGATTTTTTTTTATGTTTTTGAAAGATTTTATGTTCACACGCCTCGCATGCAATTATTTGATCAAAAATACAGAAAAACAGTAATATTGTGAAATATGATTACAATTTAAAATAACTTTTCTATTTCAGTATATTTTGAAATGTAATCTATTGTTGTGATGGCAAAACTAAATCTTCAGCAGCCATTACTCCAGTCTACAGTGTCACATGCTCCTTCAGAAATCATATTCATTATGAAAAATCTATTTTAATATTGATTTGGTGCACAAAATATTTACTATCATTAACAGTTGTGCTACTTAACATTTTTGTGGAAACAGTGATGCACTGCAGTGATTCATACACACACACACACATTTTTGTTCTTTCTTTTTTTTTACAGAATAATTTGGATTAATCAATGTTAGAACAAGGGTAAGAACAAATTTACACACGTTATGGATTTCTGTCCACTTGTACAAAAGTATAAGTGAATAAGACCTATTGTGATCTATAAATTATTAGGCCTATTTTGCTCTTTTAAATTCACTCTTTTCCTCAGGCTTGCTTAATGGAATTATGTTTAATACTGCCACTTATTTGAATTGCTTTCACCATCTTTATTACATTAAGAGATCAGTTGTTTTCAGTTCTAATAATACCAACCTGCTTTGTGGAGAGTTCCATAGCAGTAATAGCTGTTGGTTCCTGTAAACAAAATAAGTGTTTTTAATGCTCTATATTGTCTATCACCAAAATATTACAAAATATTTCTTAGCATGAAAAAGAGAAAATAATACAGCTTAAAAATAGTGCATTTGGAGTGTTTTAGTTGAATAATGCTACAGCGTAGAATGTAAAGTACTAGTAGATAGAAAAAAAATCTTAATAATAAACCAATTAGAAATAAATCAGTATAATAAACTCTGTAAACCCACTCTGAACACAGTCATCTCTTCCAACAGGACTTCTTCAAGATCATGCCATGTTCCTCTGGGGATAGAAACCACCTTAAAAACTGTGCCCATGTCTACGGTAGAAAAAGAACATAATTAACTTGAGCTTTACATACAGTATATGGTTTAAAAAATTACAGAAATCTAATTATTTAAAAACTTTATTCCACTCACCAGTGCCAATAAACATGACATCATACTGTCCATCCTCTGCCTCCACCCTGTCCACCACTATCTGTGTGAACTGATAGTCAACATCGGTTTTGATTATGATTGGACGGTTGTTGATGGGGAACACTGGGTTGTACATGGCCGGATGGCTTCTGGCAAACGTGATAACATCGTCAGGAAAGTCCTTTGTTGATTCAAAACCATCAAACGTTTTGCTGGGGCACTGTTAACATCCAAAAGAACATGTGTTCAAACCCAAGCAGGCAAGTCACTTTATTTTGAAAGTAAAATGTAAAAAGGCATCAGCACTGATTGGCCGTCTTACCGTGCCAGGTCTTGGATATGGCACTCGACCCAAAAACGGTACCCATTGGTAGTTGGGTCCATCTCGGTGGGCAAAGGGGCCCAGAAACACCCTCCTGATATCCGCCATACTGTACATACACACCGCTGAGCCCTTAAAGATGTTACTGTAAACCCGAGAAACAGCAATTATGAGTTTTTGACAGCTTTGCCTTCAGGGACTTAAGACACAATTATCAAGGTCTGAATACAAAAAGACAGAATAAGCATTCAGGCTTAGTGGGAAATTTGGTGTAAATTGGATGTTTTAATACCTGGATGTTGTAAATACAGCATAGATAATAGGGTTTTTGGGATCCTTGGAGCTCATGAGAAAAACATCCTCTGAAAACGATCAAAACAAAATTTAGTGAGTGGTCAACCAAATATGCCAAAATAGAGACGTACAGCAAAATACGAAGGCATTGTCATAGCATGGGTCACTTACGTAGTTCATCAAAGTGTGTGTCGATGCCGTTCAGGCCAGGAACGGAGCAGATTAAACGGGCCTTCAGGAAGGTGGTCCATTTGTTCACCAGACTCCTGTGGCCTCCAAAATCATTCTGTCAGGGACAAATTAAAACGTACTTGTATCATTTTACTTATCATGTTTACTTCAGACATGCCGATGTGTAAAAGAATATAATTAGCAGCAATTTTCTTTTTTTCTGAAGAAGGGCTGTGTGCCATTCAGAATTGAACAGAGAATCCTTTTTGAATTCCATTTGAATTGAGGAATAAAACAGGAACTAGAATTCAAATTCAAATTTGAAATTTAAGGAAGTTAAATTAGGAAATTCAAAGAAATTCTTATAACCCCTATACATTTTAACAATAAAAAATAAAGTTTATCAATACAAACTCTGAATTTTAAAGTGACATTTTAATTTGAAAGTTTAAAAAAGAAAAAAAGTAGTTTAAAAATTGTAAATATTTATGGCCTAGTGCGGATGAACTTTTCACTTCCCAGAATACCATCTGTATGTATTTTGTTGAATTTATTTGAACTAAAATTCAGTAAATTTCTGTGGGGCATTGCCAATTCAAATTGAATAGAGACAATTCAGTTTAAGGGATTATTCATTTCCAGAGCACAAACAAAATCTTCATTCCTATTGAAATGTGATTAAAGGGGTAATGAATAGAACTTTGTATTTTATAATGTAAAGATTTTCACTTAAAAAAAAACTCATAATTTACCAATAAAAAGCTACTTTCTACCCTGTGCCTCTTTTAAGACACTTTTCAACACTTTTTACCACATTTGCACTGTCACAGCTGCCGAGATTAACTAATTGTGAAAAGAATTCTACTGAGACATTCACGTAGTTGAAAATAAACAGCCAGCCTTGTGCTAAAGTATTAATTACCATTACGTAATAAAGCAAAATGAGTCATTTTGGCAGCTTGGTTTCAGTAAAAGCTGTTTTTAAACCAACAAGGAAGTTTGGAGATCTGAAACTTACAGTGTTTTTAATAGTACAATGACCTCTAACATGTCAAAAGATCAAGGAAAAGTAGATTTCTCAATTCATGACCCCTTTAAAGTAGACGCTCTACAACATAAAAGTCCCAAAATCATTAACTCCAGTCATCTTTAGCACAGACACCATTTATTTATAAAATTATTATTGATGATTCATTCATTTTAAAGAGGTGTGTGCATGTGTATATACACACATATGTCTACAATCTTGTTTTACGTAAAAACCTGGCAGTCGACATGTGAAACACATGAGCAAAATAAACAATCTCCTTTACTGTGAATTAATCAGCTCTAATTAGCAGGGCTGGAAAATGCGTTGCATAAACTAAACATACACTCTGCATAATAAGACAATTGTCTGTGTCGGTGAAGGGAGGATTCCAGTCATACCGGAATACCGAGCGAGCTGTAATTGAGAACACCTTTCTACCACTTCAAGCTGTAGACTCGCACTTGAGCTGAGCGAGTCTGCCAAAGTCTCACATTTTCTCCACAGAGCAGTCTTTGTTCTCTCGGCTGATGGCTCCTGTGACATTTTAGCCATCTCTTAAGTTTCACGGTGGGGGGTGAGAGCAAGGCCACAAAACAGAGGTGAAGCCAAATGCAAAAACACTGGCCGAGCCATCTAGCTACCTGTATCGCCACCATGAGGAGGAGAGGAATGGAGCAAAGGTGTTGTATGCATTACCGTAGTAAAGAGAAATCACAAATGAGATCTAGTTAATATCTCAATCGTCTCTTCTAGACTACAAGAATAAATGGAAACAGTCTCCTGTTTCTTAAAGTATTTTTCTGAGAAAAAGAGTCTTAAACTCTTGCTCAAATTTGCCAAGATATCAACAAAGTCAGAGATTTCAATATGGCATCATCAGATTGGAAAAATACTGGCAAAATATGATTGTGGTGACATTTTTGCAAAATTATATTATGTAGATTCTTGCAGGTTTTATGACATTCTCAAAGTGAAAAGTCCAGTGTGTAGCGTGTTTGGTTTTATCGATAGTGTTAACAAAAGCAAACATGAGATGTAATCGCATTTGCTGAAGCAACCGTTTAATTTGAGCTTACTTCTACAAGTCTATTATCTCTATTAGCATGATACGTGTTTCACAAGATTCATACCTAAGCGCTTTGCAGTGCAAGTGCAATGCTGTACCAGGTGTGCTACCGAGCAAGTTTACTACATCAGAAAGCCATAAACAGGGAGCTGGTTATGTGATGCAAACTTCAAAATGCATTACTTTACAAATGGTAAAAGTGTTGAGGTTGGAATTTTGCACAAATATAGGCAGAGGCATATTTTTTTCAATGATCCTAGGTTGGATCTGGGGCAAAGCTGAAACATAACTGATAACTCCAGTTTTCTGAGCTATAAAATGAGCTTAAGTGTGTGTGGACCAGCCTGTGGTGTCATGCATTTGTGGTCCTTTGGTGTATGTGCGTGTGAAGAGTATCTGTACCTTGCACAGCTGTCCGATTCTGGCGTGTGTGGCTTTGCTGATTTGCTCGCCATCAATGGCGTTCTCTCTGAAGAACAAATAGATCTTGTCGTCTTCAGGGTTGTCACTCTCTGGGATGAGATGCACACTGATAAATCTAGGATCTGGGAGGACAACAAACAAACAAAACATGAACACAAAATAATAAAAATGCATAATACAACAAAAAATAGTGTGGACCAATAACTTCAACAGCAAGAGTACTGACAGTTTTAGATTTCATTTTAAGCTTCATTGTTCATAGAGTTGAATGGGTCTGACTCTCAAATTTACATGAGTGTGTGTCTTAGGGAGATGTTAAGTGTGCATAGGCTCTATTTATGGTGTTGTGGGCCCCAGCTCTTCACAGCCTGTTTTTCATGGTTATTGCTGTATTCACAGAGGTCCAAGAGCCACATCACAAACATTTCACATGACATTACTGTGGCACCAGCTAACATTGACCTACACAGTCACCTCACCACATCTACACACACACACACACACACACACACACACACACACACACACACACCTACTATGATGCAAAACTTGTTCACTGGAGCCAAAGGCATTCATTTAATCTTTAATTGTTGCTGTGGTTAACAAAAAGAAGTGAGGAGGATTATGGGGAAAAGGCTTTGGTGTTTATATAATCCTAATTCCATCAGATGTATACAGACACACATGCAAGCACACAAAATGTGTGGTAATGATATTTGATAACTTTTAAGTTTCTGATCGAGATTAAAAATCCAGTTCTTCTGGTTAAGGAGTTATCTGTTTCTCTCTCACACATATAACTGCCTGTTTCCACAGAATAAACAGTCATTTAAACTGAATTATTACATTTGAGAATAAGAAGTAAAGTTAGAAATAAGAAGTAACATCATGTTGTGAGAAATAAATTCACAATGTATAATGTTACAATATTTACAATATTTATATTCTAACAAATGTTATTCTTTTGAACTTTCTATTCAAAGAATCCTGAAAAAAATGCAATATCTTAAAATATTAAGCAGCACAAGTGTTTTCAACATTGAAAGCAGCAAATCAGCATATTCGAATTAATTCTGAAGGATCATGTGACACTAAAGGCTGAAGTAATGGCTGCTAAAAATTTAGCTTTGCTTCACAGGAATAAATTACATTTAAATATATTAAAATAGAAAACTGTTATTTTAAACTGAAACAATGTTGCACAAATTAATGTTTTAACTGTATTTTTCAAATAATTGTCGTGTTGGTGAACAAAGGAAATGTAAAAAATCTTAGACACTTTTGAACAGTAGTGTCTGTGTACATAGTATATTTATTTGTTTGCATTAATTTAAAATATATACAAAGTTGTGTGTAAATATGTGTTTGTGTCTCACCATTGAGCCATCTGGAGTCATGCTGCTCCGTTCTGATTGGATGGTGCTTGCCTAACGTTCGGAAAATGGCAAAGTCCCGGCCCATGAAGTCAGCTGACGTCCCAGCATAAAGTTCCCCATCTGATGATCAAAAACACTAATTAAAACTCATTTTTAGGATGGTTGATGTGAGTTCAATATGGATGGCAAGAATGAAATATCAGGAGACAGGAGGAACTAGTTCAGTCTGGGTTTTGTAAACTTTAATAACAGCTCAGGTGAGGACTCAAAGAGGTGTGACAGTCAACACTCGCAGGCAATTTCACGCTCAAGGATGGCGTGAGAGAACGGGACTGTGTGTGTGTCATGAGTGACCTTTAATCTGAGATGAGAGATTTAACAGTAGAACGCTCTGCAGGTAAAGCACAAAACCAGAGGAACAGTCTGCACTGGTCATCCTCGAAGAGAGAGCATTAATCAAGGGTGTTGAGTTTCCATTCAGAACACATGAACCAGAGCAAAACACACTCCGGATTATGCACTGCCACACACCAAAATACACAAACACAGACCTGTATTATTTTTCTCTAACCAAATCTGCTTTATGCTCTGTTTATAGTTTAATTAATTTCTCAGGGTGACAAACAAAATAGCTCAGTGAAGCATAACAACTGCTATTGAGAAAACAAACATAAGCACTGTAATTATGTTATCAGCATATTTGAGTCAAAAGTTAAATTGAAAATGTAACATCAACAACATAGAATTTGATACATAAACTTTCCGTTTATTTATATTAGATACTATATTTAAATTAGATTCTGAATCCTTTGTTGTCCAAAGTGGTTTTATATTGGACCCCACTAAACAAACGACACACATTTTCTAAAAAAAAATTTAAATTAAATTAAATTAAATTAAATTAAATTAAAATTAAATTAATTAATTAAAAAATAAAGTAACATGAAATTATAATAAATAAATCCAGGAATAAATATATTAAAATAAATAATTATATTTTCGGAATTAGTCAGAGTTTACTTTTTTCACACATTATAAAATTTACCTTTGATAGATTTTTCTTCTCTGTGCATTGCACTTGTATTATGGTATCAGAAACCTATTACTTGCTTGTTTTTATAGATTATAACAATGCACAATGACAATAAAACTGAATCTAATCCAATCAAATCTAATCAAACTTTCAGAGCGGGTAATGAATCTAGACATGTGACTTTATGACCCATGTAAAAATGTGAAGTCAAGAAAATGAATTATTTTTTTTAGCTTATATAAAATACATCTACCTGTACAAACATTTAACACCCTTAAAATTAAATCTTGACTTCTAGGATTATAATGAACTTAAATATTAACCAGAAAATCAGTCGTTCATATTCAGCATCACTCACCGATCAGCATGGAAGCAGTCAGCAGTTTGGGGTCATAGGGACTCTTTCCACGGCCATTCTCAAAGCTCGATGACCCTAGCTGAAAGATGTTGTCCTGGACAGAAACGAGCATAAAATGAATCTCTGTGCAAATGACAATCCACAATGACACATTTATCAAATTTCCGTCAGATTTCTAGGCTACTCTGTGATTCGAAAAATTTTAGCATAATTTTTAGGTCTTGTCTTAGTGACCAATGCTTCTAAATAATCAAAAGTGACATAATTTGATCAAACAGAATCACCAATAAACTGAGAAAGAATAACTGATGTGGGATGGATGTACCTCCGGGCGTTTGCCCACTTCCACATAAGCACAAACGGGATGGAAGGCTCCTGTTCCACACACATACAAGTGCGTCTGATTAAACGGCTGCAGAACCTTTATGAAGTTTGAGCACTCCTCTGCAGAGAGAGAGAGAACAAAACAACATCAATTAATGATCATAAAAATGGCATTTATATTGATGTAGCCAATATTTTACCAACAGAAACTTCCAAAACAACACCTTGGACATGACAGAGAGAAAAGCAAACTAAATCTGTGGTGTTTCTATATTTCTTGATTCACAGTGGTCACTACGTTCTTAGATAAATAAACACATGCCATCTGTGTCAACAAATGCCGACAGACACAGCTTATCACTACACACACACACACACACACACACACACACACACACCAAACACAAACACACACACACACACCCCAGGTTTACTTTGTGAAAAGTGGGGACTATCCATAGGCGTAATGGTTTTTATACTACAGACTGTATATTCTATTGCCCTAAACCAACCCTACCCCTAAACCTACCCCACACAGGAGACTTTGTGCTATTTCAGATTTCAATACACTCCATTCTGTGTGATTTATAAGCGTTTTGAAAAGTGGGGACATGGGGTAATGTCCTGAAAAGTCACCTTCTCCTTGTAATACCTATGTCATACCTTTGTCATTATACAAATTTATGTCCTCTTTTGTCACAAAAACGCGTACACACACAACACACACACACCACACGCAGTGGCCCAAGAAAGTACTTGGACACTTAGGACACACTTAATGTATGAATGTCAGCATGTCAGCAGCAAATCAGCATATTAAAATTTCTGATGGATCATGTGACACTGAAGGGACTGGAGTAATGGAGGCTGAAAATTCAGCTTTGCATCACAGGACTAAATCACATTTTAAAATACTTCCTTATTCTATATTATTTTTTAAATTGTAGTAAACTTTACAGTATTAGTGCTTTACTGTATTTATGAATCAATTAAAAAATAAAATAAAAATATGACATTTGAAACAGTAATGAAAAGACGGATGTATGTGTTTAATTTGTGTTACAAGTAGTCTTATATTGGACCCACCCGGACAAACTACCACACATTTTCTAAAAAATTAAATTTACATATTAAATTTACCTAAATTTAAAGAAATTAATTAATTAAATTAAATAAATCGAATGTGTTATTTTATATATTATTATTATTATTATAAAAATGGTGACAATAAAAAAGCATACAATTATAATAATTATCCAAATAAATTTAAATAATAATTATACTTTTATCAGTCCGATAACAACATGAGTTTTTATCACTGACAGACTGGGCGTAATGATGCGTAAAATCAGCTTTGATATCACAGGATGAGACTTTTAAATATATTCTACATGCTATAAATTTAAAGTAATACATATTTTACAAATTACTGTTTTATTGTATTTATGATCAAACACATCAAATACATTTTTTTATTGATGCTAAACTTTTGAACAGTAGTGAAGACAGATGAAGTATTTGTTTACTTTCTGATTTCCAATACTTACTGAAACACAGTTATTGTGGTGACCTAAACCTGTGATTAGGACACCTGTGTGGGAACTGACTTTATACATTCACTAATAATTACCTTCATATTATCACCTTCGATATTATAGGGGTTCACTCATAGGTTTAGGTTGCATAATGATGTGTTTTGATGTCATCAGATTGTCATGCTGTAATCTGTGGACTGACTCAATCATTTCATGTTCTTTAATATTGCGTCATTCCTCCGTTTATGTCATTTCTGTGTTCATTAAACTCCTACAGCAGAATTCCACACACAGCGGCACAGCTGACCAACATACTCCCACAAAGCGCTTCATTAAAAGGAAAATATTACAACAGCTGGAGCTGTTTTTCAGCAGGGTGTTTAGTGCATTAACAGGGAAATCCTGTTATCGGCGTCCATAGCTCCCCAGTGGCCTGTACTCTCAGGGTTAGTGTGTGTGTGTGCGTGTGTGTGCGTGTGTGTGTGTGTGTGTGTGTGTGTGTGTGTGTGCGTGTGTGTGTGTGTGTGTTATTTGTCAGCTCCACTGTAGCATCTGAGCAGGGATTTTGCCTATGGAAATGTGCATGCGTGTGATGATCAGAAGCTCCTCAGTTGTGTTAAAGCCACGTGTCTGAGCAAGTCTCATCTGGAACATACTGAAGTGACTCATCTGATGTGGAAAAGGTTTACAAAAAACTATGACAACATATAATATGTGACTCAAAGATTTGGCTTTTCTACACCATCAATATTGACTGACTGATACTTTAGTTTAGCTGTATTTCTCCAACCTCCTGTCCCAACTTAATATCCCATGATAATTATATGTAACTAATTTGTATGGTGATTTCTCCCAGCAACCAGCAAACATTTGTTAATTGGATAACTCAGACTTAATTTAAACTGACATGTTTCTGCACACACCTTCATCAAGACAAAAATGCATGGTTTTAATTAAAGTTTAAGTTCTCCACTCAATGTATTGCTGGTTCACCTTCTTAATAGTGGTTTGTTACTTCTATTCACATTGCTTGATAGTGAAATTGCACAGTAACCAATAGGAAAACAGTATTTAAACAATTTCAAAAAGTTGCTTTGTCCATGCTATTGGTTTTGACCAAGCCTTATCTGAAATAAAAATAACATAAAATAAAATAAAATAATAAAATAAATAAAATAAAATAAAATAAAATAAAATAAAATAAAATAAAATAAAAGAAAATAAAATAAAATAAAATAAAATACACAAAACAAAACGATACAAAACAAAATAAAACCAATTAAAACAAAATAAAATAAAATAAAATAAATTCATTTTAATTAATTGTTTTAAATGTCAATATTTCATGCTAATTTTAATTATTTTTAAGTGTACAAATGCATTTAAAACACTTAGAAATTACAACTGTGAATGAAATAAAATTAATTAAACTAAAATAAAATAAAATGTTAAAAATACAATAAAATACATATTGTTTTTAAAATAAACGCACATTTTATGTTAAAGTTATTTATTGCAAAATCCACAGATGAATTCAAACACTTCTATTTAAACACTTGTCTAATTTGACCTAACATGCAGCACCACCACCAACATAAATGGTTGTTTTTGTGAAGACTTCTGGTTCATAAGCATTGATCTCACTCTCTTTTTGTTTCTTACAAATTGTGGCTGAGATGCTTCAACAGGACCAGCCGTTTTCTACCTTCATTGGCCCTCAAAAGGGCCCTAAATTGACGTAGTCCCACTTACTTCAAACAAGCTTGAGTCAAGCTCTCTTTGAGCAGAACAAGCCTCAGTCAATCTGTCTCTTTTGACCAGCACCCCTCTCTTCACATAAAAGCCATCTTTCAGTGAGCACCCCGCCATTCATCGAAACCATGTTTACATCAAAATGCATGTTATTGCAATTCAAATAAGCACCATTGAAACCCAACCAACCTTACAGTTTCTTTATCATGCTAACAGCGCCGAGGGCCGCTTTCTATGGCTCTATATGTTCAAGGCAGCGCTTCGGGCAGGATCTGCGATGGAATTTATGAGAGCAAATGGCAGCCCAGCCTGGAAAGTGTTTACACAACGTTGTCCCACAATTCAGTGATTTGGTTTTTATTCATTCTTCCACTGACATCTGCTGAACTGATTTTCTGAGAGAAACCTTCAACTTTGTTTGTGAAAGCAAAAGACAGATGACAGACAAGCTCAGCTTTACCTTCACAGAATGAGTGGTTCTTGTCAAAAGCAAACCAATCGTGTCTTGATTTTGGATCCATCTCAAATATTACATTTACTTTCAATAAAAGACATACTGTATATAATGGGAAGTATTGTTTATCTAACAATTTGTTATTGTTAGATAAACCAAGGTTGCATTTATTTGATTAAAAATAAAGTAAAATATTGTGAAATATTATTACAATTTAAAAGAACAGTTTTCTATTTTAAAGAATTTAAAAATGTAATTTACTCTTGTGATGCAAAGCTGAATTTTCTGCATCATTACGCCAGTCTTCAAAGTCGCATGATCCTTCATGAATTAATTTTATTGTGCTGCTCAAATAACATTTCTTATTATTATCAAAGTATATTACCAATATCTGATCATCGTTCTCTTCACAGTTACAGATTTTTGTGTAATAATTTATGTAGTTTCATTTTGCTGATCTAATTATGAGTTATATCATGCATACTGTACATGTACTACAAAGTGAGACATATGAGAGATGAAGCAGAGAGAAGTGGAACAGTGCAGACAAACAAGCAGTTCACTGCATCATTGAGGTCTATCCGACAGATCTCAGGGTTGTGGAGAGGACAGAAGAGAGAGGATTGAAAAAAATACAAAGTGAAAGAGAAGCACTTACCTGGACGTCCTTCCCAGCCCACTTGCATTCATCCCGCCGAGAAGGTGAAGGAGGCCAGGATATCTACCGGTCAGAGAGAGAGAGAGGATGAGAGAGAGAGAGAGAAAGTTAAAGGAGAAAGAATACTGGGAAATCTTTTGTTGGAAGCTTCTTGACCTTTAGAGACCCACTAGCAACCTACTTGTTTTGAGCAAGTAAATAAATATTACATATTTTTCCTCTTAATATCGGTTAAAACTACAAAACAGTAGCAGTAATTCACCCTAAAATATACCATAGAAACAAGTTTATCAGGACAATATTACAATTTGAAGCTCCCAGCATGCAATACACACACACCACATTAAGGTCACTGATGCCATTGATAACCATTTTAGATCAAATTTAGCAGTCTACAAAAAGTAATAAACTGTAATATTATTATATCATATATTAGCTTAATTATTTTGCACAATTTGTTACAACATGTTAGTAATAAAAAAGGACTCTTGATGAAGTAGAAAGTAAAAAAAAAAACAGCATTTATTTGAAGTAGAATATTTTGTAACATTAGACATTTGTAATATATAAAATCGTATGTCACGTTTGACTGATGTATGCACCTGGCTAACTAAAATATAATTTAATAAATAAATAAATAATTGCTGACCCAAAGTGGTCAGAACATTTGTTTATCCTAATTTCTAGCTTGTTAAACCATATGTACTTGTATACTTTGTAAAACAAAACTTCACTCCAAAATGGTAAATATGCATAATGACATTTTTTATAACCACTGACTTCCTAAAAATGTGCCTGACCCGAAGCTCCAACATATATTCCATTCTTTAACACAAATCTGTATACATCAATATTAGCTAAAGCATTAGCTCGAGTACAAAATCGTGCAAGAGGTCTTTGGTGGAAATAGTAATGGAATTGTATTAATGGGAAGAACTGAATATTCACTCTTGGAAGTTGGCATGGAGGAAGACAGTTTTCTTTGGTAGTGGTACATGTTGCCCTCATTAGACCTCCATTATAAAAGTGTTATAGTATACGTCACTATTCCTGACAATAACTGAATTAGTTGACCCCCTTTTTTGTTTTATAATGGGACAAAATGACCAATGGAAACATCTCTATAAACCTCATTCAGCCCCCAGGGGGGGGTATGTATATAGATTAGAGAGAGAAAGTTCGTCTGACAGCTTCTTATGTAAAAACAAAGATAGCTGACTAAAGTAAATTCAAGGAGAACTGATATAATAACTCTATATATATATATATATTATATATATATATATATATATATATATATATATATATATATCCTGGTCTCCTCATACCGGGAACATTTATCTTACCTTTGTTCTGGAGGTTCTTTTATAAAGTAGACTAAAGTGGGCTGTGTTTTTGCCCTGGCGCCGTTTGTCTGTACTCTGCTTCGTTTATTTTGTTCATTATTTATCCAGGTGAATGGATAGCTCTCAGCCAGACTCATGTGATCAGTATGACAGCTTTGCCCTGAAATATTCATACTCTTTTCACTGGAAACAGATCCCCCTGTGTGCTGATGTGTTCATGTTTGTGTGTATAAGACTTAGAGAGAGAGAACAAGAGAATAAGAGAGATAGAGCGAGAGAAAGAGAGAGAGACCATGTATGTTTAAGTAGCAAGAACAGCTATTTTATATGTATTTTTGTCTATAAAGCATGTATAATGCTTACAATTTCTCATTGTGCTATATTACAAATAGTGATTAGTCTTAACTTGTTTCTGTCGATTATGACAGGTTTTGTATTTCTTATTTAAACAGATTGATTGTAGGTCTCATTGATCTGAGAGTGTACACCTCAGTATTGGGGTAAATATTGCCAAAATTATCCACAATGAATGCATTTTTCACTCAAAAACTGAGGTGCATAAGCTCAGATCAATGAGATCAATCCTACTATTATCAGTTCCAAAAAGAAATACGAAACCTGTGCTAACTGAAAGAAAACAAGTTGACAAAAAGATTGAATCTGAGATTTGGTGATAATTTAGCATAATGAAAGATTTTAAAGGCTAGCCATTTTTGACAGGGAACACCAAATTGGAATTGTAAAGGGTTTTAAGCACAGGATATATTAAGTATTTTTGCTTTAATTTGTTAGCCGTGGTGTTTAAAGCGGATGACTTTTGAGACGAAACATCCATGAAAGGATTTAGCGTGCTGACAGTTTTAACATGCTAACTGTGACTTCTGAGAAATCACAAAATCACAATCCTGACAGCAACCAAAACATCCTTTTCAAGACAATTACTGTCAGACTTCATCAGATTCTGTTAGAAATATTCTGGTTATCCATCTCTGTTTGTTTAGTGTCTGATAGATCTAACCTAAACTAAACTAATTATGCATGGATTCCCTACAACCAAGTGTTCGACTAGTCATTCAGACAACTTATCCTACAACTAGCAACTCTACATCAATTTCATTTGAATGATGTCCCATGTGCAGTGTTGCCAGATTGGATGGACGATTTCCAGCCCAAAAGCTCACAAAAACCCGCCCACTCCAACAAAAAAACGCCAAAACTTTAACTGTCAAAATAATATGATAGAATGTCAATCAAGGTTGATAAGAGCCATTTTTAACTCCTTAAAACAAAACAATGACGACAAAATAATATAAATAAATATAACGTTAGATACATTTCCCATAGATCAAATCGGGGCAAATACATTAAAGAGAATTACCAAATATGATTAAAATATGCAAGCAGACACTGTCAAAATGACAATCAAGAAATTAACAGATGCCCTCGAAAAAACACATGCATCATTTTCAATGTCAACAGTTAGAATTTAAATGCAAAAAAGTGCTTAATATAAGTGATCGGAAAAAGCAAAGCAATTAGGTATTTCACACTCGTTTATGCACACACCATGACCGTCAAAACTGTGCCATTCATTGATGCAACAATCATGTTATAAATAACAAACAAACAAATGCGGCTTACCTTGTTAGCCTAATAATCTTCACACAGAACTAGAGGAAGTCTTTCGTGAAGTTCATATTGTAGAACATTAGGCTACAGAATGTTAAAAACCAATCTGGTCAAAACCAATCTGGACCGTTTAGAAGATAAAAGACAGGATCGTATAGATATAAATAGATTTTGATTAAATAATTTAACTGTGCTTTGATTTCGGAGTTGCAGTGATATTAGAGCCTTTGTGTGATCTCTCCCTCAACAGGTGTAATTCACATTTTGACAGTTAAAACACTCTCCCACTCTTTACCATGTAACTTATATTTGTGACCTGGACCACAAAACCCAGTTGAAGTCGCGGGGTATCTTTGTAGCAATAGCCAAAAAAAATTGTGTGGGTCAAAATTATCGATTTTTTTTTTTCTTTTATGACAAAAATCATTAAGATATTAAGTAAAGATCATGTTCCATGAAGATATTTTGCAAATTTCCTACCATAAATATATCAAAACTTCATTTTTGATTAATAATATGCATCGCTAAGAACTTCATTTGAACAACTTTAAAGGTGATTTTCTCAATATTTAGATTTTTTGCACCCTCAGATTTTCAAATAGTTGTATCTCGGTCAAATATTGTCTTATCCTAACAACTTAACCATACATCAATGGAAAGCTCATTTATTCAGCTTTCAAATGATGTATAAATATAAATTTCGAAAAATTGACATTTAAGACTGGTTTTGTGGTCCAGGGTCACATTTAGGAATTATGATCACTTATACAGTTATACACTCAAAATCAGATTAGTCATCGCGCAAAAAACCCATCACTCATGAATCATCACGTCTGTCTGCTGATCCCTAGTGATTGGCTAAAAGTGATTGGCCGCGACATCAACATCAGCACCAGTCATCTTTGCAGTGTGCGTGTGTGTTTAGTAACGTCGTGATGACTGATTGGATGCAGTACATGCACACTTTGGACTGTTTGTTAACCAATTAGCCTATACAATGTTTGTGTTTGAAAACCGCCAAACCAAACCAAATGTTGTCCACCCGCCCAAGCCAATTTACCCGTACAATCAAATTCAAAACCGCCCAATCTGGCAACACTGCCCATGTGCAATGCTGACCATCCAAATTGGTTAATGTAATCCTGATTGTTTTAATAGCTGTTCTAACACCCTCTTCTTACCAGTTGCATGTCCAGATTGATGTCCACCAAGTTGAAGGACAGCACATGGTCTTTGGCCCCCACAAAGAGCCGACCTCTCTCCTCGTCCAATAAAAAGGAGTGATAGGCAGAGCTGTTGGCCAATCCGTTGAAAGTGAGCAGGTTGTTGGATTCCAACATTTCTGTGGGAAAAAGTGAACATTGGATTTATTGGGTCTCCTTCAAACTTCAAAAGCTGATAGAAACATTAACACCCATATGCTGAGCTTTCAAATATGGTCCACAATACGTAAAACGTGATGCTTTCTGACCTCATCTTCATTTTTTAGAGTTATATGGTTGAGAGTGAGACAGATAGACGGACCTTGGCTCTGACAGCGAACAGCTCAGCAGGGACGGCAGCTCTGCTCTAGTGTGTGTGAGACGTGTGACTGTGGTTTGGCTAAAAGACAGCTGGGAAAGCTGGCGGTGCTCATGGATACACATAGATATTTGCTTGTGGATTTTGCTTTTGTTCCTTATGTAGTTTATTCTCTACACAGCAAAAAGCTGAATGAAACCAAGCCAACAAGAGTAAACGAGAGTAATCTACATAAATTAGCTTCAGGTAGCTTCAAAATATTTGCTAGAGATTTCTTACTTTATTTGTTTGTTATAGGAATAGCCTAACCAAAAATGACATTTCTGTCTTCATTTACTCGCGCTCAGATTCACTCAACAGTGACTGACAAGCCACAAGAACGCACAGTAAAAGTAGGAAGTCTTCAGAAGACGTGCAGTAGCTTTTTGTGAGGAACACACTGGAATTTAAGTTATCTTGACATTCAAATTTTGAAAATGTGCATGCAGAGATGATATCTGAGGGCTACAGTGGATTTTCAGTGAATAATGACTGACAATTTTGGTTTGTTCCTCAAACAAACCTACCATGTTGCTTCAGACGACTGAGAATAAAGTGCATGAGTTGTATGGAACATTTATTTTTTGGCTATCAAGTCCTTTTTGGAGGACTTATCATGCATTCGCTGTATTAAAAAAAACACTTTGAACAAGATGCCTTACATCTTTACTATACTCTCAGAAAAAAAGGTACAAAAGCTGTCACTTGGGCAGAACCCTTCAAAAGGTACACCTTTGTACCTTATTTACTCCTAAAGAGGGCATATTAGTAGTTTAAAAGTGCATATTGGTACCTGGATGGCTCAAATTAGTGCCTGTTGAAAAGGTACAGTCCCATTCACAACTCTGGTACCTTTTTTTCCGAGAGTTTACATCTCTTAACTGATATTCTACGCAAGAAAGTAAGTCATACAGGTCTGGAACATGTATGAGGAGTGGGTAAAAGTTGAAAAGTTTCTGTGTAAGTCACTAAGACAAATGAAATCGAAAGTTTGTCAGTGTCAGCATGTAGCAGTCAACACGCAACCTAAACGGGGGGTCTGTCCGTCATTATATATAACTCTTAAGTTTGTTCTGTTAGTTGGTGTGTGGTGTAAAGCCACGTTAAAGAAAACAGAAAATGTGCGACAGGACCAGCAAGCTGTAATTACAGCATTTGTTCTTAAGGGAAGTAAGATTTTCCCTGCCATCACATTTGCTCCCCAGAGCGACATTAATAGCAGCTGAGAAATATGGAAGTGTTTGGACAATTATTGTAACCTATGTGTGTGTGTGTGTGTGTGTTAGGTTGTATTAGGTTAAGGCAAAAAGGGAAGCAGATGAAACGCACCACTGTGTTAGAATCATCCACATTACTTTTAGGATCTAAAAATGTTTTTAGCCTGTTGCTTACCTACTAAAAATAGCTAATTAAATAATTAATTAATAAAAAAGCATTTTACACACACACACACACACACACACACACACATATAACAGTGAATTGAAGAATGAATTAAGGAATACTTAGCACTTACATAATACTTAAAGCAATTTTGCATCATGTAAGTCTTCATAACTACACACTCACACACTTATAATGTATTTATATGTCAGAACAGGTTTTCAAAGGGCCTGAGGGGAAAAAGAGGAAGAACAGGTGAGAGGAAAGAGTGAAAGAGGAAAGTGTGAGAAAGGAAAGACAAACCCTGTGGAGTGCACAGAGGAGAATAAAAGACCAGAATGAAGAAAGGTTAAGACTTAGGTTGAGATGACTTAAAAGAGGTCAGTTAGAGAAGAGGAGAAAGAGAGAACGAGAGTGAATCTCTCACTTGGGTTTGGAGTGGCTGTGGTGTTTCCATTTGGCACCATGACTAAAAAACACTCAGAATGCCTTTTATACACTCAGACACACTCGAAACACCATGGAATTCATCTCACCATCACTTCAATGTGACCGCTCACGAACACACAGGCTACACACGAAGACAAAACTGTGTCTGTTCAAATAAAAACTGTTCAGAAAGCTATAATCCTTTAATTTCAGTCAGGACCTCACACAAAATCAGACAGTTTTTCACTATCTCTGTGCTCACTATGGGGAAAGAAATTGTGGAATTGGTTTAAACATGGTCAAATTTGTAAAAGAGAGCACTATTATTCACAGCTGAAAGCCTTGGCAAATAAGCAAAACTGTAAACAAAATAAGTGAAATGCACATTTAGACATTTTTGCAAATACTGTAAACTTGCAAAAAATTAAGTCAATATAATAATGCATGTGTGGGTAACATCAACTGACACAGGTGTCTCATCGGATTGTCAAGGGTATGCTGCTTGCGTAATGCACTTGTGCTGAGAAGAGGTCTAATTAAAATATGCACACATATACAGCAGTCAAACACTCTCTTAAACTGCAAAATGACTCCATCAACAATCACAAACATTCACTTTAGAGAGGAAATTAACTGCACTTGATTCCGGTCGAATTTTGACAAGCATTGCATTTGAACAAATAGTCTGTGTACAGTATGTACAAATGTGTGAATGTACTAAAACATTGTGACTTTGTTGTAATTGTGTCATCATCGAAACAAATCAGTCATCAAGTTTTTCTCTGGTAAATAGGTGAAAACAAAGCATGAGGTAATGTTTAGATGTTTTAACGTCTCTGTTATGATCCAGATGGTTGCCAGGGCATTCCAAACTCATAAATCAGATACCACAGATAGAACATCATCATGCAATTAGTACATCATTCTGCTCATTGTGCATGTCTTTGAGTGTGTGATCAGATTGAGGTGTGAGAAGTGCATTTAATTGGGTTTTGTAATAAAATACCTTCTGAGAACATTAAGTTTTCAACCTGGAGCAATAAAGCCTGATCTTGTGTAAAATGTGAATATGAGATTTATGATCTAACTGCCTAGCAAAACAGTGAAAAGTGCTTTTTTAAATCAGTAATATCCATTACACACAGCCACATAACTCCAATATAAAGACTCAAAAAGTGACTGCTCTTGGCAGGTTTCACTTAGAATTCAACTTTAGCGACAGTTGCTGTGTGAATCAATAGTGCATGAGCTGTAATTATCATATAGCCCAGAGTTATTTATCTATTAAAGACTACCTGAGAACACCCTGAGGAGCAAGTTCTCAGAATAAAGGATAAGAACTGAACTGAACTTTGAGCTGCAAAGACAAAGACAAGGAACACCAAATGGGTTTAAAATTCGATCTAACTATCAATCTAGAGTTGCATAACTATCAATCTAGAGTCTAAAGTCTCTTTTTACATACTGGTAAAAAATGTATAGCCTGAATGCACTGTAAGTCGCTTTGGATAAAAGCGTCTGCTAAATGCATAAAGTATTCATTATTAAATTATTATTAAATTATTAAAGTTGCATTAAATTTATTAAAAGTGACAGTAAAGACATGTATTATACTACAAAAGATTTAAAAGACAACTTTCTATTCATCAAAACTCCTGAAAAATGTATGAAACTAAAATATTAAGCAGCACAACTGTTTTCAACATCGATAATAATTAAAAATGTTTCTTGAGCAGCAAATCAGCATATTCGAATGATAGAATGACAATGAAGACTGGAGTAATCATGCTGAAAAATCAGCTTTGTCATCACAGGATTAAATTACATTTTAAAAGATATTAAAATAGAAAGCAGCTCTTTAAAATTTTAATAACATTTTACAATATTACAGTTTTTTTTTTACTGTATTTTAGATCAAATAAATGCAGCTTTGGTGAGCACAATCGACTTCATAAGACACTTCTTTAAAAACCTCAAACCCGAAACAGTAGTGTATCATGGTTTAGCTGAGTCAGGACAAAAACGTGTCACGTTCTGTGTCAGATTCCAGAGCATACGGTGTCCCTGCCAGGCATTGTGGGTAATCTACAGTAGCAGCACGCAGTCACACAGGAGGAAGTGGCTTTAGACATGCTGCTAATCTGAACTTCGCCAGTTTAAAGAGGAGAAGAGCTAGTCTCAGCTTCTTCAAACCACTGAGACCGTCTTTCTGTCTCTTTCCCTCCATCTATTGTTGTGGAAAAACATTGAGAATACAAGTGAGGAGGGGAGGGCAGGTGGAGGCAGAGGAACAGTCCCATCTGAGGTGGATAAAAATAAAATTCCCTACCCTACATACTGCCTGCACTCTCTGCTCTGCAGGGCACATGTGTGTGTGTGTGTGTGTGTGTGTGTGTATACGTGTTTTTGTGACAAATGAGGACATACATTTGGATAATGACAAGGGTATGACATAGGTATTACAGGAGAAGGTGACTTTTCAGGACATTACCCCATGTCCCCACTTTTCAAAACGCTTATAAATCACACAGAATGGAGTGTATTGAAAATCTGAAATAGCACAAAGTCTCCTGTAAGGGGTAGGTTTAGGGGTAGGGTTGGTAAAGGGCAATAGAATATACGGTCTGTACAGTATAAAAACCATTACGCCTATGGGATGTCCCCACTTTTCACAAATGTAACCTGTGTGTGTGTGTGTGTGTGTGAGTGCGTGTGTGTGCGTGCGTGTGGGCAGACGAAACATGAACACTATCCACGCTCACCTTTTTCCATTCATCACAGCATGCATGTCTGTCTACTGTAATCAAATCTGAAGTTCTGTGCCCGTATTCACAAAACATCTTAAGGCTAAAAGTAGCCCATAACTCGCTGATTTAAGAGAAAATCTTAAAAATAATGGGCATGTCAATCCTAAATTTAGGACTCCTAACCTTAACTGTCACACCCCCAAGTTTTTTAAATAGGCATGAAAGTGCACTAGCCAAACTTAAATTGTTGTAATTTATGAACACTTTGGAATACAGACCAGGAATTAAAAAAGAAAATGTAAGTATCAAAAAGTTATAGTAGTTTAAATTTACTGTAAAGAAAATGCACTGTACTTATTTTGTTTTATATATAATAAATATTTTACATAACAGTTTTCACTCTAAAATTGATATCAAATTAAAGCCTTATGTTCCCTAAAAAGTGATGTTCCAAATTTGAAGTTGATATGAAAAAAACTGAGGTTCCTGTGAGATTTTATTTAGGGTGTTATACCACAAACAGCCACCGGGTGCCATCCAAACTCCATTGATTTTTTTTTATGCATTTTTCTGTCTAGATTTCTCTGTCAATATTACTTCTAATGTAATGTGACAGTTAAGGTGTGAATTTTTGCTCTAAGAGTATTTTACAAAGCGTTACAACTAGCACTAAAACTAGCTCCTAAATCTGTGAAAGGTTAGTAGTAGTGAAGAGGACTCCTAAGTCACTAAGACCAAGTCACAAACTATTCCTAAAATGGCTGTTGCCAGCAATCTGCCTCTGAATGTAAACATTTGATGATAATGACCTTTTAAAAAGGTATGACCTTTGCTTTTTTACATTTGCATGTATTACTATCAGCCATGATTATTCTACTCTGTTAATTAAAAGGCTGTTTATATGCATATCCGCGAACTGTGTTTGAGAAGCATACATGTAAGAGGCTGACAAAAAGATGAACATATACTTGTTTAATTAGTGACACTTATCCTGCATTTTAAAATCTTTATTTGAATGCGGCAATTAACATTTTTTTATTTTTAAACCATTATTTGAATATGGCAACATAATATTGTGCTCTACAATATTTTCATGAATAAATCTTTGACAGAGACTATCAGCCAATCACTGTGTGCATAGTTAATGCGCATGCTGACATCATCCTTAGCAACGAGGTCAACCCCGCCCCCCCTTACTCTTAGCTTAAGACTTCTCTCTATTCCTTAGTAAAAGTTTGTCTCAGCAGCAAACTCTTAGCTAAAAACTGCTATTACTGCTATTTAGGAGAACTCTTAGTGGTAAGATAAAACGTTTTGTGAATACGGGCCCTGATTATTAGCGTACCTGATTGTTTGAACTCTTTCCACAGGGTCCAAAGACGATTTTAAGGCAATCAAATACCTGAAATCAAATCAAATCCAATTTCCCTCATGTCTTTTTGCTTTCCAAGGGGAAAACCTTTATTATGGCATACATATTTTCCATTTCACAGGAATTTGGCAGAGTATTGTTTTAGGTGTGTGCGCTCTAATGCTGCGGCTTTATTTCTGAAGAGGATACGGACAGTTCACATGCTGCAAATGCAATCCAACACCAGATTCTTGGCGTGTTTGTGGATTAAAAGCTTAATTAAAGTGAAATAAAATTTCTCTCATTCCTTCATGAGATTATAGCCGTCTTAAAACATTCACTTCGGAATGGGATAGCTTTACACCAAAAACATTATTCCACCACACAAATCCACACACACACATGCATACAGTACTAAAGTAGGCAATCTCTTGTTTCTTTGCCACTTATTTGAGACAACATGCAGCCACAGCCATTATCCTGTTCTTTATGTCTTTCCACACCAGTTGACAGTTATGTAAAGGTGTTATTGTTAACTTGCCCCAGGAACTTTCAGCTCAGAGGGGACACTGATACCATCCCTGTGAGGAACACCAGTGCTCAGTCAGGACTTCCTCACGGGTGGCTTCCTCTCCACACACACACACACACACACACACACACACACACCTCCATTCTATGGAAATACAGCTGTACAGCATGTATGTGAATGTGTACAGGTTTGGTTGTACATGTGAGGACCACATTTTGGAATATATTCACACTTAGTAAAACACAATAAAAACAACTTGTGAAGACATTTAAAGTGGTCCTCAATATTTAAAAGGTTCATAATTCAGCCAAATCATGTTTTGATTCAAGTATGATAATGTGAGCAGGTTTCTGTGAAGGTTAAGAGTATAGAAAATATCATTATCATAGTATGAAAATCATTACGTCTATGGGAGGACCTCTAGAAAATTTTGTCTTCTTGTAAATGGCTCAACTTGTCAGGGTCATGTTGTCAGGATAATCTAAACATGTGTTTCATGTGGTAACATTTAAATCAACTGGTAAAAATAAAAGAAAATAATAAGCGAATAAATGAATACAAGTTAACAACAAGACATTTACTTTGTACAGTGTTCTTTTGTGCATTAAAAATATTCTGCAATAAATATTAACACACGAAAACACAATATTAGTCAAACCTGTTTTATAACTATTAATGCTATATTAAGGTATATTTCTTAAATACAGTATAACTTAAAAATGTTTTTTTAATTGTTTTTTTATTTATTTATTTATTTTTTGAATAAAACACTTTCTTTCTTTAATCCAACCTACAATGAAGCACACAATTCTAGGATTCTCACAAAAATTGGCTAAACAAATGGTTTGATTTTGGTTGCAACAATCTGTTTGTCCGACCAAAGGAATACAGAGGTTTTTGTTTTTTAAAAACTACTTAAATAAATAAATTACATACAGCCACATGCATTTTAATTGACGAGAATTCAGCAAAGGATGAATCAGCCAGACTGTGGTGACAAATGTTCACAGGTGTGTGAGTTTGCTCTGGTGCTGGTGGATATCAGAATCAGTCTTGGCATTTCACCAAGCCGTGTTTGCTTAGATCAGCCTAGAGTACATTGCAAACACACACACACACTCTCTCTAGGTGCAAAACACAAAACACATAAATTCCCTTCCTCTCTCCTGTCCTTTTCTCATTGTGTCACACAAACAATGTGTGTATGCCTGAGGTGTCAGTGTTTGATACGGTAAACAGCTCCAGAGGTACGTACGTGTGTGTGTGTGTGTGTGTGTGTGTGTGTGTGTGTGTGTGTTGGGGCAGATGAGAGCTCTTGGTTCTTAAGGAGCCCCCTGTGTGTTTGTGCATGCGTGCATGCTGGATCGAGCACGTCTGTCGCCTGACAGTCACACACCGCGGTTCATATAGAGCTCAGCTTCCACCAGCCAGCTAATGAGGAGCTGTCAGTGCAATTAGAAAGCTGGCAGAGAGAGAAATGGCTCACTTTTATATAGCCATCTGCCCTGACTGTTAAACCTCTCTCAGTGTCTCTTTCTAATTACAGAGGGAGGGAGGAACGAGCTCTTGCATTTAAACACTCATACTGTGAATTCACTCCTGACAGTTCACTTCATCACGAACGCCAGTCGGATGTGAAGAGTTGTAATGCTTTAACAAAACTGCACCGTTAAATACAGCCACCTTGCGTTATACTGTCTGCAATTATCATAACACACTCCCTCACTGGGAATCTTATAAACAATTTACTCTAGCTGAGCAACAAAAGTGGAGGAAAGTACATGAAGAGAAGAATATAATAGATCAGTGGTTCTCAAGCAGTGGGTTGTGACCCAAAAATGGGCAAGTCTGTTCTGATAGGGGCAAACAATGCTCGTATAGCAATAATAAAATCTAACATCATGCATAGTTATTACAGCAAAATAAATAGTCTTTTCCACATTTCCTATTTATGGTGCAACTTTGGTATAACTTGGCAGACGCTAATCAAATTAGCAGATGCCAACATAGACAGTCTGAATGACATGTTCTCATATAAAAAATAAAAAAAAGACATGAATAAATTCTATGCAAGGTGAAAATTGTTTATGAATTTAAAACAGTTATCGTACTTTGTTGCATTCTGAAGCAAAACCACCGTGATAGATCATTTATGATTGACTGATATTATTAAGTTAGACTCAAAATGTACAGGATGTAAATTAAAAACAGAGTTTAGTCGGTATTTTTGGCGTTTGAGCTGTACGTGTAGGTGTTTCAGGGAAAAAATGAATGCCAGCGGTTTAAACATTCCCACCTGTGCATCCAGACAAACGCATTCAGCCCACAGGCTCTGTGAACGCACAAACTTAACAACACATGCCTGAATTAATCTGTGCAGGAAACTGAACTAATTACCCAATATTGTGTGATACATAATATTGTATCTTGTAGAATTAAACCTAAATGCTTCCTTCAAACGTAATACTGTAAACCTCTAAACTGTATAAAATGCTTCAGTCCTTTAAGTGGTAACAGCTAAAATAATATATATTTATTTTTTTCAGTCAAATGTAATTTTTTTATATTACTGATTCAACCATAACAGGTTATCCAAACAAAAGTAATATTTGGGGTCAAATAAGGTAGAAATAGTACCTTAAATAATTGTGCAAGTCCAATTTTTAAGGTTAAATGTTAAAAAATTAAGAACAAGTAAAAAGAGAGAAAAAGGCATTGTTGATCAAATCTAAGATTGACTCTTAACAGAAAAAAAGATTACTGGAATATGTTTTACAAAAAAAATATATTTCTGCTTTCTACTTCAAAATTTCACATTCAATTCAGTGTGTTCGTTTTGTAGTTATTTGTGTAATTTACTTGCAATTTCTCAGTGAAAACTGTTAAATCCTACACCAACTTTTTTCAGTGTGCTTGCACTACTAGCACAAAATCAAAATTTTGATCTATAATTTCACCTCTCATCACTAGCCAAACACAATTTCACTTTCAACAGCACCTCTCTAATATTTTAGTTATGAATAATGAACGCAAATATCCATAAGTATCCATGACTATGAATATGAAGCCCAGCTTCGCTTTCAGAAACATCTTTCAAAATGACCAACCATGCATAGTTAAACCATGTGAATCATATTAATGAAATAAACCAGACCCGTATGCCAACTCCAGACAAGAAAGCATCAATAAACTTTAACATCTGCTTTTCTAAGCTTCCTCAATCATTGTCTGATTTCCCCCTTTCCCAGAATCCCCATCAGCAGCAGAATCAGAAGGTGACTGACCTTTATACGAGAGTTTGAGTCGGGGTACATTGTTCTTGCTCCTCTGAGCGTCGGTTCCTCTCTCCAGCATGCCGAGCGTCCACAGCAGCAGTACAATCCCCCACAGGTAGTCCATTTTCACCCCTGCCTGTGTGCAGTCTACTGGCCTCTGGAAAACACGGTTTCGTTCAGCAATCCAGTCCTTCGGAACGCCACCTGAGGATGGAGCAGGTGTGTCTGTGTGTTAAATAAGTCACACAATGATCACATCTCTCCTGGTGAAGCAGTCACAGCCTCAGGAGAGGACCACGAGTGTCCACACCACTCACTGTCTCCCTTTAAAGTGTGTTCCTGTGGTTGTTTATCTCCTAGATGTTGTGCGCTCTTCCTCTCTGACTATTTTAAATAGTAACACAGTTGAGACTAGACTCAACTAAAGCTCGGTGAAGCCCTAGGTGCTTCTCTCTCTCTCTCTTTGCAAAAGCTCAACGCACACACGGCCACAGCGCAAGACTGAGAGAGAGCGGAGCCAGCTGAGAAAGACTGTGAGTGAGAGAGAGAGCGAGAGAGAGAGGAAAGGGGAGGCTGTGCTTCCAGCAGAAGATCCTCTAGGTAGACTTTTTTCCTACTTCCACATCCCACACACACTGTCAAAGTTGCACTCACTCTACAAGAATCATTCTGACATTGGAGGGCATGTGTGGTGTGATAGATATTTCCTAACCTCACTGTCCTGGTTTCCCAATGTTTATTTTGCTCTATATCTAATGCAAGAACAGACTTTATGTCCTACTCGGGACATTAGGAAGTTGTCCCTTCCTGTCCGTGTCTCGCACTGTTCTCTGCCGCCCAGGAGTCTGAAAACACTCGTCAAACTCCACCCTCACACCAGACGTTTATTTTTAGCACGTCTCCCCGTGTGAGGTGAAGGCGTGTGGCAGGAAGGATGATATGCCATGTTTAAAGAAAGGCTGGTCAGGACACTTATAAAGTTAAAGGGATAGTTCATCATTTAATCGCATATCAGTTATTTACACTGTCAAGATACAAAAGTAGCCTATCATAAAACTGGTGCATCAAACTTGTGTGCTTTATTTGTGTGAAGAACAGACTGAATTTTAAACCATTATTTACTGATAATCTGATGGAGCTCATAAATCGTAATTGATGTGGCACAATCATGTCAAACACATTTTTTTATTATACTTTTATTTAAAAAGGATGCATTAAATTGATCAAAAACAGTGACAGAAAAGACATTTATAAATAATGTTGCTAAGAGTTATTGCAAATAAACTGGCTGTTCCTACTTCATTAAAGGGGTCATATGATGCGTTTCAAGTTTTCCTTTCTCTTTGGAGAAAATGTTACAAGCTGTTCGTGAATAGATAAGATCCCTGAAGTTGCAAAGACTAAAGTCTCAAAACCAAAGAGATATTCTTTATCAAAGTTAAGACTCTGCCACGCCCCCCTAAAACGGCTCGTTCTAACACGCCCCCACATATCTACGTCAACATGTGGAAATATTAGCATAATGCAGCCAAAATGTGCACGCAAAGAAAGAAAGCGTGGTTTCAGTAACTGCAGTTAATGTTGAAGCAGTCATGTCAGGGAGACGGTGTGTTTTTCTAGGCGAAAGCAAAAGCACTTCATTTGGCCTTCCAGAAATTAGATGCATTTAGGAATCTTTAAGATAAAGATACAACAGAACAGCAATGCATTTTATAGACGACCGTTCCGTGAACCTAGGAGAGGAGGTAATTCTGACTTTGCTATGACAATCTGGCGCTTCTGAATCAGCTACTGTTTTGTTATTATTTTAAGTATTTGCTATTGACTGTTCAAATGAGGAGTTTTGCGCATCGTGTATGTGTGTGCGAGAGAGAGAGAGAGAGAAAGAGACAGAGAGAGAGAGAGAGAGACACAGCGGAGTCACGACAAGCGAGCACACATTAACCGTGGCTTGTGTACCGCACACATACCAGCTTCATCACTGTGTCTGTCACGCGACCCTGTCCCCTTAGGTGCTCTGTCTTTACATTATTTGAAAGATGACTCTCGCGATGTATGGTAAGGGGCGTTCCCTTCCGCGACGGATTGCGGTGTTTGTTCTTCCTTCTATTCAAAGGCATACTCACTGCCCCCCCCACGATATGAAATGAAGAGCGCAAACAAGGAGGTAGGCGTAAATTTATCCCCAGTTTCATGTAAAAGAAGATGATAAGGTAGAATGTTAGGCCAATCACAATGCGCTGGGTCAGCTGGCTAATCAGAGCAGACTGCGCTTGTCGGAGGAGGGGCTTTGTTGAAAACGACGTTATTGAGAGAGGCGGGGCATAGAGGACCTACAATAATGTACAGTATTGAAAAATAATGTGTTTTTTGAACAAAAAAAAGCATGTCAACATATTCTGTTACAAATACACAAAATAATGATCTTTAAAAAAAGCAATATGACACCTATTAAGCATCTGAAAAAGAAAAATGTATCAGTTTTCATAAGAATATTAAGCAGCACAACTGTTTTGTGATATTTGCTGAGCACAATTTAGCATATTAGAATGATTTCTGAAAGGATCATGTGACACTGAAAGATGGAGTATGATGCGTAGAATCAACTTGCATCACAGAATAAAGTACCTTTTATAAATGTAATAGAAACAGTTTTTTTGAAGTTTTATACAAAATATTTCACAATATGCTGTTTTACTGAATAAATGCAAGCCTTGGGGAGCATAAAGAAACATTTGCAAGTGGTTAGTTAGTAATATAAAAATAAAATAGATATATAAAATAAATTTTCAAAATTTTCGTGGTGAGAAAGAGGGGATACCATCTAGTCATTTCATATTTCGGCAGAATCATAACATAACAGACAAGGATAACATGAGAGGTGAGCAAAAATGACAACATTTCATATTGTTCCTTCAGTATTAACTACACGGTGCCCGAGCAAATAACGTTAAAGGGGGCATAACACACACATTTTCACCCAATCTCATGTTAATCTTGAGTAACTATAGAGTAGTACTGCATCCTTCATAAAAAGTCTTTAGTTTTATCATATTTAAAAAAGAAAGATACAGCTTTACGATTCTCTCCGAAAATAGCCGAGCTCCTGGAGGCGCGCCGGAGGCGGAGCTAAAGAGATGACGAGCACTTGAGCGCCGCATTCCCAACAAAAACACAGACATTTGATGCTGTTCACTTAACGTCGGTGGGTGGGGGGGGGGGCGGGGGGGGGGTGGGGGGGGCAATGACCTAAAACGGAATTCCAACGTCATGACGTCATAAAGAGCCATGATCGAAAAAGACTTTCCGAAACTTGTCTTAATTCATCTCCTATGTTAAATTTGTTTTGTTCTGACTTTGACTTTTATATTTCTTCAATAAGACTGTTAAAAAAACAAAAAGTCTGTGAAATGTTTAAAATACTATGATACACTCTTCAATCCCCCTGGTGCTTTGTAATATCCTTATTCGTTGAAATTGAATGTGAGCTATGGCTGTATCCGAAATCGCCCCCTATACCCTAATTCACTAATCCCTACATTTGGTCACTTATTCTGTTCACTTGAAGGAGTGAATGAAAATGAGTGAGTGAATTCGGACACCGAGTGCACCGGAAGGACTGCCGTTTTTGCATAGTTTGTGCTGACATTTAATAATCATTTAAAACTGGATTAAAGGATTTATCTTGAACTCTGTCATGGAAATTATGTATAGACTCTGGTTAAATAATTTAATAATCAATTTACAATGAATTTGTACCTGTGTTGTATTACGCTTGTATGCCGTGGACGAGCGCTTTGTTAAATGAATGGATGGATGATTCAGCTGCGGGCACAATCTTCTGGCGAGACGTGCGACTCTCACAGTGCATTATGGGGATTCTCTAGCCGTTGAGTGTACATCGGTCATACACTCGTTATTGCTTTGCATTGTGGGATTGAATGAGTGTACTCGAGAACGTCCACTATGGTTTCGGACACCACTAAAAATCTCTGTCCCCTCAAATAGTGTATGCCTTTTTTTAATGTATTATTTTCTCTCTTATTTGTTTATATTTTCAATTGTTATTATTTGTATGTTCCTTTTTTCTGCAAAAAATAAAAAACTTTCAGAAACTTGTAAGAAACCCAGAAGTGTGTATTTGACACAAAAATATTCTGTTATAAGTCCAAATCGTTTTTTGAAACTGTGGCCATGTTTAGCATGAGAATCCAACTCTTTAACACTGTAAAAAACTCAACATGCATGAAACAGCATTGGACCCCCCCCCCAAGACTTTTGTGAGCATATTTGATTGACGCCAGTTTTCTGTGACTCTGCCCACTCCACCCCAAATCCATTGACCTCATAATCTGTGATCCCTCCCCCACAGAACATGCCAACACTTCTAGAAGACAGTGGAGCAGTCTATGAATGATTCCAGTGCTTTCAGTCTGATCACTTTTTAATATCCCAAAGTCGTGATGCTGGCTATTGTAACATGATAATGTTGAACTACAGGCCACCAGACTTTTCTTCATATTTCTGTTTGGCACAAACCACACAGAGCATGAATACTTCAGTAATTGGGATTTAATTCGTTTTGACAAACGAGCTTGCGACTGACAGGACTGTCCAAAGCTCTCAGCAACAGATGCAATATGAGAGGGGGAAAAAAAGAGACAGAGAATACTGGGAATATCTCACATGATATGATATAATTACTTTCTCAGTAAATTATATAATACAGGAGTACAAGGCTAAAAAAATAAAACAAATGCATTTATTTGATCAAAAATACAATAAAAACAGCAATATTGTGAAATATTATTACAATTTAAATATGTAATATACACTAGTCACCATTTGAAGTGGATCAAAACCTTTCATCAAAGTTGTCCTATAAAACCTAAATCAAAAATAAATTACATTTTAAAATATAGTAGTCAACATTCGAAGTGGATCAAAAAAGTTAATCAAAGTTGTCCTAAGACAAGAACGCATTTTGGATTTAGGTTTTATAGGACAACTTTGATGAACTTTTTTGATCCACTTCAAATGTTGACTACTATATTTTAAAATGTAATTTATTCAAAGCTGAATTTTTAGCAGCCAGTCTTCAGTGTCACATGATCTTTCAGGACTCATTCTAAAGTGCTGATTTAGTGCTCTATAAACATTTCATTTAAAAAAATCTTATTTTAAACTTTGACTGGTTGTAGTGCTGGAATCACTAATAAATGAAGAAAAACCTGAATTTTCTAGACATTAACAAAATGGTTTTTAGAATCTTGGCCAGAGTTAGTCCTAACGTTTTGCTTATAGACAACACAATTTTTGCTTACTGTGTGAATTTAAGCATTCATTTTTCATAATGAGAAATGCCAGCTGTAAGATTAGGCTGAGGAGACTGAACTCTGTTTATTCAAGCTGATGTGGAGTCATGATAAAGTAGCAAGTGTTTGCCTGCTATATAAAGGTTTGGACAGAGAGTCTGTTAATGGGTAAATAATGAGGCCAGCATGCAGAGCCCGAGCGCCAGTCTGCCAAGTTAGTACAAGAGGTGGTCAATTTTCATTAAAGTTGCCTCCTACTACAGTGAGCTCCCCACTGATTTCCCATCTAATTGATGTCTGCTTCCAGCGAGAAAAACAAACTCAAGCAATTGAACTTCACACCTAAATAAACACATCAGATTCTACTACTGAACTCAATGAATAGGCCTAAACTATTGTAAAATGTCTAAGAAATAGTGGAAAAGTACATCAAATTAGCTGAAATATTTACCAGACAAACATGCAAGGATTGGATTATGTGTAGAACGTCCAGCGTTCCAATTCTACAGAAATCTGCCAGAATCCATGTGGGCCTGGCAGAAAGTACTACATGCATTCTATTCTTTTCTCTCTGCTTCAATCATCTATCCCATGAGTCTCACTGACAGCCCTGCTTTAAAAAAAAGGAATCTGCTGAAGCATACTCCTGCATGACTCCAGGGTCCAGCTATTACACAACTAAATGCAATGCCACTCACTCACACAAGGCCAGCGTGGTGTCATACAGAGTTCCAGTCTTTTCTAACCAATCTCACATTGGAATCAGATGACCAAGGGCCTGAGGTACATCATTTTAATATCAGATGGGAAGAATGAACGTCTGCGGAAAGCAAACATGTATGCAAGTAATTCGAGACAAACAAGAGACTTTCATTGAACATGTCCTCCTCTTGCGTCCCAAAAACACTGCTCCAGTGTAAAAGAGCAACATTTGTAAGTTTCTAAAGTGTCAGAGTATGAGTTTTGTGTCAAAACATAAATTATATATATGTTTTTCATCCCATCTGAGTTCATCTCACTGGTTCTCAAACCTGATTTTACATTAGACACCAACTTTCCAATTTGAATTTTTTTATATTACTAGACATTTAAACTGCATAGGCTCACATATTGACACAACATAGGCCAAATAGGAAAGTTTGTGTTATTGCTCAAGAATCTGTGCTACAGGCAGAAATAAATAAAGCCCTTTGGAGAAGCGTGGAAGATCCAGAACTAATTCTCTTTCAAACACACTCAGTGATATGAAAACTGAAGCTCCTGAGAGTGTGTATATTCAGGCTAGAAAAAAACCCTTCATCTGGAAGATCATTTGGCTATTGCTTATCGTCTTTGTGAAGTAACCCAGCCTGATTCTGCATACCCTCCCATACCCTTTTCCTGTTTAAAAGAAATATTAATGTTCTTATTAAACCTTCTATTCGTCAAATAACCCCCCCCCACCCCCCCCCAAAAAAATACATAGCAGTTTACAAAAAATAAGCAGCAACACTCTTTCAGCATTATAATAATAATAAATGCTTTTTTGCTCACCACAATAGCATATTAGAAGACTCTGAATAATCAGGTGACACGGAAGAGAATGAGAATGATGCTGAAATCAGTTTTGCCATCACAGAAAAATGACTTTGAAATATATTCAAATAGAAAATTTTAAATTTAAGTAAGTATATATATCTTAATATATTATCTTATATTAACCGAAAGTAATTATATTTCTTAAACACATTTCATTGAAACATGATCAAAAGATTATAAGGAATGCTAATAAAAGTACTATAACCATTTGGGACCAATAATGAAGAGGTCAAACAGAAATCTGCTGGATCCAACTGGATAAACTGAAAAAAATAAACTGAAAATGGCATTTTCAGTTTATCCAGCAGGATCTTATTTGATTTTTAGTGGATTTGTGTATGATCCTCTTTGGACAGGCTCCAAATTATGCTAGAAATTCCATTAGCATTCCTTAAAGATTTTACTAACATTTTTAACATTTTTACTAACTAACATTTCAAGAAACATCTCACAGGGTGATTTTAGTCATAGAGTTAAAGTAAAAATATTCTTCTTGCACTTTTAAGGATCTATTAACGGTGAAACCACAGGAAACATGAAGATCCCACTCAGCACTTATTAATACAATACAAACCCTCCCATCAGCCCACACAGAACATACAGCAAAACAGACATAAAAACATGCCCACACCCACTCTGATGCCCACACCTCATCCAGACCCCCATCACCCTCTTTAAACCCTTTCAGGCTCCATCCACGCTTCCTGGCCTCCTCTCGACCTCCACCCACTACTGCCCGCTTGGGTGGAGCGTTCGAGTCCTCATCTGTTCAAACGCTCTGGGAAAGTAATCCCATAAATGAGGCTGTTTAGCACAGCCATTTGTCCAAAAGCCCACGCAGAGTCTGTCCCGGGACTGTGGGACCGTGTGACAGGTGTGAGAAGATGCTTAGGGAGGCAGTGTGAGTCGTGATGAAAGAAGAAGTGAGGAATTATGGTTTACTTGTTATGATAATATAAGATGACACAATGACTTTCCACAAACACTGTTTTATTAGACTGAGGGAATCCAGCTGTCAATGAAAATCAAGCAGTGGTTGAGGAAAGTAAATTAACCTCATGGGGTTTTATGGTAATTGTGATAGCACTTACAAAAAGTACTATGGTACCACTATGGTATTTTGGACAAGGATATGATATCACTTACAAAAAAGTACCATGGTGCTACTATGTTTTTTGGACATGGTACTATGGTAAATGTCAGATCACTTACAAAAATACCACGGTACTACAGTAACTGTGATATCACTTACAAAAAGTACCATGGTGCTACTATGTTTTTTTGGACATAGTACTATGGTAAATATCAGATCACTTACAAAAAAGTATCATGCTATTAATATGGTATTTTGTACCTGGTACTATTGTAAACCTGATATCACTTACAAAAAGTACCATGGTATAATTATGGTATTTTGGACATGTTATGATGTTAAATGTCACATCTGTTCCATCTTTATTTGACTCTCTAACTCTAGCACTTTCTATTTTAATTCTACTTTATCTATTTAATTATTTCTATACTATATATATATATACTGTATATATATTATATATATATATATAATATATATATATATAAATATATAAAACTAACCTAGTTCTATTTTTTTATTTTCTATCTACGTGTTTTCTTTTGTGTGTGTGTGTGTGTGTGTATGTGTGTGTATTTATATATATATATATATAATAAATATATATATATATATATATATATACGTGTACTGTGTTAGGCTAACCGATATTTGTCATTTGCACTTATACATTGTTGCTCTTTTGTTAGTTTTTGATTGCTTCTATTGTCCTCATTTGTAAGTCACTTTGGATAAAAGCATCTGCTAAATGACTAAATGTAAATGTAAATATAACTTACAGTACAAAAACTTTGTTAAATGTGATTTTACAAAAAGTATCATGGTACTATCATGATTTTGGACAAGAATTTCAATGCCATGGTACATTTCTAAGAATTACCATTGAAATTGTCACTGTACCCAGTTAATTCCACAGCATTACTTGTAAGGAATATATCTGGACATATTCATAAAAAACATGGTATTATTATACAGTATAATCCCTTAAAAAGTAATTTGGCAGTACCATGGTACAGTACAGTGATGGCATTGGATGACATTTTATTTACCATGCTATTTATATGACACTTCCATGATACCATTCTAAGTACCATGGCATGTTTTAAGTGATCTAAATACTAAATACAATGTACATTCCATACCATTTTCAGTACTATAGTAAAGTACAAGAACTCCATCTGATACATATCTGCAATTGTTGTGAGTGTACCAAGGTACAATCTCTAAACCATGGTTATATTATGGTACGTTTTGATACTCAATATGTTTAAATTTAAATTCAAGTAAAACTGATCTACTCTCACAGACTATGCAGTCATTTAAAAAAGCAGGACATTTACACAGCAGTAGTTATAAGAGAGAGATGGCAGAAAGTGGGGCAGAGGGGAGTGGCCTAATTTCTGAATGTCCCATCATGATCCAAACACAGACCGTCGCCTTCTGGGTGTTGACAACGTGCCCTAACCAGGAGCAATTATTTACTCTATAAACATTTCCTGGTAGAATCCTGGCTGAGACCGGCATGCAGTATTAATGGACAAGAACACCACGCCGTGTGAGTCAGTGTCTCTCTCTCAATAAAAAATGGATGGCAAAATAACGTGAAAAACCACAAAGCCATGAATAAATTACTCTGCGCAATGCGCTCGCTTTCCCACCGTGCAGAGGTCGGCCCGCCCTTCCCTTAAGTGCCATCAGGCACATGGTGAAACAGGGACCTCACAGTACTGACCTTTAACACAGCTGCTAAGTTGCACAGAAGCCGCACATGTGGTTTAAATCAGATAACATTTCGTTCTGCCATTTTGCGCCGTTTTACACATAAATGTAGGTGTGTTAGTGCTGAATAACTCTTACACATTTCTTTTAAAGTTTGGGGTCGGTAAAATTTTTTAAAATGGTTTTGAAAGATTTCATTGGACATGCATCACCCACTGCCTACTAATGCATTTTTCAGTCTCATTCTAGAATTAGAATAGAACTACCTAGAACTGTCATGTGCAAACATAAGTTAGACTTCATCTCATTTTTTAGGAGCAAACTAGTAGTAGTGCAATCTCAATGTGCTTCCAAACTCTCTCTCTCAAACCTAAATATGTGCTTGATTCTGAAATTAAATCCTCATTGCTGTAATTAACCTCATTTATGAGAGCTAAACCCAATTACCATGCAAATTCCCAGAGACTGAGAAACTCCTACCTGTAGCTTAAGGCAGCCACGGCCTTGAAGAAGATTTTACCCAACAGCCTCAGGTCTGCTAAGCGGGATTAAAGCAATTCGTTCAAGTCTTTCAGCTGTAGACAAAAGCATGTCTTTAAAGCACTACTCTTGACTCTAATCACTTTCCTAACACACATACATGGTGGCCCGAGCCAACCTTAAGAACAGAGAGGGAAATACGGCGACAGGCAGACGGAAGACGGGATGTGAGGGAGTTTGAGGAGATGAAGGGATCACAACAGCGTCAACGTTTTAAACTATGCAAAGCTCAACTGAAAGGCTGTGGAACTAAAAGAAGCATTCCTATTTTACTCATTTCAAGTTGCCTTTAAAAGCATATTTGACTGATTTTATATACAATAATGGAAGGCCAAATTAGTGACAAACCATGTCAAGATAGTGATGTCTACTTGTTGCACCGATAAGAACAGTTTTTCTAGATAGCACAATATAAACAACATGAATACAAATTCAAGTATACTAGAGTATAGTGTATTATTGCACTGATAAAGGACCGATATAAGCTCTTGCCGAAGGGTCTTGGAACAGTTACACTACTTTGGCATCCCTCTCATTTCCCTCACTGACACTTGGTCTTGGTATGGGGAGGCAGCAATTTTCCAGTTTGTACTTATATAAACTGGGTACATAAGCACTTTCAGTTTTCTGTCCATATGCAACCACCAGCCCCTGAAAACCATCCATCATCAAGTCAACATATGCAGGGCCACCTTGATGTCGAAACCCAAAATAGTCATGAATACCCAGCCCTTCAGAAAAGCTGTTCTTGAACTAGATCCCAAGAGCATTTTTGCATACATTTGTGAATTACAGCTGTAAACAATAACAACCCATCAAAACCAATCAAATAATGCAGGTATAATTAATTCTGATAAAACTTTACAATAAGGTTCTATACTTTTACATTAGTTAATGCAATAGCTTACATAAGATAATGCTTTTTATTAATTTAGGTCATTTTAATGCATACTGTCCACTAAATTTGATATTAAATTCAAGTTGTATGAATCAACATTAGTTCACATATTATGAAAGAACATAAAATAAAAATTAACATGTATGTTTTTTTATATAAATCAACTTTAATCTAGATTGATAAATGCTGTGTTCATTGTTGGTTCTGCCTAATGATTTAAAGGAACATTTCATTAATTATAATTTATTAACCCTCATGTTTTTCCAAATCTGCATCCAAACAGTGTTTTTTTTTTGAATGAGGTGCAATTTTTCAGTATAGTTTGGACCCCAATTTTCTCAAAATCACAAATATGTTCTTAAAATCACAACCACGTCTCAACACCAGGTTTGGATCGATTTGGGACAACTATCCATTTAAGTAATGTTAATTAATTGAACCTTACTGTAATTACCATAATTCCAAGAGGGCTTGGAAAAAGCTAGCTGAGATCACCAACAGGGAGAACAGGGGAAAAAAGGAGGAAAAAAGGGGGTGGACAGAAAGTGAGTGGCCTGCATGAAAGGTTACACCTTCACAGAGTAGTCATAACAAAAAACTTCACCAAATCCATAAAGCCTGTACCTCTGGCTTCCATTTCCCCTATAACAGCACCCACTCGCTTGACATGTGTCACAGAAACCTCCAAGAGTCATTTACTGAAGAGTTCATCACAGAGTTCAGTCGAACACTTCTGTACAAGACATCGTAGAACATCATGTTCCATCGTATATTCAGCCTGATGTGCACAGCTTCAGAAATGTATAAACCTACAAAAAAATATATTTGTATAGTTACATTTCACACTGATATTTTTGAACCCCTACCTTAAACTTCACTGCTCAATAAAATAAAACGTAATCTGCTGATGAATGGTCACAATACTTTCAGTAACAATAAAATATTAGAAATGTTCGTTGTTTTTAAAGAATTGCATTACTTTTATTCAGAAAGGAATGGATTATATTGATTGACGAAAAACAAAAAATATGTATGATGTTACAAAAGATTTCGATTTAAAATAAATTCTGTACTTTTGAATTTTCTATTCATCAAAGAAGTCTGAAAAATGTATGGTTTCCACAAAAATATAAAGCAGCATAACTGTTTTTAACGTTGACAATAATAATTATTATTTTTTGAGCATCAAATCAGCATATTAGAATGATTTCTGAAAGATCATGTGACACTGACAAGGGGAAGCAGTGAGGCGGGGCACATGGCGCGGTAAAATTCAACTCATCACACAGACACCATTTTAACATATATTCAAATAGAAAAGTTTTTTATTGTAATAATATTTCACAATAATAATGGTTTCTCTTCTATCTTACTGCTTCTTGGTGAGCATATACATTTTCAATATTATATATATATAATAAGATATATATAATAATATATAATATATATATATATATTTATTAGATCTATTCAAAAACCCCAAACTGTTGAATGGTAGCGTATCCTTTGGACAAAAAAAGTTATTTGAACCAAAAAAGTAAATGCATGGAATAAACATGATCATTAAATTGATTAAATACAATAAAACCAACCTATAAAAATCCATGAATTCAATATTCAATAAATGTAAAAGTGTTTTTAAACATTAGTATGTTTCTAAGGTTGTTAATGCATAAAAATACATACTATTTAAATACTATAAATATGTTCATAATGTATGTTTCAGTGTTTCTGCAAAATATAAAAATGTATGCAGGCTAAAACAATACTTCACATACAAATACCTACCTAAACGCTTCATAACTTCTGACAATCACAAGTCGCTAATGGGAATTTCCAGCTTACTTTACATGTTCTGTTAATCAACAATGGATTTGGAACATCCCCATTGGATTTTTTCAGTCAGTTCCAATCAACAATTCAATGCACAGTTGTGTGGTGAACCTCTCCAACAATACCTAGAGGTGTTCACAAGGGATGGTTTAATGCATTTTCTGTACTAAGTATTCAGTCTGTCAACTTCCACTCAGGAACAATGCACTATGCAATGGTGGTAAAACACTTAAAACAAGTTCAAAAAGAAACTTCAGAATGAACATTGTCATCTAATCCTGCTGAGCACAAACCAAAGAATATAAACGTCTGGTTACTTCACTCTTTACAACAATTCTTAAAGCAACCTTCCACCCACACACCACCTCTTCTATTTTCCGATATCGTTAATAAAGTCTGGGGAAATAACTTATTAAGCCGTTTTCTCAAGCACTTTCATAGTGGACAACAGAAACTCAGTGACCTCATGAAAATATTGTAAGATCAAAAGTGGGAAAATTACTGGTGACACCAACCATCAAAAACTCAAAGAGAACCTTACATCAGAATTTACGCAGACCATCTACAAGTGGGCAGCAGCAGAAGGTATGGATCCATTAAAACCTCATTAAGACTCAATGGAGAGAAGCCCTTCAGGTATCTTTGATCAGCAGTGAAAAGCTCAATGCTTGCAGACATGTGCCACACGGCATTAGGTGTGAATGTCCTCTTCATAAACCCAGAAGAACGGTGGACTGTAAACACTAACAGAGAAGAAGTGTGGGTTCAGCCCGGTGAGACCGCTTCCGCTGGACTCTCTCGTTACAGTAGATTGATTTCACCTGTGCACACTTTCTCTTTGCGTCATAAATCACAGAACGCTGTCAATGCGGCCGGTATTGTTCCAAAGCAATTATTTCCTAATGAGTCATTTGAGTAAAAGCCACAGCGACAGAGATTGATATTGTTGTAAAATGTCTGAATGCGCTTTTTTTTTGGTGACCCATGGTGAAACTAAATGTCAGATACTGCTCAATGCTCCATGTGTTTGGGAAAATTTCTCTCCTGTGGCATACATTGACTGAATTTCACACTTTTAATTGCTTTGTAGACAAATCTAGAGTTGAGGCTGCAATGAATGAAAGCCAATGCTATAGTGTAGAGTATTGTTCACAAAAGGATCAATGGAGGGGAAATAACATCTCCACTGGTGAAACGTCAAGGAGATGAATAGCAGGTTGAGTAGTAGATAATCAGCCATTTATCAGGGACCCAACAGGACAGTGTCACCTACTAGGGCAACTACAGTCTAGGAAAGAATGCTGTCATCTTGCAGTTTTTTAGTTACAAATAAAAGAGAAAAAAGTAAGTATTGTGCGTTTCAAATGTAATTACTCTACATTCCCAGCTGAAAAACTGCTTGGACCGGTCTGGACTAGACAGACTGGTTTTAGATGACCA